>VWZL01005204.1:78487-283618 GCA_013396915.1 Stercorarius parasiticus | reverse complement strand
CATCTGCTTGGCTCTGCTGGTCACACATATGAATTAGATTTTTTAGATACAGAATTTAAAAGTAACAGACAGAACTCTGCACTATATACCTGGAACTCTTCTGTTGTGTCTTTTATCATTGACTGATGGCTTTGACAGTCTCCACTCACAGTGTTTTCTTGGCTTTTGGTTACCAGGTCTAAATCAGAAACTTAAAAATAATTGTGAGGGTTATTTGTTTCATTGAGAAAGAGAGAAATAGTGTAGTCAAACAAATAGCTGACGAGTTGCTATGCTGTCAGGGAAAAAAAAAAAAAAAGATAAATGCTGGGTGTTGTTGATCTTTGCAATTTCATCCAGAGGGCCAGGAGAAAATTCTTCTGTGCAGTTTCTCTCCCCAGCTGTGAAACAGTAAGGAAAAATCAGCTGAGGATAGATCATTCTCACTTTTCCTATTTTGGTGACTTAAGATTAGACTGAAATACAAATACATGGGGGGGACCAGCTGGTATAAATACGACAATTACATATTTTCCTCTAGTATTGTCTTTTCTGCTATTTTTTATATCTTTATTTACAACAGAAAGAATAAACACATTTCAAGAGAGAAACTTATGGCTTAGGCTACTATTGCTGAAAGCAGATCCTTAGGTTGCTTAAAATATTCACTGTACAGAGAGGTGATGCTTTTTTTATGCACACCAGTGACGAAGTATGCCCAGAGGAGAAAACTTAAGAATTTATAGAGACGCTTCCAGTTTTGCTTCTGGAAGCATATTAGATCCTTGCACACATAGCTATTAAGGTTACTCTCTCTTCTTGCTCCTATCACACAGTTCTCATTTTTCACACCAAGCTGATACTTTGGAGAGGAAGATTATCCCTTTATCTGTATACCATTAACTATAGTTTTGCTTAGGACCTATTTAGGCTGACAAATCTGCTTATTCCCTGAGTAGAGCAGGACAGATCTTTGTTTTCTGACAAATCAATCTGACATTTTACCTTTGGGAATAATTTAGGGAGTAGTTTAAATATGATAGTGTTTTAGGTCTTGTTTTTAATCTCTTTTGACCATTCTCAAGGAAGGAAAGAAACCAGGCATATTATCGATTACTTCCTTTTACTCTACAATTTTGGTTTTCTAAGGCAGCCCATTTCCTCCATCTTCCAGTTGGTTTTGTATGTATGTGGTAGATCTGTTCCTTCCTTAGTTCTAGCAAGAAATACGATGTTGATGTTGATCCAAGTCATGTATACTGATGCAAATAGGAGTTTTTAGTGAGAATTTTGTTGTAATATTTAGGTTTCTTTATATTATCAAGATATACATAAAAGAATTCATATCAGCTAATGCATATTTATTCCTAATGAAACAAGGCTATATCAACAGGAAGTATAGAGAAAACTGAAAAAAAAAATTCTATAATATTCTATATTCTATATGTTAGAAAATGTTCTATATGTTAGAAATGGAAAGAGCACCAATTCCTTGCTGAAGAAACATGATGCTGAGCCAATGCATGCACTGAAGACTGAACATAAAATAATTTCCCAATATAAAATTCCATTGGGCTAAGAAAGGCTCTGCTGGGAAAAAAAACAGATTCTATCCTTCAAAGAGGCTGCCAGATCTGGGCTTCCCAGCATGCTTTGAAAAAAATGAAAAAAGCAAGTTACAGAATTTCATTTCTGCTAAATGGAAAGTCAGAAATAAATGGTTACGGTTGTTTGGAAATCTCTTCTATGTGTGAAATTGATTTAATTTGTTCTATAAACTCCTGTTTTGACCTACTTAACAAAGGAAAAAAAAAGAAGGAAAAAAGAAGAAAAATAACAGATTTGTTTAACCTAAGCCATAGTATTCACCATGAGAAGTACCAGCTGTGCTATGTTATACCAACTGCTTGCTACAGAAACTTCAAGATAATGGACTTCCTGAAATGGACTAAAATAAATAAAATGAAAGTATAATTACTAGGGCTGCCTATGCACTTGTGGTCTGGAAGACTCAGATATTAAAAGCTGCCTGAAGTGCATGATGGTGAAGCACAGATTGTGGCTACAATCTTTGTTTTATCAACATAAGGATCTGTAGAAAACAACTCAGAGATTCTGCTCTGCTATCCAACCATAAATTATTTTTACAGTAGGATTGTATTCACAGTTTTGCATATGTCCAAAAAAGTTATTGTGATATTTGATCGCAGTAACAGATGTATTTGAAAGTTGTTGAGATTAAATGCTACTCTCCTACACCACAGAACTTTGCAGTTTTAAGGCCAAAGGAATATAGATAAGATCCAAATGGAGGCTTTGAAACACACATACTTTATATAATAGATCTAATTGGGAGGCTGGAGAGAAGAACTCATGACAGGAGATTAAGAAAGACATACAGTGATGAACTTTGTTAACAAATTCTTCTGCTCAGATGTTTTAGAGCGGTCTGGATTATCTAAAAAGGATGCTGACAGTGTTTTTCATATTTTCTAAAATTACTTTTTATATAAATCATTTAGTGCTGATTTTAGTGTTGATTTTCTTTATATATTGACCATATTCCCTCTCTATATACAGTTCTGACAAATTTTCTTGTCAGTGTAAGGCTAGATCCAAATGCTACACAATAACTTCATTTTAAACACCTATTTCAATTATTATGAAAAAAAAATTAAAATAACATGCCTAGTAAAAAATGGTATTTCAAGTTCTTATCACACAGAGAGTTTTTCTTCTCTCTGTCTCAAATAAAAACAATTAAAAATGCTTTAATTTTTGCTCAATTTTATTTTGTCTTGTAAAATCAGTCACATAAGATTTTTTTTTTCCACAAAAATTCTGTTTCCTAAAGCCTGTTTAGGTCTCTTTCCCTAGCAGCCTGCCTGCTCTAATTGCCATTGCAGTGACAGGAGAAGTAAGGTGTTTTCATTACTTCATTTGTGCTTCACTTCATAAAAAACATTTGTTCACTTAGATAAGGGAAATTAGCAAGTCTGTAAGAATAATTTGGATATATTCCTGACATTTATGTTTATAAAATCCAACTCTGTGAGAATAACCAGAAGTAACAGAGTTAGGCTACAGAGTACTAGTATTTATCTAACCTCCAGGTTTTCATCTTTATTATGAGAACAGCTTGAAAATATAAGCAAATCTCATGCACCTGAGAATAAATATATGTCAAGTAACTATCTTGCTTAAGGTCCTTGATTTAAAGCTCTTCTGGCAAGTCTGTACACTACATTTATCTAATTACATATGTATAGCAGAGACTAATTAGAGACATTAATAAATCTGGAGTTGTGCAGTAGCAATTGTCACAATTTCAGTCTGTATGTGGCAAATCTGAAACAGGGGTGAAGGTAAAAATCTTGTTCCATTTTAAGCCAGAAGCATTTTACTCTTCATTTAAACAACCATGTTTTAGAAAGGATAGAATTGTGATCTGACTCCGCTACTGAACTTCACAGTGCTATTTCTCCAAAAATTACATAGAAAAGGCTGCATTTTAATAATCTGCAAGCTTTATGATTTACACACAAAGTGCCTCCATGTTCCCTGCTTCTTGGCAAAAGCTTCATAGCAGCATGCTGCAGTGTTTTATTGTGTGCAGTGCAGAATTTATAAGGCTTTGTTATTTTTATAAAACACATTATAAAATATTTACTACTATATTATAAAGGCATTATCATAAATAGTTAAAACTGTAGTTCAGTTGTCAAGATAATTGAATAAACCATATTTTGTGATGTATCATCCTGCAGTGGTGCATCACCATTTTTATTCTGTTCCATTCAGTTATTCACTAATGTGGCAAAACTGAAAATTTCTCAAGAGACCACACTTTGAATTAGAGACCTTCATTTATATACTGAAAGAAAAACTGAATTAAGTCTCTATTCAGTCAATGTAACTTACATTTAAACTTCATGGAAAGTTTCTTAAGACAGAAGTTGTAGTTCTTCAAAAGACATACTTTTTTAAGATAACTTTATTTTAAAATTAGCACAACTCACTTGCTTACAGACTTTGAGAAGACGCTTCTCTTTGGTGCGTGGTCAGCAATGTACAGTTTATTTCTTTGTTTTAAGCAATAAATCCAGAAAAAAGGAAATCCACATTTTATAAACCATAAACAATGGAAAAATGCAGAATCGAGGGAAAACCCAGATCTCCAGAACATGCCAAACTTCCACTGAATCAAAGTCCTTACCTACTGATGTTAAACACTGAGAGTATCATCTGACGTTAAAATAGAAGTTAGTGTAAACACAAAGCACTAATTTTGAATGCTGCTAGAGCTAACTACAGTTGCCCATTAAACTTTATATAAAGGTGAAATCTCCTCTGACAAAATCAGAACTTGTCAGCAAAGAAAGAAAGTTGACCAATAACTTCTCTCTGATTTCACACTGACCTCAATAATACTTCTATGTAGACAGCAAAAAGTACTATTAACACCAGTATTTTCCATGCTAGGTCTTTTCTAGAGTTCTATGTTAAAGCTGGGGCTGTGTATCTGCATCTTAGATAAGGATGTCTTCAAGTGTAGCTAGTCATTTTTTTAAAGTAAGATGTGTGAGAACTCTCATAATAAAAGTTATTCTATAGCATCTGTTGTGAAATGCTCTGAAGAGGGAAAGAAATGCCTAAATACATACTTCAACAGCTAAGCACTATAAAAATTCAAAATACTTCTGGGGATTTTTTCCAGATGTTAAGACACAAAGTCAAAATGTACCTGGTACAATGATTAGAGAAACTCTTCTGCGACAAGAATCACTCTGTATCCATTGCCTCAATTCCTCTCATATGAGGTATTGGAGCTCCCTTTGAAACTTCTAAGTCAAACAAATTTCTTGGCTCTTGAATAACAGTGGTTACCTTATATTTACAAGGTTTGAAATTCTCGATCAAAATTAAATATATAGACTGCCTGTATAATTCACTGATGCAAAAGTGAAGAACAGCTGACACAGCCATCACACTAACCAGGGACTTATCTACACAAATTACTACCAAATGTTAAGTGTGGTTTGGCTGGGATGAAAGAAGAGCTGCATAGAGAACATCTCAAAAGTATGTAGTATTTGACAACATGAACCCAGGTAAACTACAGCAAGACAGCAGAAGCAGTTACCAGCCCAAGCTATTTGTTTCTTTTCTGGAGGGTGTGGTCCACACAAGGAGGTTTCTGAATGGCTTGTGATCTAGTTTCTGGCTTGGCCATTCACAAATTATCGAATCACTGTAAAATGGTGCCAACTTCAGTTTAATAAACCACATTTAGACTGGTATAGACTGGAGTGGTTCAGAAGATACTTCATGAGCCTTTTTGGACAAGGGTAGTTTGGATAGACAGTCCAGAAGACTCTGGTCTGATTATTTTATTAATCTGAGATTTTAAGTCCCCTTTGAGGAACTGTGGCTTTAACTATATTCCCACTCTTCATTATTTCTATGTTTAATTTTTGAGAGTTGCTTCTAGTCAAGTTCTAAACATTTTCTCTTCTGTGAATTTATGTCTCAGAAATGTAACTCCCTGAGCATTTTATAGCAAGCTTCCTGACAAATTATTGCAAAAGGATAGTTGAACAAGAACAGGTGGTAATTTCAGGCACATGACTTTAATGGTCCTATGGAGATCACCATCTATAGTCCCCTATCAGAAAGTTTGAGAGAAGTATTCTTTCACTGGGATTCAGAACCATGAAGACTTTTAAGAATAAAATGTCTAAATTCAGTCACACAGAAATATATCTGAGAAAGGAAAGGAAGACTTGCTACCTTCTTATCCACATCTCAAGGAGTCCTTTGACTACATTGTCAAAAGCAGGCAGGAAGGTATGCTAGCTCTTGCAGTATCACACAGCAACCTTCCTGCTCACAAACCTTCACTGTTGAAGGCTGATGTTATTACTGATATATTTCTTTAAGGAAATGTGAATCAGGCTTCTGATAAATTATGAGTATACTGGGAGATGATTTTCTCCATTTTCTCACCTTACGCCTTATTCTACCATAGGGTTAGTTTGTGACTATCCCAACACACAATATGGGAGAAACAGGGATTTCAAGGTCACTGCAGTATTCCCTAATTAACACTTAAAATTACTGAAAAAGAAATCTGAGTTTTCTTTCCTCCTGTCAGAATTGCTGGGGAGGGGGCAGAAAAACTGACCTTGGATATCATTGATAAAGGTGTTCAGAAGGAAGAAGTCATTACTTCTCAAACCACGTATCAGAATATGAAGATTTATTTATTTATTTTTGCTGCTGTTTTCAACAGGAATAGATAAAAGTCAGGCTCTGGGGACCTAACAGAAAGTGTCATCTGTGAACAGTACAACAACAAAAATGAGACAGAATTCAGCAAAGCTAGTAGCAGCTTCCAATAACAAGTGTGAAGTATCTGGGATTTCAGTCCATCTGCCAACTATTAACTATAGCTGGAGAGGATAGTATTTTGTGACTGATAAAGGAGGTCACTAAATTAATCTACTTCTTTCCAAATTGCAGTGTCGAAAAGAGACTGTATTTGTGTGATGCATTTACATCACAAACACGGAATCTTAGCCCTGATTATTGCATATGTTTGCTATTTGAGATCAACAATTAATGTCATACTTGACAAAATGCTGAAAAATTTAAAAAAAAAAACATGCTAGTTGGAGGACAGACTACATTACCTAATATTTTTTGCTTTCTCTCTGTACTGGTAATTCTGTATTCAGTGATTCCACAATACCATGGGCTTTGAAATACACGCTTTAAAAGCATATGAAGAATGGTTTTATTCTACTGCAAGGCTTTCTGCAAAGGCATAGCCTAATGGTGATTTCTGCGTGCCAGTGATCTTGGCTTCTATTCTATGACTGACTAGCAAGGTCGTAAGCCCTTCGAACTTCTGTGAATCACTTCAACATTTCTAAGCCTCAGTTACTCTATCACTTTCAGTTAAAAAAAATTGAATGAGAATACTCAACTTTGTGATCCCTTTAAGTCACTTTGAGATCTATTTGGGTTTGAGCAGAGAAGGAAGAAAGTACATTCTTAAACATTCAGGTCCCAGTCCAGCCTTTTGGCATTTTCAAGCGTAAGATACCATAAGAAGACTTCATTTTTGTGGGCATAGATGAATGAAATAGATGAAATGGTTTTGATTTATCTTGTAATATATTTTTGAGATTTTTAAAATATGCGTTCTGTTGTTAAGTATTGAATGTTCTTATCACAACCAGACAAGAATTAGTTCTGCTTTGTTTAGGCAGGGATCTGGTGACCTCAAGGCAACCATTTAATCTTTCTTGAAATGTCAATAGATCACATATGATGACAGTAACGTTTTTACACCGTGTCTTAGACAATAGCTTTGTTAAAAACTAATTTGATTATCCCTGAACGGCACTGTATCACACTATGTTAAATTACTTCATGTTTCATTTTAAGTATATGCTTATAAAGGTTAAATCAACTGGTACAGCACCCTTCAAGCTCCATTTATAAAGGTTCTATAAGTGCTTTGTAAACTATTCTCAATAAACAAATTAACTACGTAATTTTTGTTAAAAAGTGAAAATGTGTTCCAGGATTGTATATAGATCAGTAAGGATCATCAAGCCAAGATTTGTTTCACAAGATGGAGGCCTTGTTCATAGTTTGTAAAGAAAGTGACAATTGCTAGCTTAAATTAAACAAGGATGTTCACAATGTACTGGATGAACTTCTCTGATCCTGAGTTTCATAAATTATAGTGAAATTGGGCTTTCTAACATATGTAAATTACTCCCTAATCCACAGATGAAACCTGCTACAATAATTGCACAAGGTAAGCTGAGCTGAAACTTAAGCTTT
This sequence comes from Stercorarius parasiticus, assembly GCA_013396915.1. Lineage (NCBI taxonomy): Eukaryota > Metazoa > Chordata > Aves > Charadriiformes > Stercorariidae > Stercorarius > Stercorarius parasiticus. Next base: position 275,782 of record VWZL01005204.1, on the reverse strand, counting down.
CAGTCTATATGGCAGAGGTAAAAGTTAATGTGACCACACCACACGTACTTTGAAAGTAAGAAAGTTGCAGCTTAGTTTGCTGTTGTTCACTCATTCCAGTTAATTTGGAATTCAAATTTGCATGATTTCCTGACAATGAACAAATGGAATGAGCAGGTCAAATTTAAGTGTTACTAGATTCACAAATTATGTGGGTTTTTTTTCCTCTATGGCATCTATCTCTTTTTTATTAACATATTATTGATGCTTAAAAGGGAAGACCATGGAGGATCAGTTTTCTCTTTGCAACTCCAATTTTATTTGTGAGGCTGAAGACATAAACATCTTAGCAGCTTTTATCAATGCACTAAAAAGAAGGGGAAAATAAATCAATTCTATATTCATTTGATGCCATATTGATGCTGGGGTTTGGGTCTGATAGGAATTTGTTTCCAAGAGAATGTTTGCCTATGAGAAACTGGGAATTGACCATAGCTAGGACTTTTCAAGTTAAATGTAAGTTTTAGCTATAATTAATTTATTCAAGATGTAATTTCTAGACCTACAGAAGCTAGTCCCAAAGCAGCAAAAATTCTTATTTGTAATAGGGTTGTGAATTATAATTAGAATGAGCAGGGTATTCAATTTTATTCAAGGATCTTCCAAACTCTGATCAGAATTCACAGGCAAGATTCATGCCGTAACTCATAAATAAAAGCCAACCTCTTTCTTATTGCTATGGTAGTTGCTTCTTAGAACTTCTCTGCCACCTATATCTCAAAAATGGTTTGGGTGTCCCCTAGAATCTATGCTGAATCTTGGGAATAGGTGGCTGATATAGATAGAGGCTCTTAGAGAATACACCACTCTATAATTTTTTATAGCCTCCTCATCACCTCATCTTCCTGTGAAAGGTGATTTATGGCTCTTATAACCGGTTACTAGCTGGATCTCATGGTCATAATTAAATCTTTCTCAAAATTATATTAAAAAAAGGTTTTCTCCAGGCCATGAATTGTCTTGGAATAGAAGCCAATCAGACAATATAAAAATCTGAATAAACTTAAAACAAAATAAGTGACATGGACTAAATAGGATTTATAACTTCAAACATGAAACTAGATAATAGTATTTATAAGCCTATAAATTTTAAAGCTCATAGACTAATTTAAAAGCAGTTTGGTGATACTGCCAGATGAGAAGTGCATAAACAGAAGGTTCCTTTGATTATCAGAGTGTTTGCTTCTGAAAATTATAACACAGACATTTATCAGAAGGTGTCTCAAGGCTATAATCAGTTAAAGATATTCAAGAACTGAGGTAATTTAGTATGCTGAATGTCAATTAAGCCAGGGCAAAACATGAAGCAATGTGCTAATGTAAATGTGAAATACGCATATGCTGAAGTGACACAGTGAAGGAATAAGTGACAGGCACGTTCTTGATGTGTTACAATATTTTAAATACAGTCATGAATGTGTGAATTCAAAGTATATACCTGAAAGGTTTCAAAATGCAGATTTATATGGACTGAATGATAAGTTTCAATAAAAAATTACTATTATTCTGTGATGACAGATATCAAGTATCTTCATTTAGGCACTAGTTGAAAGGAGTATGTAGAAGGAGGGCAATGAAAGTTCCATGGGGTCTTTCAGAATTTCGTATCAACATCAGGAGAGACCTTTGTTTCATGGAAAACTCATCTTCTAAGAAGGGATTTCAACTGAACTGGAAATAGGCAAGAGCTACAATAATATAATTATATCAGTATAGAGCCAAAGAGAAAATACGCTGACAGCTCAGTTCTCCACAAGGACAACATGCCAGCATCAGTTATCTGTGGCCAAGAGCTCCGTCATTTCTGTCAAAGAAAAAACTTTATTTCTACGTGAGCTAGGAGTTGCCTTTTCCCCGTATATGGTTTTCCAGACATCCTGATATAAATCTTCAGAGCATTATCTGATAATTGCATGTTCATTTAAGAGGTATTGAGAAATTAATATTGCTAGGTGTTGTGTTATACTTTTCGGCCATAATTACAGGAACTGCCTTTTTGACTAGCCATGTAAGATAGCATATTTTTTGTCATGGAACATTTTTTTTGGATGTGAGTTGGATATGAGTCTTTTGGGTTGGTTTACTTGTATTTTGTTTCACTCTCAGTAAAAGATGGTGTAGCTGCAGAAAGCTTTGATGGACACAGAGGACACTGAACAGAACTGAACCGAGGATCACTAAATAAGTGAAAATTCCCTCAAATATGCCTTCAGGTATAAATAAAGGTCAGAAGAGTATTATTGGAAGGTATTGTTAATACATGCTTTCCCTTTACTTGTTATTCTATCAGCACCTGTTTACTGCTAAGTATGACATATTTCTGGGGCAGACAGACTGACCCACTACAGCCATTCTTATATTCTTACCTGAATCAGGACAGAAAAGATTGGAAGTACCTGCTACCCACTTTTTTTTTTTTTTTTTTNTTTTTTTTTTTTTTATATAATGAATAGAATTTTAACAAGCTTTATTATACGATCAATCTGGGAATTGACAACAGATGGGGTTGTTCAGCCTGGAGAAGAGAAGGCCCCAGGGAGACCTTATTAGCAGCCTTCCAGTGCCTAAAGGGGGCCTACAGGAAAGATGGGGAGGGACTCTTTATCAGGGAGTGTAATGATAGGACACAGGGTAACGGCCTCAAACTGAAAGAGGGTAGATTTAGATTGGATATCAGGAAGAAATTCTTTACTGTGAGGGTGGTGAGGCAGTGCAACAGGTTCCCAGGGAAGTTGTGGATGCCAGGCTGGATGCCAGGCTTGGATGTTCAAGGCCAGGCTGGATGAGGCTTTGAGCAGCCTGGTCTAGTGGGAGGTGTCCCTGGCCATGGCAGGGGGATTGGAACTAGATGATCTTTAAGGTCTCTTCCAACCCAAACCATTCTATGATATTATGATTCTATGATTCTGTAATGAAGAAGAAATCAAAAAACAGACAACCAGACTTTTAGATGACTATGCTTATGGCTAGTACCAATTTACTTGATGGTCAGCTAGAAGTGTAATAAATTTCTCTGATAATATATGCCATCATATTTTAATGGAAATACCCCAACAGAAAATGTTAGTGAATCATTTATGAGTAGCAGCTTTATCAGACTTTCAAGGAAGCACAGTTAGGGAAGATGTGATAAAGGAGAAGTTTCTCCTTAACCATAAGCATGACTGTTTCAAAACTAATGTCAAAATGTAGGGTACCATTTTCCATTTTTCTTTCTTATGTCTAAGTATTTCTTTATTGGGAAGTTGTATACATTTATGATTTTCTATCAAATATTTGCAGTTGTCAATGTTATGCAAAAGAAAATACAGGACATAAAGGGACATAAATTGATCACTGTAAGAAAAAAAAGGAATACTTTTCTCTACATGTGTCAAGCAAAATTGATTCAGTACACAGAAGTTGTTGCCTTCTTTTGAAGAAACAAGAGTTGGTCAATAATGAAAGTACGGCAGTACCTGAAGAACCAACAATAAACTAAGTCTAGCAAAAAAATGTGATTTTTTTACAGCCCTATGTATCTATGTAAAGCAACACATAACTTTAAACATCTTTCCCTCTGGATTTCACTTTCTGAAGCATTTGATTCCCTTGGTTATTTTGAGCAGAGAAAGAAGAATACAACCTTAGAATTCTTTAGCAAAACTAAATAATCTCAGTAAAATATTAATTATTAATCCCTCAAGAACATATCTAACTTAAGTTTTTTTCCATGTTTTTTCCATGTATTCTCCAAGACCTGGGTGCTCAAAGAAATTATAATCACAAATTTTTGCTAAGTGAAAACCCGAAAGCAACTTTACATACTGCATGGTTCAGGCTGTCTTTACTCTCATTTTCTTCCTCCCCTTTTGTCCCAATACAAGACAATGGTGACAAAAGAATTAACAGAAAGAAATTTATTTTTTTTTAATTACTGCAGTACATTGTACACATTCTTAATGCTCAGGTTGTAGTCTTTGAACTGAAATTAACTAAAATTACCATCCCAAACCATGACAACTACATAGTTTTCAGTTAATAAAAATTAAACGTAATCAACTCTTCTGTTAAAATCAGACGTGCATATTAATAGAGCAAAAGGTATACAATTTCTTTACTGCATTTTATAACAAGCATTAGTTTTGTTACTGCACACAAGTTCATCCACCAAGACCAACACTGTATTGAACAAGATATGTTTCACATATCACAATGCCTTTGTCTCATAGAATTTAGAGAAGAAATGCAAAGATTAGAAGAAAAGACATGTTACTGTTTGATTGTGGTTTATTCATGGATAAGAAATCAAAGATTATTCACTAAATGGAACTAAATTCCAAGATATATAAACTTTCTATAGCTGAGACATGAACTGAAGGTAGAGTTCCCAATTTAGGTCAGTTAGCTAAACATAAGCCCTCTCAACACGGTACTGCAGTAGCTGAAATTCGACTTGTCATTCAGTTAATCTTTTTACAGCTTTCTCCTCAGTCACCTGAGTAGCTGCTACCCACCTGTTGTAGTTGTACTGTGCTACAGTATTTTGGGAAAATAGTGCAAATTTTTCTCAGTATTACCATACTGATTCTGTATATTTGTCTATGAACAAGGACATTGTGCATGAGCAAACAGCATTTTTTCTGTATTGTCATTAGTTGCATTTTCATCAAGTAATCCCATTTGCTCATTTACAGAACAGAAGCAATATAATGTGCCTAAAGTGATCTAATCAATAACAGAAATCACATTGTTCATGACAAGGTTAATACTCAAACTTTTTTCTAATAAATACTAATTACTAAAAAAATAAAATAACAATATCGAGTTCTATTTATTGATAGATTCCAAAAACAGTAGAGGGCTACAACTGTCACATTATTCATTGCAAATAGTTTGTCTAGTTCTATCAGTAACTGATTTCTGTTGGGTGCTTCCTATCTCACAGCAGAATGTTGTTTCAGTTGCAATGTAAGTGTCAGCAACAAACTAATATAGCTTTTCTCTGAATTTTCTCTGTTATATCTGTAAGAGATTACACTGTTACGGCAAACTATAGTATAGTTATAGAATACACATAGCCATAGAATATACACTTGTTTATATTATCTGAAGGAAACTGATTCATATTCCTCAACAATCTCTCAGTTAAAATTCTGATTTTGCATTAAGTTCATACGGAAAATCGATGTTTTCTGACTGAAGAGTAACAAATACAAATGAGGCTCTGAAAGACTATTCCTTCCAAAAAAGTAAGGAGACGATAGAAAATTACACCACTGCTGTTGTTCTTACATGAATGAATATAACATGATCAAGCATAACTTTGAGCATTGTTTTTCACTCTTAAAGGGTAGAAAGGGTTTGGCTTAGATTGTATCTGAATAGGAGATTTCCCAAGAATATTTAATTGCTCTGTGCAGTAGTAACAGTAATCCAGTAGTAGAGCACCATCACGTCTATATTGACTGTGCATTTTTGAAACATAGGAAATACAGAAAAATAGGTTCAAAGACTAATTTTAAAATGTATGCCTATTCAAAAACTACTGGGCTTCAGTTTAAATGTTGGAATTTTGACTTCTATTTTTCAGACAAACTGTAGTTTGAGTGATAATGTTCAACTTCCTGAACAAATTGCATCTGAATTTTCTACAGTGATGGCAACATGAATCTCTTCCTAACCATTTATTTTATTCTACTTCGTACAAAAAAAAATTTTGTCCCACCTATGATTTCTGTCATGTTTGAAGTGACCCGTCTGTGGGAGTAAAACTTTGTCCTGTATTCATTGAAGTAGATGACTGCAGAATCAGGACAATAGTTTGTAAAATGTTTGGGATGTAAGGGGTTAAAAGGTGTTCTTCTAAATGGAAGTAATTGTTATTTACTCAGGGGGAGATGAGGTGTATGACCAGAGTTGCAGGGAAGCTTCTGCACAGACTACATTTGTAAGATGTCTTAGTTGAAGCTCAGTAGGTTCAAGTAGTTATCCTGGAGTCATGGATTAACAAAAGAGTTGGAACATACCTGAGAATCTTGTTAAACTTCACTTGCAGGAAGTGTCTTGCAAAGTCTTTCTCAGAGATCAAAACAGAAAAAACACTTAGAAATACACAGCGTGAGCAAAAACTGATGGCCTCTAAGAAAGGAAAGGCAGGCTTCACCATCTGGTTAGGCTTCTTTGAAGACAAGACTACCATAGGAGACAAAAATGGGATTCAATGGACATCACATGTTCAGATTTCCAGAATGGATATGACAAAAGTCCAACTCATGTGTTGCTCTTTTTTACTGCAAAGTGGCTCAAAAGCACATGGGCTAGCTGCCTGTTAGCGGTGTCTTACTCTTCAAAGTGCAGTGGAGAATGGAGGAGGAACGAGCTGGGCTCTGGGGGCATCTGGGCATACTAACTGCTGTGAAATGTCATGCATTGATGTTTCACACAGTAACATCAACTGTATTTAACCCTGTCTCTGCTGATTTCTAGTGTAATGGCCAAATTTCCTTCTGGAGCTGATTTTCTTCTGAAATTCTTATTCTGATCTTCAGGGCTTTTTGTCTTACATGTCTTAGAAGGTATTTCAAACATTGCCTTTAGGATCTACTATAAATAGCAGTTATACTATTACAGGATTTGTGTACAGAAGGTGATGCTTCACAGCAAAATTTTAGAGTTTGCGTACATCAGCACAATAAGCAGAATAAGAGGTTACTGTTGAACTGGGGCCCCATCCAAAATACCGTGAAGTCAATGGAAAGGTTCCTATTGATTTTAATAGGTCATGAGAGTGACGTGGCCTTCAAGTTACTGTTTTCTTGTAACAGAAATAAAATTAAACTTAGCCGGTTTTATGGATTAAAGACCCTATGCTAAATCTTTGTGTGTATTCGTTCAATTAACTCCCAAGTTCTGTAAGCTAACAGACCAGATGTGAAGGAATGCTTGCACCAATGCTTCAGTTTTATTCTCCTCCCGCATGGCTTCAAATAGGAACAAGCAATACTCAAATGTCTCACGGAAAATAGCCCGCACATGTTAGTGATCCAGTGTATCACTGTGTACCCTGCATATTTGCTAGTCTACTGAATATTAACTACTAGAGCAGGATGTGATGTCATCCATTGAGGATTAAATAAAGGAAGTGTTACATCATGGTGTGAACCTTTTCAGGATATCTTTAGAGTCCTTAATATTGGAGTCTGCCTACAAAAAAGGCTTTGAACAAGTTGATCTTTTGAGATCCTTTTCATGACGCGTTTTTATGAGAAATTAGTAGGTCTATGAACCTAATTCTGTTTGCTTATTTAGATTTGCCTTCTTCCAAAGAGCTACTGTTTATTCCATTGACACAAATTCTATCAAATGCATTCATTTAATCTGTAAGACATTGAACTTCTACTGACATCAATATGTATTGTACAGATTGTATGGATTTGGGCCTTATCTCTAGAAGTGAAATTCTTTCTGTCAGGGCAGTTCTGTCTCATCTTCTGTAAATGTACTTTTTAACTACAGCCATTATTATGAGATAATCAAATGAATGACTTCATAAAACCCTTTGTAAAGGATATTCCAAAAGAAAAACATCTTACTTAAACACCAAAAATTATTAAAATCTTTGTTCAGGGCCTGAAACGTTTCTCAGAGCCTGTAAAACAATAGTAATTTATATCAGTCAAATGATACCACTCATATTTGACAGATCGCATAAAAAACCCAATGAGCGATTTAGAAGAAATATGGCTTTTTCTTTCTTTATCTGCCCTCCTTTTTAGCAACCACAGTTATCTTATTGCATTATATGTTCTTATCTAGTTGCTCCTCAGAAATACTTAGTCATCACGAAAAATCTGTACAATTTTTAGAATTCATGTTCCGAGACACTGAAATAGTTCTAAGGGCTTTTGTGCCTCTTTCTTTACTGTTTAAAAAAGAAAACAGTTACGCAAATAAATAATGAATATAATTTACTGAATAAAATTTGCAATATTTTAAAGGGTCCAGTACCTTCAAAGTTACCAGATTGTCTCCAATAATGTTCACAATGGCAACCACAGAAGTACATCTTGATTTTAAGCATAAAAGCAGTACTTCTTTTAAAGCTGACATTCCTGTACTTGTGACCAAAGTTAACACATATGTAATGTTTGCTCTATAAAATCTGTTCCTTTTATTATATTTTTGTGCTGTAGCCAATAAAGTGGGAGTAAGTAATGACTTTGCAAACACTGGAGATTAAACAAGATTTTTTTGTAATATTAATGTAATTCTCATATTCTTATGAAAGGTTCGCATGAGAAAGAGGAAGGGAAAAAAGCCTCTTGATGCCTTTGCACATTGTGGACAACATGCCTTTGTGTCATTTTGAGCAATGTCTAACACATCCTGGCTCAGAGCACCAATTGGTGGAGGTAGTTTTATCAGCTGATGGCCTGGACCTGAATTTTTCATTTAAAATGACCAGTGAAATGAATGGGACTGAAATAACTGTGTTTCTTAAGGTTACTGTTTTTCTAAATTATCAGTAATATTTCTCTCAGATTTATTGTAGTAAAGCACTTACATCATCATGAAAATCTATTAATTAAAACATAAAATGTGTAATGTACAACTGTGCATTGTTTTTTGTATCTGCAATTCTGAACAAATTATGTTAATGTAAACCATAGTTCAGCACCAGTTTTTCAAAGGTATCTGGAAAATCTAAGCAGGTTTTAAAAAGTGCTTACAGGTCGTGTCTTCACATTAGTCACTACTATGAAATCCACACAAGAAAGTGAGAAAATGCTTGAGTACGTCACTTGTTCTTAGTTTCTTTTTATCACAGCTGAACTACTTTCAATACCCATGATAACCAGCTCAAGTGACACTGTACTGAATCGTAAGAAAACGTTTCCCTATATAATTAAAAGCCCTTTTTCAAAATTGGATTTAGATTTCAAATTTCCTAATTATTCTCAGAAATGTAATCCCTCAGATATGAAGTACAATGGGATAAAAAAAAAAAAAACATATGAAAGACTTTCCTGGTTTTAGAGATTTTCATAGGTAACTGCATTGAGAGTGTACAGATTTGTTAAATTAATTATTATAGCAATTAGAAGTAATACTAAAGTGTGATATATCTCACCAGAATTACTCTTCGTGACTTGACATCTGCCTTGGCCAAATACGTCTGGATAATTATAGTACTTTTGTTTAACTGCCTCTTGTAGGTTTATTTTTTCCCCATGTTATATAAATGGGTATGTGTAAGTGCAGTGGATTTATCATATCTGAGCTAAATATAGATGGAGTTAAATCATGACTGAAAAGCATTTTGCAAAAATCTGCATACTGTGGTGATTACCCTCCTCCTGATGAACTAAATGAGTGTTTTCCTTATGAATATACATGTGCTATTATTGAGTCCTCTCAAAAAGCTATAGCCGTCCATATGAATCCAGCTTTCCTCCTTCAGTCTTCAGATACTGAACACTTTTAAAGAAAAAAAATAAAATCTTGTTAGACATGTGCGTTTTTTTCATTTTTCATGACAGAAAATATTTCTAGAAACATTCCTTCAAAGATATTTCTAATGCTTGTTTTTGTGAGTTTACTTGATGTGATAATCAAACCTCAGAAATCAATTTAAATCCACAAGGTGTCAGTGTATTAGAAACACAATTTGTGCAAATGTTGAAAAGAAAGAAAAAAGATTCAATAGATATTTTATAATATCTTGTATCCACTTCAGCTGCCATGATTCCAGTTTGAAGCTCTTCTCAAATTGTACTATCTGTGATTTGAACTATTTTATCTAGTATACAGACTGTCTTTTTTACTAGTTACACAAAAACATGAAAAAACAAGACCATGGAATCTCCTTTTCCTTCTTCTCTACTGATGGTAATGGTGTAGCAACATATCTGTACAAGTGAGGAAGCAACCACTTCATACTATGATATATTGCAGTGCTTTTCTTACTTGGCTTGATAGTGCTTTTCCCACTTGACATTGCATGCTTCTCTCTTTGCAGCTTTTTCAGTGAGCCTCACACTGCTCTGTTCCTCATTTTGTATCAAGCTGTGCCATATATGAAGTGTCTTGCATTACCTCAGAATGGCACCATATTTTTCACTCTTTTTTTAAGTCCAATATCATAACTGACAGTAGCAGTGTTTCCATTTACAGCTTTATAGCACTCTGAGACTTGGAGAGGTTTGTTACCTCTCTTTAGAGGTTCCTATTTAGCAGATAATTATCTGTACCTCACCTGAATAGAAACACTTCAGAATACAACAGCAATTGTTCAAGTGGCAAAGTAGTCCTGGTGTACATCCAGTAACAGATTGTGAAAATGAGGCACATCTCTGTTACTATTAAGGGAGTAACATTCAGTAGCGGCAGCAATGAAGAGCGATGCTAGAATAGAGAATTACAAACAATGAAATGGTGAGGCCCAGATCCTCAAAGATATTTAGATAAATAATGGAGATCTACTGCTTAATAATTCTTAAATCTTCGGGATAGTTTATCCTCTCCATTTAACAGTTACCTAACAGTAAGATAAACAAAGTGAACGAAATGTTTGTAAATTACAGGAATGTAATATAGCACATAAATATAAGATATGAGATTGAGGAACCTCCATTGTTTACCTTAAAGACAATATACTGGAGGGGCTGTCGCTAATTAACTCCCTGAAGTCTGTAGTGCTCCAGCTAGGTCATCTATGAACTTTTTATTTTTAACATGAGTTTTTGAACTATAAAAGTAATCAGTAAATACATTTAGTGCCTTATATTTGGTATGTCAAATGCTGCTGGTTTGTGTGTGGACTTTTGCATACTGAGACAAATCTTTATCTCAAGACAAAGTCATTAACCTAGTCAGCATGTACTACAACATAATGAGACCACCTTCATACAAAGACATGACTGAACCCTGTCATTTGCCGCCTTCTCAGTGTCCTGCTTCTGGCGGGGATAGGGTTAATTCCCCCCAGGCTCCGGCAGGGACACAGGTATTCCATCCCATGTGAGCCATGCCCACTCTGGGCTGACGGGGGAGGGGCGGGAATTGCAGCTGGGAGTGGGCTGGGGTAAACGGCGGCGGTTCCGCAATCGTGTTTGTACATTCCTCTATCCGTGTTATTGTTGTTGTTTTCTTGTTCCCTTTGCTGTTTTGTTAAACTGCATTTGTCTCAACCCACGAGTTTTGGCTTTTTCTTCCGATTCTTCCCCGTGGGGGAAGCTCGAGACAGTGGCACGTGGTTCTTTGTTGCCGTCTGAGGCCAAACCACGACACTGAGAAAACTGAAACCTAAGAAAACAATACACAAAGGTATTATCTAGAGCAGCAGAAGAAGGTGCTCTTTAACTATTTATTGTTTTTTCCTACAGAGATGCTTGGTATTCCAAAGGTTTCTGTAGCCAAAATCTAGTCATTACAGAAGATAATTTCGGGTCTGTAATTCATCTCATCTTAAAGGAGATGCATTTGTTTGTTCAGAAGAGTCATTTCCTAAGTTTCCACCCTTTTGAACTAAAAATAGTTTTTTTGGCATTTAAATACTGTTTTTAACTCATACATTCTCTTTTAAGCCGGGGAAATCTTCCTGGCTTAATGTAATAAAAAGATTTCATATTTTTATTTGAATAACTAATTGCCTTGATTTATGTCTATTTTACAAGGTAAACATCCCCTCATTTGTTTTCTAGTGACATTTGACGCTTTTGTCCATGAACAGCCTAAAGGTGACAATTTTGTATTATTTCCAGTGAGTAGATTAAAAAAAAAAAAAAGTCAGATATCTCACAAAATAACGTTTTTGACAGAATTCTTTGACTGATGTCAGAATCACTTTGGTATGCTGAATGGGAAACAGAGTCCCTTGAGTTCTCTTTCCTGATAGAGATCTACCTTAAGTGCTTCTCTTTGAAGGTTTCACTCCATTCTCTATATAAACTACAAGAAACTGTTACAAATATTTTCTTACTTAAACCTACCGAGTCATTAAAAGTGAAATTTGTTAACAAGCTTAAGAATGTAATTCTCTCTTTTGCTTTGATCATACTCCACCTCACTGTCTTTTATTCCAGATGGCTTATGAGTTAAGTGCATGTATTTACACATTTCTCATGAGCCTGTTTCTGCCTCCATACAGTCTTTCAAGTTAAAATTATTTTTTCTTTAAAGAATAGAAGAAAGTAATTAGCCTCTTCTGAGATTCGTAGAAACGAAAACTGACCATAAGAAAGCAAATTCTTGTATCTTTTTCTCTTCGTCAGCCCTTTTATTTATAAATGATCACATCACAAAAAAGGAAAGTAAAAGTATGTTTAATTCTGTTTATACATGATAGAGATTTTAAAGTAAAAATAATGTTTGAAAATACAAAAGCATTTAACGCTAGCTCATCAGTGAATTAAAATTTTCAATTTATTTATTATTCATTTTTCTTAGCTGTCACTTCAGTTTAATTCTGTGCCCTTACATCCAACTTTAAAGCCTCAGAAGAATTTGGCATGGTCCATGGATCAGACAGACATGAGAGGAATCTATTTGCAGCAGAAGCTAAAGAGCGAGCTTTTAGGAGATGAGAAGGGAGGGAGATGATAGACGTGACGTATTCCACTAAAACATGTTTGATGCTGAAACTCAGGTCCTGAAATGGTGTGTGATAGTAAAAAAAAATCATTTATAAAAGAAGGAATTGAAGGCATAGTGGTGGTTGGATGCTGATAATCAGTCTATAGAATGATACACCATGGCTCTGAAAAAAAAATATATATACTTCCCAATGCTAGGATATTTTTCATTAAATAGTGTTTGCTAAACCTTTTAAAAGTGAGTCTGGTTGCAACAAATAACTAAATATGTTAAAGCTTATGCTTCTCTTTATATGTTTCCAGCTTTTTTTGTTTAGAAAAAATAATGAGTTTGATATTTTACAGTGCACTTTTAACCTAAAAGGGTATAGATACAGAATATCACCAGGACAGAGTTGTAAGTGTTTGTCCTCTGGAATGATTTACGCATTAGTGAACATAAAATATATTCCTTGCTTCTATTCACATAAGTATCTTAAAAAACCTGAGTTATTATGTTGAAACAAAATCAGATTGTTCCGCCTTTTGCACAGCTGTTAAATTTCAGGTAGCACAAAGGAGATGGAAACAAACATCCCAGAGTCTCAGAAAGACAGCAGGAAAAAATAATGCCATGGCCGAGTTCTGCAGGACTAGGAGTGGATATAGAAAGCTACGTCTGGGCCTGTGAATGTCAAAACCAACAGCTACTTGTGTATTCCTGAAGATGAGCTGTGCTGAATTTCAGTGCAAACTGCTTGTAGACATTTCACAACTGTTAGTCCCATTAAAGCATTGCATCTGGAACCATGAGAAAGAATAAGGAATAGCTTGTGGCCAAGACGTATAGACACCCTCATTTCTATGTGCTTACAGGACTGTCATCTGCCTGAGGTACCGATTTATCTGAAAGGGGTTAGTATTGTGCATAATACATGCCAACACACAGATTAGAATGAGTGGAATAGTCTTTTAAAGTTAATGTTAGCCCATATTTGGAACTCTGTTTCAAACTTTGTGCTGTTATTTCATCTCATTGAGAACTAATGCATGTTTTTGGTTTTCCTTCCCCCTGCCCCTAAATCACACCCTTGGGTTGGGAGGAATTAGACATTGTTTACATTATTGCTGAAAATCTTTTATAAACTCATTCCTTTAAATGGTTGTAGTTAGCAATGTTTACCTCATAAAACAAATGCTTTGAATCCTCTGAAGACTAATTTACCCATAAATATACACGTTCCCCAAGCCTAATGTGCATACAATTCTCTGTGCACTAAGACACTGTGTGGTATAAATATGTATGTCTTAATAAGGGCTATATTTTTTAATTCTAAAAATGGCTTATAACTTTGAATTTCAAAATTCGATATGACTTTACAGACATAATGCCTACAGATAAAAACTATTACCTTTAGTTTTTTCCTTTCATTATGCTTCAAAATACTCTCTAAGTTTTAGAAAAGGCCTTCAGGTTTTTGTATAAATGGAAGAAGACACAGTCATACAGACACACGCATGCACGTGCATACACATACACACTTTGATCTCTCAGGGACTATCCTCAAGAATATGATTTGTTGAAGCCCTTAAGGTTTATCTCAAAAGTGCATTGAATACATTCCAAGGATCAAAAGATCTGAAATCTGAATATTGTTGTTTTCCACCTACATTGTTCTAAAGAAGAGGAAGCATTCTCCTGTAATAGAACCAGTGTCAGTACAGGTGCTCACAAGCTGTTTCAAGGTCAGGTGGTCACCTGTAGCCTGCCTGTTCTTTATCAACAAACATTCTGCTCCTATTCTTTTCCTGGAAAATGTATGAACACAATATATATTTCATTATTCATTCAGCTTGGCATAAGCATGCTTATCAGGTTTCTATAGTTAGAATAATATATAAGAGAATGGGAGGGATCTAGTTAATTAGTTATCAGCATAACTGAATATGTGGGCTTTGAATACCGTGTTATTTTAGAAAAATATCCAATCTGTTAGTTGCAGACTAACTTGTCTAATTACTTGTCAATAGTTTGGTAAATTCTTTTACTTTTAAATAATTATTTGGAATACTTGGTCCAATTTACTAGATTATTATTCATATTCCTCAGTAGGTATTCTTTTTCCTCTTCTTTTATATGAGGAGACACATGAAGAATTTACTGACAATTGTTCATTATGCGTTCAGATGGAGTCCCATACTATTCCAGTTCTGCTCTCTCCATTTATGATATCATCAAATACTCTTGACTGATTGAGGAGCTGGTTACACATCTATTCCCAGTTACATTCCATTATTTAAAATGCATTGATGGTAAAAAGGCCTTCTCCAAAACTACCAGTGTCACCTTGATTTCCGCAGGTATTTAACAGTGATTGTACTTTCCCAGTTTTATTGTAGAACAAATCGCTTGTGATCTTTGATGACATGCGGCAGGTAGCACAGATGCATTTATAACACAGTCTAAGGAAATAGATTGAATATTTGAAGAAATAAATCTCATTTTGATCTCTGTAAGGAGGATAATGTCAACTCTTTTTCCTCTCCTCTTCATCTGTCAATGAGAATTTATAAATGCAATTATTTCAAAGGCAGTTTAAATTAGAAAAAGATATAGAGGAAAAAAGGAAGTGACAGATGACAATGGCATCAGAATTGGAAAATACAGCAAACATACTATTATTCCGATAAACACTGTGAAAGCTACCATGTAATGAGTATTTTGGACTGTTCCAGTTTTGCTTTATCTTTTGTGATTATTCCAGATGAGTCTACTATGTGATTTTCTAGTAGCATTTGGAAAATAATCCAACCAATCATTTATTTTAGCTACTAGTGATTGGTTGCTAATGTCTGCAGAACTGATTTTCCTCTGCATATATGGTGGTATGTGGTCTAACCCCTGCAGGGGATGCTGAAGGAAGAGCCAATACCAGAAATCAGGGATACATAGTTAGCAAACAAGTGGCATTGACAAGCACCTGCAAAGTGGCTCAGCTCCAGTGTTTGGGAGACCTATATGGTCAGTAGACCAGTTCACTGATATTGGCCTTTAGCAGCAGAGGCAGAATCACTGTAAACATGTTCTGAGAGTGAAAATGCTAATTGGCATGCTGGGTTGAACTACCCTCTTAGTTTCCTGGTGTAAAACTCCACCAAAGCATTTAAAGTGCCCTTCACTGCGGACAGCTTGTTGCGCAGAGTATTTGACCGATAATGCAGCTGAGGCTACAAATGGATTGACAGTTTCTTATTAATGTCTCCTTGATGATTCTTAATCTAAGTAAATCAAACAACATTAAATGTTTTTGCATCATTTTGTAGCAGGCTTTAAATTTTTGTTGATCATCACTTGTCTACTCAAATTTACACTAGTTCAGATTAAGCCACGAGAACTAAGGATGCACAGGGGATAATACAGTGTGATCTTTCCTGTCCTCATCACAAAGCATTGTGGAAGGCCTCTCAGCACTCAGGGACTGATGTCAGAATAACACCTTCCCTTGACTCCTCTCTCAGGAGGTAGTTGTTTTGCTCTTTTTAACTGCTATCACACATCAAGAAAAATCTAATGTCATTTACTTCATTAAATTTTATTTCAGTAAAGACTGAATATATTAATGAAATTTTGAACTGTTATACCTTTTTTTTTTTAGATTTTTTTTAAGGGGCTATATAAAGACTAAAGTCAATGTAGTCGTTATGATATGCAGATATTCTTTTTCCAAGGATCATCTTTTTTTTTGGTTTAGCAGCAAGACGGAAGCCAACAAATAACTTGGTTTAGAGACGGGTTAGTTTGATATGCAGTGCGCTTACAGGTGGAATGACTTATGTTATTTTTCTAAAACATGACCTTTTAGAGATATTTCAGATGTCACATTTTACAGGAGAGTCCTTACAATATAATTTAAAGAACAGACTAAGGGAATTGATTTCTAGAGTGGGATTAGTCTCAACTAACCTTAAGTTTTTCCAGTTAAGGTTTCTCACTCTCAGTTACCTAAGTTCTTAATACTAAGTTCCATTTCCTAAGTTAGGTAATTATGTTGACTAGATTTCAGTCTCAGGTCTAACTGGTAAATTTGCTTGGTATCAATTTACCAGAAAGTGAACATAGATGTTACACAAGAGAAATTAAATCTTGAAAGTCTAAAGAAAAAAATATACTGGTGATATGCAAGTGATCAAGAGTTCAAAACCTTAAAAGGGAGGTGCCCAGAAGTAGCTGTCATACAAGTCCACATGCTACAAAGTCTGGAAAAATGACTTAGAAGAATGTTTACTGGTTCCAAGGCCAGTCTGGCAGTGACCATAAGTTACTACCATATTATTTTGCAGTAGTGAAACTTTCCACTTTTATCTATGCTTCATATATTTGCAGAGTTCTCTATATACTGTGTACCGTATAGACAGCCTTTCTCCTTGTGGCAGGTTTTTTTTGTGACCTCATCTAGAATTACTCTTTAAGACTTCGGAAATTTCACTGTGCTATAGAATTAGCAAACCTATTAGGGAGTCTAAAGTGTTGGGGTTCAGTTTGTTTCACATCTTTACAAGCGTATGAAAACGTATAAAACTGAGGATTTTTGTTGCATTCGCTCCACTCCCGTTGATGTTTTAGTCACAGAACCTGTCTTTCCCAAACAAGGGCAAGAGGTAGCTCATTTGTTGCTGGCAACAGAACATCTCTGTAGAATGAAACTTGTGCTTTTGTCCTTATAGCCCCATCTCCCAGGAGTATATTTTGTTGAGGTTAGGACAGAGGCAGAGTGGCAGCACAAGTGGAGGAAAACTCACACCACCTTTTGAATAAAATGAAATGAATAAAATGAAGTCTCCAATTCCAGGGCTCTCATTCCAGCACTTTTGCAAAAGCAAAATGTTTTTATCAAAGAAAGATTGAGTTTCCCTGTTGACTTGCAGCCCTACAAACCTTCACATACATGGTATGTTTTATTCATGAGCTGTAGACTCAAGTCACAGGCAAAGTCACTCTCTACTGAGATAGAAAGACTCAAGGCAGCATTTAAATGGTGATTTAAAACTAGGTCTTCTGAAACACATCATTATAAGTGAACAAAGTTTCACCAGCCTTCTTCATGCACTCAGAACTACTGGTTAAAAAATATTTCTCTAAAGTTTAACTTATTTAATTCAATGAAGAATCCATTATGAAGAGTCATAAAATAATCATTGCTGCTTTTGCTTCAAGTAGCCTCTGTCCTTTTTCCCAGTCACATTCAGAATAATATGAAAATTAATTTGAAAATCATTCCAGGCTGCCAGGCAGACTATTTGAAGGAGTTACTGTAAAGGGCTCATCTTTTTAAAGTTCACTGAGACCAGCATTACTGCACATATCTCAGTTCAATGGACAAGGATGTTATGGAAGTCTTCCTCCACAACCACGCTAGCTCTAGCAGTTGATTTGTGTGGATAACTATTTTTATAAACTCAGAGCAAAACCAAGCTGAAATTATGAAATGAATGCAATGATCATATCCAGTAACAGTGAACCTAAAGTTTGCAGTGTAATACTTCAATTAAAAAAAAAAAAGACATCAAAAAACCCCACCCCAAAAAACAAAAAAAACCTGAAAAAAAAGACCATTGTTTATATGAAAGAATATTTTTATCCCAGATATCTTTCTCTGAACAGTAATTCTTCTTAGCTATCTCATCAGCTGTGAAATATAAATCTAAGATATATATCTCAGCATAAGAGTAGCCCACAGGATTATTTAATAATATTAGAGGTTTCCAATTTAGTGTCAAGTTAGTGGTTTAAGTATTTGTCACCAGTCTAGCTGTATCAAGCTTGATTATTGTTCCTTCAGGTTTAATAAATCCAAAGCAGTTAAAGGGGAGGTTTATGTTTCTGCATTATCAAAATACATTTGGAAAAAGTACATTGGTTGGGAATAATAACCAAATATAATTTGGTTAGGAATAATAAAATAGAGAAATGAACAAACCAGATGAACATGCACACTGATTCCATTCTGTCATGGAAATATACCATGGATGTACCATTGTATCATGTATTTCTGATGTCTATATATGGATTATTGCAGAATAAAAGACTAGCAGAATTTTGAAAGGTTTTTAGAAATCATATATTGAAGTACTGTCTTGCATCCCCTTGCTGTGATTTTTTGATACTGGTTCCTCCGTCAGAAGAGCTTAAAACACAGAATTTCAACTGAAAGCAGTACTCGGTACCTGCAGAAGTGCTCAGCATTTTTTCAAAACCAGGTTCAGTAAGTTCACAGAAACAAGAATTAAATAAATTAAAAACATTCTATGCCCGCTCTTCAGCTAGCATGAATTTATACAGCTCCAGAAAAGTCAGTGAACTTGAATTATCTTGTTTAAAATATATGAAAAATATCTAATATCATTTTTATAACTGTAATAATGTCAGAGTTTAAAGAGCAAGGATGTTTTGACTTCTAGCTTGGAAAACAGCATACAGTTTGCCAAAAATATAACAGTGTAGTATTTGGAGAACCCCCAATTCCAAATTTACACTGATATATTACCCAAAAATATACTGCAATTGTAAATGCTGCAAGACAAAAAAATCATGTAGTAATTTGGAATAACAGAGCAATGTCTCCTTCAGAACAACTAAAGTGACTTGTCATATGACATATTTTCTAAATAATATGATGTATTTAATGCATAATGATTACAACTGGTGAAAAAAATCAGAGCAGTCTTAAAATGAGGCTGAGTTTGAAATTGTAGTCAAGAATGTAGATCAACACTGGAGATGTGTTCCTATTTTCATAATGTCTTTCAGCAGAGCTTTCAATCAAAATGTTACAAAACTGTGGGGAATTTTAAGTACAATTATAAATCTCAAATGTGAAATTCCAGCCTCTCTTTAAATGACAGGTTCCTAACCCATCTCATCCCCTTTTACATTATCCTTTTTCACCTTCATGCGTTTGCTATTAGTTAATACTGTCATCTCTCTATCACTTTCCACAACATTCAGTCAATGTCAGCAACTAACCTTATGCTCTGTTGCTGCTTATAGATTAATTTACTGAGCCATCTGTCTGCTTTTTCTACTCTAAGTATTTCCACATTGTGTGATTTTTTAATAAGCCAAAGCCATTAAATTTAAAATATTATTTTAATCTGTGAAAGACGGATTTATTTGTCTGGAAATAGTAGCTGGCTTCATCCAAACATCAGTGATATCATGGTGATGATCTCTCACTCCAGATAGAAGAGACCAATCAGCTTTTTATTATCCTTATTTATACTTTTATTTTCATTTTCATTACTTTATTACTTCCTTTTTTCCAGTCATATCCTCTCTTTCTCCCTCTCCTTCCACATATCCTGAAATATTATATGAAACTTCTATTTATACTGTATTAAGGAATAATCAAGTTGCCATAAAAATATTAAAAAAAAAAAAAAAGCACGATGTAATTTAGGTATGGGCAGCTAGAAAAAAAAAGTATTGTCAGTCTCTGCTGGACAAGATTATTAGCACAGTCATTTAACAAAGCTCTGTCAAAAAAGATATGCAGCTACCTAATCTTAAAGAGCCTGAATTCCCGATTGGCACTGTACATAGGATGATGATGGATGCCATGTAACAATATGACTGAATAGTAATAGCTATCTCTCAGGAATATATGTATCTAGATAAATCCTAAAATACTTTATAAAACTTAACAGCTCAAATAAAAAACCCCAAAACTTCAAGACACAACTGGATCTCAGATGCTTACAGTTATATGAAATATTAGCATTGCTAATGAAACCAGGAAACTTATTCTGCATTTACTTACTACAATTTTTCAGTTGCAATTCACTCTCATTCTTGTTGTGCCATACATTTTGTGGGACTACGTTGCAAATAACAACAACATTTTCTGGGCTAAAACTAAATATTCAGAAATGTCTGCCACTATTCTCAAAATCCCTTTGAGACTTGTTTTTAAATGGGATGGCCTTTCTAACACTGCATTGCATTGACACATCAAACTTATTATGGACTTGGTAAATCTGAGAATACCTTTTAGAAATATAATAGAAGAAAACAAATGCCCACATTTGCATTAATTTCTGCTAAATGAGCAAAACAAAAATTAGATAGATGTAGATTAGATATACAAAAGGGCTGGAATCTCTGATGTGACGGAACTGAAGAACAGGTTAGACAAACTTCTGTCAGGGTGTCCTGAACAGAGCTCATTGTGCCTTGGGGCAGAGTGAGTGGATGTGTACTAGATAATCTTTGAAATGACTTCAGGACTTATGGATTCTATATTACAAAAATTTTACTGGTATTAAGTATTATTTTGCATAGGCTTTTTTTCTGATCATACTCTTCTATGAATCAGAAAGAACACTTTGAAATAACATTAATTTCTCAGTGGCATCAATGATAGGAATATTTAATCCTCAGGCTCCACATTGTATAATGGCACAAAATGTGAGCACATGCGATGAATAAAAATAAAAATTGGCATGTGCCAATATTCCCTTTGCATTGTTATATTCTAGATATTACTTATGATGGCATTAAGGTATTAAATTAAAATGGCATTTAATGGCATTAAAATAAATAAGGTTTTTTGAGTTATATGAGTTTTCAATTGTTACAGTCATGATCTTGCAATCACAATGGTCTACAGATATGACAGGCAAAATCTGCCAGAAGAAACTGTCCTTTTCTCAGGTTTGACAAGAAGGAGGAAAATGCAGACTACATACAGGATTGGACACTACCGTCCTTAATCTGGCTACGTTACATAATGAGAGAGGAAGTATCGGAGATCAACACAGGAAAAGAGGAGAGTGCTATCAAGGAAACAAGTGATCCATCATTAACTCACCTGAAAAAGAGAGAAAACTGATTTCAGAGTTTGTGTAACAGAGATGAATCAGATAGAGACTTGTATTGGAGTATAAAAACTGATGTTAATTCTATTGAATTCAAGATTTCTAGCTTCCAGAGATACAAAAGCTTCATTTCTCAGGTTCATCTTTTGGGAGTATTTTATAAAGGTTCCCTTGAGAATTGCAACTGGAGAGGTCAGAGATGGAAGAGTTGTTTTGTGTGAAATGTTCCCCCTGTGGCAATTAAGCATTCTTGTCCTTTATTGATTGTCTGTATCATTCACTCTGATGCATCGAGTTATTTCATTCGTATCACTGGAAAGTAGTTAAGTACATGAAACCAGTAATATTTTACAGGATACATTTTGTTTATAGTAATTTTAAAATTCCTTCTTCTGCCATCTTACGGTTGTACTGATAGGATAATAAAATTGTGGAGAAAAACACAGATCTTTTAAAATATGATAAAAAACCCACAAGCTATGTATTTTAATTTTTTTTCTATTATTTAAAATTGAATCATGAAATTATAAATTCAGGAGCATATGTTTATAACACTAGAGAATCTCTTCCCAGTGTCTTCACTTCAAGCACATAACGCTATAAATTCTTAAGACTCAATGAAAGATAACACTGACTTTTCTGAAGTTGATCCATTTCCCAGCTTAAAACCAAGTTTGAAATGTACCCTCAGTAATGCCTGCCCATTAACAGAATCTAATCTTTAATTCAGCAAAATTTGTTCAAGGAAGTTCAATGGCATTCTTTTTTAGGGTTTCAATGCAGTATGACAGTGGGAGCATTACTTTTATGATCTTTGAAATTAGCATCAAGTTAAATTCTGAATGTATTTTTCCTCTTGCTTGTATTTTTTCTTTCCAATCTTTGTTGCAAATTTAATGGATGCAAAAGAAATACAGCACTGCAAGTGGAAAAAATGTATCTTTGGCTGCAAGGCTTTTGAAAGGAGCTGAATTTTGGCCTTTTTTGTTCCATTTCCAAATGCGTTTCTATTTTGTTAACATTTAAGATGACCAGTCTGACCTTCCTTAAAATAGTTTCAGTGACAGAAATCTGGGTGATATAATGCTTCAAATAAAATGGTTTGACCTCCTACATAAATACATTTAATCTTGAAAGTGTAATTATGAGACTTTAACGAGAACAAAGCTTAAATTAATTGCTTTTTTGTTATTCTTGGTGTCCTTTAGCAGGGTCTTAGTTTGATTTTAATGACATTCAGTAGAAGATTCATTATCAAGGTTTTCTGTTTGTCACTTATCTCCTTTTTTAAGTACTTCCTTCACAACTTGTATATCATGTCTTGCTTGAATTGGATAAAGTATATGTAACATCAGCTATTGCCTAAGTTTTACTGCTTTCACCTTCTCAGTTGCTGTCTCTGGAACAAGTATTCATGAGACCTTTCTCTGAGAACTTTTCTGATGAGACAACAGTCGTTGGTTCAGCTGAATCCATCCAGCTCATATCCCGTGTCTTAAGTTAAAGAAAACAAGCTTTGTGATTCCACAAAGACAAGTGGTAGTGAAAGTGGCTTCTAGATCCACATCAAATTCCATTGCCTTTAAAGGGGCATGAAATGCTTCTGAAACTGTTAAAGGCATAATTCTATTGTCCCAGTGTTTACTTTGATTTGAAAAAAAAAAAAAAAGACATAGGAAACCGATCCATTTGGCTTTAACTTTCACTTTGTTCATTGATAAGAGTATTAAACAGAACTGGCCCCAATACTGGGGAGCACTACTTATGACCCACCACCAACTGGATGTAATTTCATTCACCACCACTCTTTGGCCATCCATCCAGTTTTTTACACAGAGAAGCATATGCCCATCCAAGCCATGATCAACCGGTTTCTCCAGGAGAATGCTGTGAGAAATGGTGTCAAAAGCTTTACTAAAGTCTAGATAGACAACATCCACAGCCTTTCCCTCATCCACCAAGCGGGTCACCTCATCATAGAAGATTAGGTTTGTCAAGCAGGACCTGCCTCTCATAAACCCATGCTGACTGGGCCTGGTCACCTGGTTGTCCTTCATGTGCCACATAATGGCATTCAAGATGATCTGTTCCATAACCTTCCCAGGCACCGAGGTCAGACTGACAGGCCTGTAGTACCCTGGATCCTCCTTCTGGTCCTTCTTGAGGATGGGCATCAAATTTGCTAACCTCCAGTCAACTGGGGCCTCCCCGGTTACCCAGGAGTGCTGGTAAATGATGGAAAGTGGCTTGGTGAGCACATCCGCCAGCTCCTCGGTACCCTCGGATGGATCTCATCCAGCGTGTAGACTTGTGTGTGTCTACGTGCTCCAGCACATCACTCACCATTTTCCCTTGGATTATGGGGGCTTCATTCAGAAGATAACCTCTGTTTTTTGAGATCCTGCAATACTTAAATGCTGAAGATACTTTGAAGTACCCAGGTTTCCTACCATTCATGCTTTCCTCAAAAAAAAAAAGTCTTGGAATACTGATAATAAATACCAGAGCACTGAACATAATTTGAGTTCTCAGGTAGGAGAACCTACATACCTTTTCAGATTCATTCATATCAGTATACCTAAAATTTAGCATTTTGTGGGTGTTTTGATGAAAGGAATGTATTCGTAATCATTCTTTGTTATGCTGCTACATTTACTTGGCTTGGAGAACTAAGAATAGTGTGTGCATTTTCATTGTAGGTCACTTGTAATAAAGAGACATAAAGTAGAGTCCAACAACTAGAAAAGATCTATTATAAAAAAATAGAAATTCTTTTGTATAGATAAGGATTACTTCATCAAGTCTTACAATTATATCTAAGATATATTTACCATAGCAGTCCCAGAGGTCACACTCAAGTAAAATAAGAATAACAGACTAGAAGTCTGAAGTAGGAAAATGAAAGTCCTTTGAGAACTGCTGATCTTGGTGAAGAACTAACAAAAATCAAGCTGGAATAATGTGTCAGACAGGGACATTAGCGAAGTAGAATCTCCTTGCTAATTAGGAAATGAGGTGTCTTAATTAGTCAACCTGCAAAACGGTGATTGTGGACCCAGCTTTCAGTCTTCTTCTGCCACTGGATGATTACCTTATTAATGCATGAGTAGGTAAATTTACTAGATGTATGAGAAACTGGAATTGAAAATTGATTGATTGGATGTTATTAGTAATGTCAAGCAGATACAATATACTTCCTATAATTGGCATAAAATACACCTATTTTATGATTAAAGGATATTTACACCTCATGTACTTGATCATCAGTCCTATGATAGGGACTTCTGAATTTTGATTTCATTTTCCATCATATTAAAATTAGTAAGCTCTATTTTCAAGGTCATCAGTACTCAGATGTATGCCAAGCCAACAGGAGAAAAAACAGATCACTTAAATAATGGCCTCTTCCTTTTAAGAAAAAAGTGCTATCTCTTTGTGTGAAAAGAATAAAATGGTCATCAGAAATTATTAGATCAATAAATTTTATGGATGAGGGAAAGTGCTTAGTTACTTCTGCTAAGAATAAAGCTGAGTTCTGTGATTATTCTTTTTAGGGTTGCTCAACTTAAGGAGTTTATTTGAAGCCTAAGAGTTATCTTTCTTATACATGGTTCAATATAGTCTTTTTTCTTTTTTATTAGAAGAGATGCATTGGCTATCTACGATGGAGACTGAATTCTTATGCAGTCATGTTTTCACATTTTTAACTAAACATTACAAATGAAAATGTCTTCTGTACTAACATGAAGCAAAACCTCCATGGTTTCATTTTCCTCTAACTCCTTGTGTGTTAGCAGGAATATCACTTCACCGCTTTGTACCTCAGTTTCCTATGAGTAAGACAATGATTACCTCAAATGGGTGTGTAGAGGCCTAATTAAGTACTGTTTGTATCATTCTGAGATCCTCACAGGAAAGCAATTACACTGTGCATATGAAAAATATTACTATACTAATTAATTCATTATTGAAAAATTACATGATTATCTGACATATTCCAAATATAATTGCACCCATTATTATTTTTAAGGCTCCCTTTCAACTTGCATGGAATTTTGCACCTGAGAAAGTAAAATGTTCTCTTATTTGAATCAGCAGTTCTATGAATAATCCAGTGGAATCACTTTGTGCACAGTACATCACTAGGCTTCATTTTTCCTGTGTGTACTTTCATCCAGTAAAGTGACAGCTTAGGAAAGAAGGTTAATAATAGGATGCCATTATGGTAGGAGAAAGGGTTGTGTTTTTTTTTCTTTTGTAAGTCTGTGCTAAATCTTCAAGTTTCAGAAAGGCCTCATTAAAAGAATCCTGCAATTCATTTACAGAAGTGAACCAAAAATGCAAATTAATTTCATATCTCTCTGTCTTCTGCTGGATCACAGAAACCTATTCCTTTCCTTCCCTACAACTGACTTTCCACTTTCATTACATCATTTGTCTTTTTTACTCAAGGGTTCTCTCAGTATTAGGACCTTGGGCAGATATTCTGTGATATTAAACAAATACTTGCTTAGGGAAGAAACTGTTACCTTCTACAGCCAAAGTGGTATTACCTGTGATCTGCTCAGTACTACAAGACTTTTTAGTTCACAAAGTTCTTATGAAAAGTATCTTAATATAAAACTCAGAAAGCCTTTGGCATGACTGCATCTCTATTGTGATATACATCTTCAGGCAATAGTACAATGTGACATTCATTTGAGTTGCATAGGTAGTTTAGTAGTTCCACTGCTCCTTAACCTCAATCAAGATCATGGGTACGGGTCAACAAATTATTCTTAAAATAATGAAAAAGATTATTTTCCCATCATAGGTCACTATATAAAGGAAAGCCATGCTTTAATTATTCAGATACTTCAGAAAATAAGACAATAATAGGACACTGAGCACTCTATAAAACATACTGGGTAGCTGTATGAAGAATGTGAAGATGGTGAGAAGCTGCTTACCTGCACTTACCAGGAACAGAATAAGACAAGTGCTTTGCCATCTCTGTTTCCTGATAGCACACAGGAAAATAGTAGCATTTAGGCATTCTGAGTCAGGTCTGTGAGTTAAATAGCAGGAGCAAAATTTGGCATCTGTACAACCTCCCTCAGTACTGTGAACTGTCATGAATACATACTGTGTTTTTTAAATACATCAACAAATCTCATGTATATTTCTTATATAACATTTGAGATTCAGTGAGGATATTTTACATTGCTTTAGTCTAAAGCATTGTTAAAGATGACAGTGGTACTAAGACAAAGCAGGGTGGGGTGAGGCAGAATTTTACCTTTGCCTCTTAAATAACAGTGTAAAATGTAACACTCTAATCCATGCTCCTGTGTACTATTGTCATTTAGAAAGATGTCTACAGAAGCATTGAAGCAATAAGAAGTTAAAGACAAATTGAATTAATAGGAACAGATGAAGCAACTGCCTTCAGATGTGCTGGCAGTTGAAGTACTTTTAGAAACATTAACACTGTTGTATTTTCTTTTATAAATATCACCTGTGGGAATAATAAGGCAGCAGGCTGATCAGCAGAAGTGGTGGGAATTAATGCAATCTCTTCTACTAAATTTCTGCTAGTACTCCTACTTAGCACAACAGCTGATCAGGAGTAGGTGCTAGCTATAGCAGGCTAGGGTGCTAGCTATAGCCCATCTTTGAACAAAGTTTGCATGCTCCTAAGTATCATTGCTACTAAATGCAACATTTGGCTAACAAAACATTATATGTGAGATTTCCCAGAAGAGAGAGATTCACCTTCTTGCTATAGAAAACAGTAATAAAAATAACTGTATGATATGTATCTCTTCCCCGTGAGGAAAGTATCTTGATTTGACTTAATTTTGTTGACATTTTCCTCGTCAAATTATAATCAAAAATAAATGATATGAAAGTGAGACTTCACATTAAAGTTTTGTAACACTAAATATGGGATGGAGTCATCGCTTGAGAAAATACTTGCAACAGCACTTATATGACAATCTTCTTGATGCATAAGGTTAGGTCTCAAATGCAAACTTCTGCAGATGTTTTATTAGTTCCATTTTTATTTAAGGTCTGGAGCAGAAGCCTTTCCAAAGCTTTATTCATTAGTTTCAGCCAGGAATCAGATACAGTTTGAGCAAGGACAGCCTTTTCTTTACAGTAAAGAAAAAAGGAAGAAATCCAGGTTTATGTTTGTAGTTTTCGGTACTACTGAAACTTGACTACCGTTATTGACTGCTGTTTTCATTGCAGGAATTTGTTCAGGCTCACTGTAAAATTTATGAGGTACAAAATCCAAAATGGAAAACTCTGTTGGAAAAAATATGACTAATTCAACATATTCAGATTTTCATTAGGTTACAGATTAGACTAATGAGGATTTGTTGCCCTTGAATAAAGTGAAGAGCACTGTGCCTTTTCTGATATGACACATCACTTTTGTCATAACTCAGGGAGTGGCACTGGCTCTCTGGTGTTCTTCATTTAGAAGGGATAGATCACAGACATGGATAGTGACTCATCTTGTTTTGGAGACTTCTTTTTTCCCAGTAGCCCAGATAGGATTATACACTACTAATCTCCTGGTATAGTAGTGAAGGCAGAAGTATTCTACTTGAGCGATCACATCAGACATTACCATGTTGTTAAGCAACCTTGTACCTATGTAGTCAATATACATCATATATGAGCATTGTATAACTATCTTTGAAGGCATATGCCTTAAAAGAACCTATGAGAGGGATATATGTGGCTAGAGATAAATCATTGTTCTAAAGTATCGAAATAAAAATATTTCAGTGTAAAGAAGAAATTCACTTTAGTGATTCACAAATGCTTCACACATTTTTAGCTCATTAGAAGAGGACACATTGATCTACTGCCTCTGGTATTATTACAAGTTTTACTACTTCCATTGCATTAAGGCCGTAGTACTACTTCAAATTACTTCAGGAGATAGGTAAAATAGAAAACTTCTATAAGGCATAAGCTCAAGTGTCTTTGGTAATGAAATGATTTCCTTCTAAGTTCTTGCGTATTCAGCTGTCTAAGAAAAGTGTGGCAAAAATAATAAAAATAATTCCAAACAACCAAGAAGCAACACATCAATTCTACCCAATCCAGGCATCCACTTTACTGAATCATACCTCTGCATCTGATATGGGCTACTTTAATAAGTGGTGTTGTTATTTCACTTTTTTGCAGCAATTTTTATTAAAAAATCTAAATTTATTCAACTATATGTATAAGAAAAGTGATATGTTAAGTTAGGGAAGTCTGGGTACAAGGAAAGAATTTTCTGGGTTTTGTCCTACTTTCTCCCATATTAATCAATGACCACCTTAAGCTGCATTTGAGGCATGGTCCACGAGTTGGTTTCATCGCCTGTACTTACTAGCCCTGTTCTCCAGTCAATGTGACTGAGAGTTCTCTTCTGTCAATGTTCACTACTTAGAAATATAGTTTGTCCCACACACGCCTTTCATTAAAACACTGAAGTACACATTCTACTTACAGTACTTAAAATTTTGCACAAAATAAACCCATATCATAAATGAAGGACTGGCATAATTGCTTTCATGTGCAAACCTTTGGCTCTTTGTTATGTTTTCTTACCTTTCTTACAATATGATACCTTAAGCAGGATTGCAATAGTTAATCAATATCAAATATACAATAGGAAAATTAAGTCACAAAAGTTAGAAATTTTTCTACTATTTCTAAAGCATCTTTTTATAAATGTGAGGAATGCAAAGGAATAGGTTTTGTTTCTGACTGGCATGTTTGAAGATTCATTATTTTGCAATCTGAACTTTGAATTTTGATACTACCTTCAACTCAAAATGAATTTGTCCTAGCTAGAGAATTGGCTGCATTTTGATAAAATGGAATTAACATAAAAAGAGTAAAACAGAGCAAGTGGACTTCCTTATATTCAGAACAAACCACAGATAGCTAAGTTGCTAACTGGAATCTGTCTGATGGATATTTCATGCTTCATTAGTGATAATTATCTTAATTTGAACTAATGATGCTATGCTGTTGAACTCAGTAGTACAAAAACTATTAAATTAAAATAATGTAGTTTAAAATTGTTAAAATTATAAAATTTCACAAAATATTGTTACTGGAAGCTTAATTTCAGCAGAACCCCAAAAATCCCACTGCAGTCATAAAATTAATATTCAAGTACTTGCACTTCAAGCAAGAATTAATCTCTGGCTGAAGCATCTACATCGTATAAGGTGAGTTTAGACAGAATAGCCTAAATGATTTTTATTTTAAAAAATTAAAAGAATCATAACAATATCAGGTCATAATATACTGTGGAATATATATTTATTTTTGACTATGTACCATAAATCCATGGAAGTACTCTCCAGCTGAGTGTACTTCAGCTGGTGTGATCTGGCCCACAGAGCAAGCAGAGGTTAAACCTAAGCTGTAAGCAAATTCCAATATTGCAATGAACATTTTGAAGAATAAAACTCATCATGTTTTCTATAAAGCCACCTAGGACAAAAGACCTTAAAAGTATTTTTAGAACTAACTACAGCTATGAGCAGTAAACTGAAGAGCTGAGCAACTACTGATCTTATACCTTTTCAGTGAAAGACAGAAATTGAATCCACAGCAACAGCTAATCAGCTCAGAAACGATATGAAACGATACTTCTGGATTTAAACACTAAAAATAATATTCAAAGATTAATTGGTCTAAAACTTGGATAAGTGTACTAGGATAGAAAATGAATATGGAACAATTAACCTTAAAGACATAGCTAATGTAAATGAATTTGATTGGCTTCCATCATAAATGTAATTAAATGTAAAGTGACGGGATATGAGCCTACAAGAGGGGAATTAAACTGGAAGTACTCTAAAACAATTCTATAAAATGGAGAGTCTCAGTGACAGAGTAGCAAACAGTGGTCAGTTTCAAAGGACATAAAATACCACAAACTGATAGGGGCTTACATTAAGACTGTATATTGTGACTACTGTATAATGTGAAATCAATGGGCAAGCATAGAAAAGGAGCGTTGAAAGAAAGCAGCCTGTGATCTCAAACCATGTCATTTCCATTCGGAGCTGTTGAAACTGACACAGACCCAAGGCATATGGATGAGACTGCAGAGAATAAGACTAGTGAATCCAAGACTGAAGGAAATAAATTAAAATGCTATAGCTGAGTAGGCTATGATGGATGCATACATGAATTATACTAATTCAGTTAAAGATGATGGGAAATTGACTCATAATGATTGAGCTGTAGTCAAACACAATATGAAACAATGCCTCTGTTAAAATGAATCAAAGCAGCTATGCAATGAACTTGTAAAATGAG
Source organism: Stercorarius parasiticus (assembly GCA_013396915.1). Lineage (NCBI taxonomy): Eukaryota > Metazoa > Chordata > Aves > Charadriiformes > Stercorariidae > Stercorarius > Stercorarius parasiticus. The sequence continues at coordinate 244,988 of VWZL01005204.1, read as the reverse complement.
ATTATGCATCAAAATGCAGAGAAACTTTGCAGAAGAGTACATGTCAGAAGGTTTAACAGCCACCTCATGAATGTTACTGAACATTACATACAATATTGCCCTGAATATATAGTCTGGAGAATCAAAACAAGAAAATCAACTAAGATTTCTAGAACAAATGAAATGTTTCTTTTAAACACACAAACAAACAAACAAAAACCAGAAAAGCAAATTAGTAAACATGGCCTAAAGTAACAGTTAGCATTTTTCTCATTGAAAATGGTGGTTACCTGAAGCTGTAACAATGGACAAAAGCTAACCAAAACTCCAATTCCATATAGCTATTTAAAGTCAAACCGGGCTTTATTGAAGACAGCACACAAGAATAACCTGAGTTTACCACCACTCGACTGCAAATACATAGAATCCCTATCGCATTTACTCCAAATTCATAAAAGAAACTCCTCAGCTGTAGAATTTGGGTGAACATTGGAATTTATTCAAAGCTTATGGATAGTTTATGTCTCAGGAGCTGATTTGGGTGCAAAGTAATGCTTGTGTAGACCATGTACATGCTATCATGATATCATTCCTAAGTATACTCCACAATGTATTGGGTTACATGAATTGTGAATGCTAGGAGAGCTTTTATATTGATAGTTTAATAGCACTTGCTACAGGTGTACAAGGGATAGAGAATATTTGCTTGCCTTAACCTTGGTGACTAGCAGGTGCAATTAAAAGAACCACTGACAAAGTCTTGTTTTGAAGACTGAATTAACATGAGAATATATTAAGTTTTGAAAGCTGAGCATTTCATGTGAAATCCCAGCTCCATTAAAATCAATGGAAAAGTTTGCTACAGCTTCTGTGGGACTAGGTATTACTTGTCATTTTAAATATTTCTTAATTTATTGGTATTGACTAGTAAATAGTAGAAGTTCCTGGTTTCATGCTTCCATACTTAAAACCATACCAAACAAGGGATACACAGCTTTGCTCTTTCAACACTCCCCACTCTGTGAAATCCTTATCTCATAAATACCATCTTTATTTCCAGAAGACTGTGACTAAGGATGAAAGAAATTATATATGGATGTTTTTATGATTCGTCTATCAGCTGTTCAAAAACAGAAGATATTTTCTTGCTACATATTGCAAATTCCCTCTTATATACTTATATATGAGGAACTGTGTTGGTCAATAGTAGATAATAAGCAAATAATATACAGCAATCACACCAGGATGCCTGAATGTGTGTTGTGTGGATTATCTATTTCAAGTTTTATCCGGATCCTTTTAGCTAATATGTTTCTTAAGAAATGGGACAAAATTTTCTGTGTAACTGATGTTCCTTGTATTTCCTGTGTAATATAAATAGTGAAGACATTGGCTGTCATTGTGAGACAAATGTTCAGCTTTCCATCAATGTGTAAGATCTGATTCTCATTCCTTTTTCTGACATTTTAAAATAAAGTACTTCAATATAACAAATTTTCTGTGTTGCAGTACCATTACATTTTATATGCCTACTGTTAGAGAAGATTTTAAAACAAAACACGGTGGAGGTCCTGTTTGATTTGTAGAGACAACAGCTATCAATAAATTGGATGAAATCATGAAAAGGGTAAACAAAGGAGAGCAAAAAAGCTTTCTCAAAAGCTTTTATTATCTATATACTGCAGAACTTTACAAAATGCTATGAACTAGGGCCCATAGTAGCCCTAGCTTTATTTATAATATGCATATAGACATCACCTCTCACGTAAAGGAATCCCCTAGGAACACACTTACTCATAATTAAATAACATTTCACTGGTGGAATGGGACAGTTATTTTACAGTACCTATGAGTCAAAAAAACCCAAACAAATCAACAACCAAACCAATCTAAAACCTGCTCAAGAAAGCTTTTGCCATAGCTAAAATGGTTGTAAAATTTTAGAAAGACTGCATCTAGCTTCAGCAGAATTTAGTCAAGCCAGCTGCAGTCCCTTCTGAAAAGGTTAGAAAATCTTTATCAATATTCTGTCTTGGAAAACTGGTTAATGACAAGATTTAAAAAAATGCAGAGTATTCACTCTCAGATAATAAGGAGTTAACTAGCAATGGCACACTTATATGGTTTGAAGGCTGAGGCCTTATAATAATATCTGTAGACATATTTAGCCTCTTGATAAATAAAATTTATTTTCACAGAGCCAAGCTAGCAGTAGCAGTTCTCATCCACATTAGCCAGATGTACTTATACTCAAAAGATCAAGAAATTAATTTTTAATTTCTTTTTTTTAAGCAACTGACTGAAAAAATTGACTAGATTTGAGCTGTTGAATGTAAGGTAATTCATTTGTCCAGGGTCACAGACCAAATTTGTGTGAGAATTTAATATGGAAACCAAGCCTTCCAGTTCTTAGCCCTCTGGTCTCAACTAAATCAATACTAAACTGTTTCCCACGAAGCCCAAAGTTTAATGAACTTTCCCATTCATGGATATAAAATAAAGTACTTTTTCCTTCTGGATTCCCAGATCAGGCAGAGAACGACAGTCTTAATATAAACGCAAGAGGTGTGTAATTCACCATACTACCTTTTTTCTTTCTAGATATTTTAAACATTTAAGTTTCTCTCACTGAGCAACATACACATATTAAAGTTTACATAAGTTTCAAAGGAGGAGCTCAAGAATAATAGTAAATAGTCTGTTCATTTAATGGCTAAACACTGTGTTTATTATATATACTTGAACTCTTGTCTATTATCTAATTTACCCTATACGGGCATATTAAGTAACTAATCTACCCCTTTGCATTATATCTTTCATTAGAATACCAAGTCCTATAAATTACTTTGTTTTGAGTTTTCTACTTGCAAAATTAGAAGCAGGAAAGGAATATAAGTGAACTCCTAGGAATAAAACCAAAGTGGAAAATGAAAATACTTTTTATTTCCTACCACCACAACCTTTGTTTGCTTTTACCATAAAGTAGAAATTAAAGACGGAAGCCATACCCTAAAATTCAGTAGAAAGGGTAGGAACTATTTGGTTAAAAACCTCTTCTGTTTCTCCATTCATTATGCTTCAGCCAAGAGCCAGAAGTAAATTTAGGTTCCAGATTTAACCAAAGAAAAAAAAGCCTTAATAAAGCCGTACTTGTCTTTCCCCCTTTCACAGAGTCACACAGAATCACAGAATGGTTTGGGTTGGAAGAGACCTTAAAGATCATCTAGTTCCAACCCCCCTGCCATGGCCAGGGGCACCTCCCACTAGACCAGGCCGCTCAAAGCCTCATCCAGCCTGGTCTTGAACACTTCCAGGCATGGGACATTGACAGCTTCTCTGGGCAACCTGTTCCACTGCCTCACCGCCCTCACAGTAAAGAATTTCTTCCTAATATCCAATCTAAATCTACCCTCTTTCAGTTTGAGGCCGTTACCCTGTGTCCTATCATAACACTCCCTGATCAAGACTCCCTCCCCATCCTTCCTGTAGGCCCCCTTTAGGTACTGGAAGGCTGCTTTAAGGTCTCCTCGGAGCCTTCTCTTCTCCAGGCTGAACAACCTGAGGTCTCTCAGCCTATCCTCAAAGCATAGGCGCTCCAGCCCTTTGATCATCTTCGTGGCCCTCTGCTGGACCCGTTCCAACAGGTCCATGTCCTTCTTGTGTTGAGGACTCCAGAGCTGGACGCAGTACTCCAAGTGGGGTCTCACCAGAGCAGAATAGAGGGGCAGAATCACCTTCCTGGTAATTCAAGGCTAAGGTAAAAAAATGACCTCACAAATTCATCTTTTTATTGGAAACACCAACAAACCAGCAACAGAGAGCAGGAGGTAAAGCTCTTTTCATTTTTTCTTGGTGCATAAAACCTAAAAGTAGGCTTAGATTGAAGGAAAATATGTGTTAGTCAGACCTCTTGACTTATAGCTATTTATCATGTTTCACAGAGCTATTCCTCTGTATGCTACTTTTCTCAGTTTCTTTAAATATAATAACATTAGGGAATTTTCAGTTATTGTTTCTTCTGTATGGCTCGCTGAAAGTTATCCAGAGCTGTGATTGTGCTAAGCTGCCCTAAGGCTATATAAAGTGCCTCCACACCAGCTGGACAAGCGTCTGTCCTTAAAAAGGTAGTATTTTCTCATACATTTTCTTTTTAGCGAAAGCTTTAAAAGTGATAATACAAACACATTAACTACATTTTACTGTATACTTGAGAGACAGCATAACATTGCTGTGCCTCAAGGTGACTAGATCATTTGCAGAGAGTGGTGATGTTTTCAGGGCAAAGCAGTAAGTTGAACTTCGGTTTCTTGTGTCCCTCAAGAGTGTCCTAACTATAGAGTTACTGGCTATTCCAGATGAGATTTCTCCTTTAGAAAAAATAAATGGGGGGGATCCCCAGTCTTAGAAAGTTTCTGATATATTTCCTTGAAAAGGTTTTGTTTTGATGACGGGTATTTTCTAACAAAACCTCATCCTATTAAAGAAAACAACCGCAATGACACAGAAAAAAAAAGTCATGACAATAGTTAATTCTGAGGCCTTGTCATTGTTAGGAACACCAGCGATTTTATTATAAGTTGTGTTCTCAAAAAAATCCAATATTAAAGAAATTATGATGTTTATTCTATTCAGTTATTCTAGATGGAAGCTACATATTTGGTCACAACTGTCCTGTTTATTAGATTCAGTGCACAGTTTAGACGTATTCTTTGCTGACTGTACTTTTAACTATTCAGTGTTCAGTCATTATTTCAAGAAAAGATTTATATAGATTAATCCACCTGCAGTCCCGTACTTATGTTCATTTTGATCATATTTAAATACTGTCCTGATCAGAGCCTTAATTCTCTCTACAAATGTATTATTTTTCATGTGTACTTTAAATACTTTCAACCAACACAAAGTTTTCTGAGGATTCATCTGAAGTTTAAGTGATCTGCAAATGCTGTCTGCAAAGCACACTCCAAGAAAGTTAGTTCAGAGGACGGTATTCCATGCATGAGATGTAAAGTACATAGATGCTCAGTGCTACTTTTGAACATGCATGTTCAACAGCTGCCAATATAAAAAGTTGCAATGCAGTCTGCAGGTTTTGTAGCTCCCATCTTGGCACTGATGGTAGCAACTAAGAGAAAGAGGATAGAGACAAGATGGAAAGTCAATCAGTCATGCTCTGTGATTAGTAGACTGAAATGCGTCTGTTTCGTCTCTCCTCACTATATAATGAATAGAACTCAACAGGATTTTTCTGATGAAATGGAGCTTTTGCCACAAAACACTCATTTGCCAAACCGAAGCGTTTTGCAAAAGCAGATTGGTTTTGATGAATTGCTGATGAAACGTAGAAAGGCTTCAAACAACAGCCTGCCTGATTTTCTGCTTGCTCTCTTATTGGGATACCAGAGTCCAAGAACATTCTGGAAAAGCAAAGAACGCTTCAGGCACACATCTTTGGAGACAAGTGAGTGTTTGGTACTTGTGACAAAAATGGATTTTTAAAAAAATTTCTTCCTAAACATAAAGTGGAACATAATAGAACAACCATCTATATTACACATGATTACCAGAGTGTATGCAACTATAATTACAAAGACAAGAGATTTTATAAAAATAAAATTCCACTGAATTTAGAGCTGTTAGGTAATATGCTAGAAGTAGCACCTCTGTGCTTCTTGAAACGTCCTTCCAGACCTCCATAGTAGATAATCAAGTTTCCTTTTATGTGACCAGACAATATCAGGTATGCATACAGTGCTCATTTAAGAAACTTTCACATATCGAATATTCCACCTCCCCTCACAAGTGGCATTGCTCCAAATTATCCTGCAGGGTTCTAGATACAAAAAGATATATGCATACAGGGCCTGAATGTGTCATCCAAGGAACATTCGCTCCATACAGCACAAGCCAAGACAAAATTGTCAAAAAATAAAAATATTCATTCTGCATTGGTACTATTTTTCATAGGAAACTTTGAGGAAAAACTTTGATATCACAATTTTAATGATTTATTTTGACTCTGCTTAAAGAGTAACAGCTGACAAGACTGTAGCAAATAGTGACAGAAGATAATTGCTACATAGATATTTACTTCTAGTAAAATACATGTCTCTAGGCAGTGCTCAGAGTATAATAGTCTTCCTATCCATCATATATTTGCTGGGAAATATACTTTAAAGTAGTCATGCCTCCTGACCGTAAGTAGAAGGCTGCTAGCTGAGAAGACACCATGGGATTGTTCTGCATTTAACTAGAGATGGATGAGTGCCTCAGCAATCAGATAGCGGCTTGTCTTGCATGGCTGATGCCCACACTCAGACCTTGCACTCTCTTCTATCTAGAGTTAGAAGTTTAAAAGGCAACATGGAAGCAGGCCCAGCGGCTATATTGAAAAGCTGTAGAAAAGCTCAGTTCTCGTTTGATCATTCAGGATCTAAAAATACAACTCAAAAGAGAGCATTTCTTTGTCGGTGTTGCTTCCGCTGACACAGTTTAGAGATGGTCAAAGTTAAAATCAGATGAGCAAAAATAGAAATAATCACAGCCTGTCCAAACTAGCCAGTTCAATTGAGAAATAGAACTAAATACTCAAAGGAGGAAAAAGGCAATCTAGCTTATGCAAACCACTTCCTTTCAGTGCCAGATTTTCTGCTGTTCTACATTTTTTATTTATCAATCTAGCTAAAATGTACCAAATGCCACATTTACCATTTCCCAAAACATTTTATATAAACTGTCCTCCAGTTAACAGAAAATTTCCTTTATAATGTCATTCCACTTTTCCTATGTATTTCTTCATTCCTCTTACCACTTTTCAATTTACTTATGAAATAGCTTAACTTTGCCATAGTAATTCTGAACTTGTATTAGTAAAGCTGCTTTAGAGAAAAACTTGCAAGCCCATGTATGATTTTTTCCACAGAAGTATGCATGAGAACTATTATCTTCCATGCGTAAGTCACATATAGGTTTAATGCTAGTAGACACTGATCCTTTCTTTCTGCCTTTTTCCTGCCATTACCGCTTCTCACTTTTCTTCAAAGAAATCTCTCTCTGTATGTGAATATTGATGTTTACTATCCCCAAGTTCTTTCTTTTACCTTTATTACAGCAGATAGTAGGAAGAGGTAGAAGGGCAAAGCAGCATTGTCTCACCTGTATCGAATCTACATACGAGCTGCACCGCCCACACTTTTTGTGTTGCTGTGCTATGTTTGGGCAGAAGTCACCCAGGAGAGAGAAAGACTGCTCCCCATGCCAGAATCCTATGGAAGAGTCATTGAAACATGGTCACTTTGTAGAGAAACTCTCTGTGTTGTTGTGACAGGCACTTCATATTTTATTTTTGTAATGCTTTTTTTCTGAAGCATGAAATGTGATTTCACTCAGCAGGAACAGTTCTATATACTGTTAATTATTTTAGTGTTATCTGCCCTAGGTAGTGCAAAGAATTCCTAAATATGTGTGATAGAAAGTGAGATTAAATGTACCCTCATAATGAAGGAGAGATGTATTATGTACTTGTGATTAATTGTGTTACAGTTTACTTAACAGTCTCAAAATGTCAAACAATATGCCAGCTACTGCAAGAACTTACTGAATGATTTTCACAAATAATTGGTGGAATTGCATTGCATCTTAACACTAACTGACTTTGTCATACCCCAAGGCCATTCATCGAGGCATCGGCAGAGTAGATGAAAGGCTGCCTAAAATCCCAGTAAGAAACACAAGCATTCAGAAAGGACCAACTTTAATTCCCTCAAAGCCCTGTAGCACTTAGGATTCCATCCTACAGGTAGACATTTAATATTTAACAACCAATTTAACCATTCTTCTAAAAGGATTTTCTTTATGTGTCCCAGGAGCTACTTACATAAGGGCTACCAGATCTTCAGGTGAAGTGTTTATAGACTTCAAAATGGGACAGATATAGGTACGATATACAATTCTTGTGACTTAGCTACTCCCAGGGCGTTCTCAGATAGTTTTTCTCATTAGAATTCACTGTGAGGCATACTTTTGTGGATGACATTTTGGAAAGATGAAGTGGCTTGTTCTAATTAATACCGAACTTTATTATGATTTAATTTTTAATTAATTAAAAGCTTTTTTTTTTTATTTAAGACTGATACAACAAAGTTATCTACTATCTGGTTACATAAGCATAGGTCTAGATCACAGGAGTCAATTCCTCTGGTAGATCAATGGCTGTTTAGCTGTTGAAGTATGAAAAATCTCATCTTGTTTTAAATGCTTGGTATCTACCCAGGAATCAAAAAGACAGGCATTGTAGTTGTAACTTTCTAATTGTAAAATGTAATTGGCATATGGACTGGAGTCCATCTTTCCAGTTTGCCCTTCCCCAAACAGAACATCTCTAAAGCAATCAGATATTTAAAGAACTTGTATTTCAAATGTTAAATCCAGTGTCCCACTGAAAAATTCATACTATGAGAATAGTAAGTCAGTGGGTCCTTCAAAATGTACTTAAGTCTTTCAACTTTGTGATTGTCCAAAAATACTGAGTGAAAAGGAAAGCCATTTTGAGGTCTTCTATAGGAAATAAGTAACCTACTTGAAATAAGCTGTCCATGCTTTTCAACTTCCTGGTTGTCAAAGGATCTACATAAAACCCACTAATATTAACTAGCACTCTTTTGGTAGCCTCAGTTGAGATACAAAGAGCTGAATAGACACAAAGACTGTTCTGTCTTTACTCGTTAACATGTCCCTCTCAATAAGGGTGAATATAATTTTTCTTTCAGTGCAGACATACCTCCATTGTTAATAAACACAGGCATTTATTCCCTAGATATGTCATTGTAGAATGTCTTTTGCAAGAGTCATACAGAAGACGGACTAATAATTAATTCCTGAGGCTCAAGAGGATTGACCTCAGCTCCTTTTCCCTTCAAAGGCATGGGCAAGTATACTTTCTAAGCCGATCTGTAAAACTGAGGTAACAGTACCTACTTTCCTCACCAGGGATTTGTGAGAATATACACATTAAAACAATGGGGCCTAGAAACTATAATAATAATGAACATTTTAGCATGATTTGTATCATCAGATGGGTAAGCAATCTCTAGAACTGCAGTGCAGGATCTTAGTATGTTCATCTTTCATGTTTGTGTATTTTATAAAATCAAAGCTGGGGGAGGAGGAGTTCACTGCACTTCTATAATGACAGTATTTTATTGCTTTTATAATTTCACATTCTGAAGAATACTAGGTTTTTGTTACTGAAGATTTGAAACATTACATTTATTTGTATAGAAAAAATAAAGATATTTAAACGATGTTACTGATTCATTAACAATCTATAATAAGTATGATAAGTATAAAAGTAATTTATACATAATATTTAAACACTTGTGTTGCATTAATATATCATGTTGCAACATTTAGGGGTACACCATCATGTGTACGCATGTTAGCATTCTGAACTAACAAAACTCATTATACTACTACCAAGTTAATGAGTTTGGATTATTTATTAGAAGAACTCCATGCCTCTGATTAGGGAAGTAAGCAAGCTTTATCCTCTAGCAACCATTCTGTTTTATTCTGCTTTACTATATCCTAAATAGACTCCTATTTGTGTTGCTATGCTAATTTACAAACTGCTTTGGCAAGTAACTTCAGATTTCACTGGCAAAATGACACTAGATAATTACATTCTTTTCTTTAAGAATTGTTTAACCTTATATTTTGGCACCAGAGTCCTATACTTATAACAGTTTCATTCAATATTAATATTAATTATACATGTAATATTTTGAAGTCGTCTTCATATGTAATTTGTTTTACTGTGTACAATTCTTATTATGCATCCTATATAACAACATTATGCAACTCCAAGATAAACGGTAGCAATACTTCCTCAAAATGTTTGCAATTTCCATACAAGAGAAGAAACAAAAACGTAAAGTCAATATTGGTCTGCACAAGAAACAAACCTTAGTAGGCTTACAGCCTTACCCATTTAGATTTTTGTAGATATCTTGGCCAAGAAAGTTTTAAAGGAGGAAAAATGTAAATATCTGTGAGAAACTACTAAATGTAATGATCAGCATGGGAAGCAGTATAAAGTCCTTGGCCGGTCAGATGGTATTTTAGCAGTGAGTGATGGATGACAAACAGGATACAGCCTGAAAACCTTGAAGTTTTTCTTTATTGTGACAGAATAGGAAAAGGAGTATAGAGGGCAATCTCTCTGACAGTGTAGCCAGGGTAAGGCTGTATTTGAGTCTGGAGATGAGAAAATCACATGGATTGAAGTTATGTAAAATTCAATGAGGATACTACATATGCTCTATATTTGGTATTTACACAAAAGCCACAGGCAAGACTTAGAGAACTCTTCTCTGCTCGGAGTCATTTAGCTCATCCACTGAACCGCTTCTTCACTATCAGAGCACCTTTGAGACTTTGACATATTAACAAATTATGATCCAATTTCCTTTCAGTCATTAAAAATGTATTCAGTATGGACTAAAGAAAAGACATTCAAGAAAATAAGGATGTTATGATATGAACACTGGCAACAAAGAACATATATTACAAAGTTTTCCTGAAGCTTTCCAGATGAGGTTATTCAAGCCTGCAAGACCACAAAAGTAATCTATAGGAAAAAAACATTGAGTTAATTTATAACTGTTTCAGTCAAAACACTTGTGGGTTAAATTCTTGAAGCAGATGTATAATTCAAACACAGGTAGTAAGTTTCTGGTTGTTATACCCCAGCTTCTGCCGAACATTTCCCATTAAAACCACAACTGATAGTAGACAAAATTCCGTAAACAGAGGATATAATTCTGGATTGGGAAACATCATTGGAACTATAATATTTACTATGGCTACTGTGCAAATCATCTGAGACTTCAAGGTTACACTAAAATGATGTTCAACATTACCTTTTGCACAAAATGCTTATTACTGTGTCTTCTGCAACCAGTTCTAACTGCCTCTGAAAAGCAGAAGGATTTTTATTGGGGCCTCTTCAAACCTCCTTAAACACAAGGTTTGCGTGTTGTGTTTTGTTTGGGGTTTTCTTTTGTTTGTTTCGTTTTGTTTTGTTTGTGTTTTTTTTTAAAGACTTAGTAAAGCTTTAAAAAAATGAAAATTCTCCTCTGCCAACAAATGAACAATATTAAAATAAATTCTTGGATGTGGAGAGCTATAAGACTACTTTTCTTGACACTTTGTGCTCTTGAAATTAAGATTCATATAAGAGGGCAGGACATTAGCAGGTGATAACATCGCTGTTTGCCATTCCTAACACAATCTGATGATTACAAAGCAGTTGTGGATCCTCTCATTATTTTTGTTTTCAGCTTTTTAGATTTAGCATTCAATACATTTGCAAATAGCTAGTTCCTCACATCAAGTCTTCACATCAAGACATGGTAGATATTCCATTTCTCAGTTTCCCACTAAGTGGAACTGCTGTGGCTGACAGTTTCATTAGTGAAATGTGGTAATTAAATCATTTTAGTTATGGATTAGTGTCCTCTTCCATAGCCTTTATCAGATGCTGGTTTATTTTAGTCTGTTGAACTGGAGATAATAGAAGCTATTGCTTATGCCTAAGTTATTTCACTTCATAATAGCCATATACTTGCTGGTAATTCTTATAAGGTCAGGTATACAATATCAAGCAAAGAAATAGATGCATCACATAAAGGTCACCTCATTACGGTAGGGATGTGAGGAAATGTTCTCATAAATGTGGAAAAAATCATTACTGTATTTTGGTAAGATATTGTTTCAGAAAATGCGAATAAAAGGCTGGAATTGTAGATTTGCTCCTGTCAACTCTGCTTCCAGGGGGAAAAGTGGGCCTTTTGTATCCACACATCAAAGGAAGTTCATCCTGAGTATAAAAAGTACATAGCACCAGCTGTACTGGATTAACTCTTTTCTTAATGTAACAGCTGCTACCCCAGCCAGTTTTTGAATATGAAACCTCCAGAGTTAAAGCTAGAAACCTGGCATTCTAGATAAAAGTTGTAATAAATTACCAGCCTTGTGGATAAAGCAAAAAAGGAAGGTATGACAAATTCTCACCAGCAGATGTGAAGGTTTTGAAATTATGAGGTACATTAATGCAGTTTTCCAATGCACTGAAAAGGAATATTACACTTAATATCTGCATGGAGCAGTGTATGTAATAATGATATTAAACATCATTGAGTTCATAGTTAACAATCGTGAAAATGTTCCTGTTTGTTATATTGAAGTGAAATGAACACTGAATGCTAGAGCACCCATTTTCTTTGCATAACTGCTATTACTGATCTTATTTATAGAATTCCAACTAACAGTTTTGGGGATTTTTTTGGGGGAGCGGGTCCTTTAATCATAGAGCATATACAATTCTTTTGCTGAAGAGCTGAAGCATAAGTTTCAAATTCATGGAGCTAAGTGATTATAAAGGCCAGACGACAATGTACAAATAAACACAGAAGTGAACAATTTATAAAACTTCAGAAGGCCTAAATACCTACCTAATGTCACCTCCAGACATTTCTGAAAGTTCTTTAGATCTAAAAATCACATTCTGTTGTCCAAGTTGGCTGCTCATGGCTTGGACAGGCATACGCTTACCTGAGTAAAAAAATGGCTGGATGGCTGGGCCCAAAGAGTTGTAGGTGAATGGAGTTAAATCCAGTTGGCGGCCAGTCATAAGTGGTGTTCCCCACCACTCAGTATTGGGGCTGGTTCTGTTTAATATCTTTATCAAAGATCTGGATGAGGAGATTGAACGCACCCTCAGTAAGTTTGCAGATGACACCAAGTTAGATGGCAGTGTTGACCTACTTGAGGGTAGAAATGCTTTGGAGAGGGATCTGGACAGGCTGTATTGATGGGCTGAGGCCAATGGTATGAGGTTCGACAAGGCCAAGTGCTGGGTCCTGCACTTGGGTCAAAACAACCCCATGCAGTGTTACAAGCTTGGGTAAGAGTGGCTGGAAAGCTGCCCAGTGGAAAAGGGCCTGGGGCTATTGGTTGATAACCAGCTGAATATGAGTCAGCAGTGTGCCCAGGTGGCCAAGAAAGCCAACAGTATCCTGGCCTGTATTAGGAATAGTGTGGTGACTAGGACTAGGGAAGTGATCGTCCCCCTGTGCTTGGCACTGGTGAGGCCTCACCTTGAGTACTATATCCAGTCTTGGGCCCCTCACTACAAGAAAGATGTTGAGGTGCTGGAGCATGTCCAGAGAAGGGCAACAAAGCTGATGAGGGGTCTAGAGCACATGTCTTATGAGGAGTGGCTGAGGGAACTCAGATTTAGTGCGAAGAAAACAAGGCTGAGGGGAGACCAATCACTCTCTACAGCTACCTGAAATGAGGTTGTAGTGAGGTGAGGGTGGGTCCCTTCTCCCTAGTAACAAGTGATAGGACAAGAGGAAGTGGCCTCAAGTTGCACTAGGGGAGGTTTAGATTGGATATTAGTAAAAATTTATTCACCAAAAGGTTTATCAAACTTTGGAACAGGCTGCCCAGGGAAGTGTTTGAATCACCATCCCTGGAGGTATTTGAAAGATGGGTAGACGTAGTGCTTAGGGACATAGTGGTGCTTAGTAGTGGTTTTGGCAGTGTTAGGTTAATGGTTGGACTCATAGTTATCAAGTGTCCAGAAATTTGTTCAGCTGAATGTTTCCCAAAGGAGGGTTGGAATCAACAAAAGGCAAATAAGTAGTCATTCATGTAGATCTAGTTTACAGCTGGCACTTGTGTCACCACAACTACAAGACATGAATGGATAGTGGCCTCCTCAATCTGTAGTGTTCAATGATGGTTCAAGCAGTGTACCCAGTTCGATTATGTACTTTATACAATGAATGATGACAAGACAGAAAGAGAAAGAATGGGTGACAAGGAACAATTCCTTCTAGTGCATATGAATCTTTCTGCTTCAAGTGAAGAACTCTGAGGAAACCTAACTTCTCAGTTTAACAGAGGCAGAACTATATTATCTCACATGCAGTTCATGACTCTCACAATCAGTAATGCTACTTCATATCTTTCTGAATATAAAGTTACCTTGAAGTTGGACTTGGATTTGGCAACACTTTTTCCTGCAACTGTAAAAGAAAGTAGGAATTCGTGTCCAGAGAAATTGGAATGCATCCAAAAAAATAACACTTCTGCGAGAAGCTGTCACAGAACTCATGTTACAAAGGAAAGCTGGAAATCTTTAAATGTTTTCAAAGGAATATGGTTATCACAGACTTTTGCAAAGTTGGGAAGTTGTAAGTGCTTTCAAATTTTCACAAATTGGAAGAATTCATAGGGACAGCTATGTGTCCCTAAAAATATAAAACTAGGTATCAAAGTATTCATTAAGAATAATACCAAAAGGAACGTAAAACTGACTCCATCTGTATTCCTATAGACTATTATAATATAGTCTATATGTAGTTTTTCAGGAAAGAATCTGGATATGACCCCAACAGTGTGCTCACTGCACTTGATCCAATGAATTATTGTTGGATAGCTTTTGCCAAAGAGAATGTGGACATGCAGTGTATTGCTCATGACCAGCATGCAGAGTTCTTCTAAAGTGCCTGAAATGCAACTGTGCCAATTCCCAACAAAGGAGCAAGTACACATGCCTTAGTAAAACTCACATGCACATAAATGTGTGAGCTTCTAATTTGTGAAAGCAAATCTGCCCCCTACAAAAAATTACAGGATTCTAAGTTTATTGCTACAGAACCGGTGCCTACTGTTTCTTAGAAGTAATGTATGTATTTCTAATGTTCTAAACCCAGAAGGTTTTGTTTGTGGATATTTAATAGCTATTATTTTATATGTTCTTGTATTCTGAAACCATTTCTGGCCAATAACTATGAAAAATTAAGTGTTATAAATATTCAATATCAGATCAAAAGATATTATCAATAAGAGTATTTATACTGTCACAAAGCTGGCATTCAGTGAAGGCTTGCGCTTCCAAAGTCTGGAAGACTAGATATCTCAAAAAAAACCCCATAAAATTCAATAGCTGAATGGTAGAAAAGAAAGCCAATAGCAAAAATATCCAGTTTTGACTCATGGAATAAACAAATTCACTGTCCTCAGAAATGACTTACAGCTAATCAAAAGACAAAAAAGTATCATGATGTAATTCAACATTTAAATAAAGGTTAAAGTGATTTAATTCTTTTTCACTGTTAATCAAGGTGTCGTAATCTTAAGTTTCCAAATGAAGGGAAACAGCAATAACATTGGGACACATCCTGAGTGAAGTACGTGGGCCTACTTCTACTGCAGTCAATTATCAGTCAATTATATAGTCTCATGGAAGATCAAATTTATCTGTCTTTTTGCTTTTTGTTTTCAAGTTTTTTCAACATAGTTCCTTACTGTAAATCAATAGCTACATTAAATATGTTTTCTCAAGTTTATCATTTATCTTTTTCAATGATATAGCCTCTACCTTTTATTTGCACAAAACCAAAGCTTTTCTGCACTAAACGATGTCTAGTTAAAGCAGAAATTAGATATTTGCTCTATCCCCATTTCCACCAGCATGGTGATACAAGGTCAGTGTTCTAAAACTACTTAGTTTGATAGAAATAATAGATACTTCGAAAAGTATGGAAGAACTAATTTTCATGATCGAGTTTAGAGGGCATTAACAATCCATGTAGTATCAAAAAAGTATCCAGCCATTATTCAAATTAAGACAGCAAGTATAACACTTACTTAAAATGTCTAATGTTCCTTATTCTACAGTTTGAAAGGACATTCAATCCATTCCTATAATATCACAGTTAAGAGTTCAGCTTTTCACAATGCTAAATATTTTTCGGTTTACTCGAATAATTTTGCATTTAGAATTTTGTATATTAGAAGTAGAAGTTATTTTAAAGGAGATCAAAAATAGAACATTTCATCTGATTTCTTTTTTTTTTACTTTTTAGTTTATTGTATATTTTGGAGATATCTATTTCACATAGAAATAAAAGCAAAGAACTTCTGTCTTGCAGAATTGCAAATGAATTGAAAAGCTATTCATAAAAGTCTCATGCACTAGTACGCCAGAAACAAAACTTTGTATCATTTAAAATGAGGTAAGGCAGACATTAAAGATCCCATCCACTTAAAATTTCTAATATAATTCTAAAATTTCTAGAATAATTACGCCTCTTTTTGAGCAACAGATGTAAGTTTTGGCTACTGGTATTGCTTCTACTTTTGCCATTGATAGTTGTTCGAAGAGTGCTCAGTTGCTAAACTGTTAGGAATTGTAGAAATTATAATAAAAATCATATAAAGAAATATTCTGATCATTGTAAGTGTTAGACATTCCTGTATTACACAGAAAATGCTTTATTCATAATATCATATAAACTACAGTCAGCAACAAAATACTTCATCAAATTGCTCTTAAACATTGAGGGCTATTTTCTGACTACATTATTTTTCAAAATGTGTCATTGTAATGAACAGGTATAGAGGGTCCTTGCAAGTGTAACACCACAAAATGAAATAACGTGCATCGATGTACTTGTCAGTGCATACTAAAATTGTTTACAATTTGTCAAGCCAGCAAATTTTTTCATAAGTTCACATTTACACATTTTAATGAAGAGCGCAATGATGTTGATATTATTTCTGTAGAGGTAGGGATGGAAAATAAAATTTTAGATATACAGAACTTCTGAAAATGTAGCTTAGTAGAGTAAATGATGGCTCTCAGCATTTCATATGCCCTGTGGAGTCAATGCAATCTGTGAAAAGCTTATCTAGATTGCCAGATCTTCTGCGACGTTCCTCAGAAATAAAGGTGTGTCTCCTCTGTACTCCACAACACTACATCCTCTGTGTTTGTAGACATGTGCAATAAAATGTTTCATATTTTCAGACTGGCTTAGGCTTTTACTGGGCACTTTGCTTTGAATGATTATTGCTGTGAATTGATTTAAGTATATCTGTCATATATTGATACTTAAAAAGGTCTTTGTTCAGGATTTTACTCATTCCTCAGCACAGCTAAACTCCTGTGGAGGTCTCTGCATGTGCAGCTGCATGAGAAATAAGTACTCCCTAAAATTTGGACCAAACCTCCATAAGGCATTATTAATTCTAGCAATCATTTGTATCCAAACACCAAAACAATGTACCAAATGATAAATACATTAGTTTAGAAATACTCAGTGCTCCTATATAAGATGAATTGTTCCTCTCTCTACAACTCTAATAAATTACATTTATTACATATTTTCAGTTTAAGAAATATCCTTTCTTTTTGTCACACTAGGCCTTCGGTGCCTATGACTTACCCATAATAATGCACAATTTTTTTCTTTCTAGGCTTGCTCATTATAACTCTCCTGAAACTGCTGATCCCAGAAAATTTCCATTGATTCATTATACCATGGAAAGAAAGCCCAAAGATATAAGCATAGAACAAAATATATATGTTTTCAGATTAACAAATTGAAGTCTTATTGTGATGAAGTAGTTTAATATAACATTGTACTGTTTTACAATGGTGCCAGTGAGAACCAAATAAGGTCTACAAAATACATCCAAAAAGGCTGTACCATAGGTGTCAAATTCCTCTACAGCTTTTAACAACTTGCTGCAAAAACATCACAAAGATTATAGTGGGTAAACTGTGGAAGTGAGAAAAATAACAATGCAAATGCCAGAGTGGCAAGTCTGGGAGCATGCTCCAGATTTCTTTAATGGGAGCATGTTCCAGATTTCTTTAACAACAGAAAAAACTTGCGGTTTTTTTGGTGTACAGTTTCTTTTTTTTCTGAGCACCTTGGGGTGCTCAGTGATGTGCTCTGAATAAATGGAAGTGTTAAAAGGTGGGCATGAATGCAAGTGGTTGCAACATAAAAGACGGAGGGTGAAAGGGCTCTCTGACATGGTCTCAAAGATTTCAAGTTGTAATTCTGATTCTCATTTATATCCAGATAACCACATGGATGTGCCAGGATATTAAGAGATTTCTCAGCTGTTTTTTTTGTCATGTTTTTTCTCTGAATGTGGTGGTTCAAATAACAGTTTTAAAATGCTGTGTGAATAGTTAGAAAGATGTAATCATTCAGATCTAGAAAAGAAGCATAATAATTAGTGATTCCCAAAGGGGTTGGCGATATTGGCAATAGGTAGGTTTCCTTGGCTTCTCTCCAGTGATTCCCTCCCTCCCCCTCCTTCCTTCCTTTTTTTAGTCTTCCAATGATTTACACACTAGCAAAAATTCCTAGCAAAAAGAAGTAATTTGAAGAATTGATTTAGCAGCAACCCCCATCCTCCACCCAGGTAGGGGAAAAGGTAGTCATTAGAGGGATTACTTTTGTTCATGGTATTAAAATTGAACTTCATCTTCAGGACTTGAATAATCCTGTACACTAGGAAAACTTTCCTCTCTCCCTATACCTAATACAATGAACATGGTTTTACTTTCTAAAAGGAAAATAGACAACATAACAAAATGAACGCGCATCTCAAAGGGACTATGTGAATATACAAGTGGGCAGGTCTGGAATTGGAATTTTTATCTCAAAGTTATGGAGATCCTAGTATCGTTCTAGCTCCTTTGAAACAGGATTTACTCCTGGGCAATAAATTCAACTTTATGTTTAATTTTTCAAGATACTTACAGCATCTTCACTACCATAATATTTGAGTACAAATTTTATTGGTATACTACAGCATACACTGTTCATTAATAATACTCTCTGTACATGTTGCAGCATAGACTCATTTGATACAATCTTACAGTGTTACTCTATTAATAAATTTGTTAATATCTCCTTTTTTCTACTTGTATAATGTTTAGTTTTAGAACACTAATTAATGTAGGGTATGTTTCTTTTCATAAAACCTAGGAAAACACAGTGTCAATATGTATTTAGCATCTTTTTTTTCAAATCCAAACTCTCCAGCTCTTTGTATCATCATATAGGTACACTAAGTCTTTTTGATACATCTAGTAATCACATACTACTGTCAGGAACGGTCAAGATGTGAAATGAAAACAAAATTCCATTGTCCATAATTTATTTTTAAATCCAAGGGACGAGGCATAAGGTAAGCTAGGTTTTAAGTAGTGGTGCCTAGTTTCAATTCACTTCTTATAAAAATAGTTTGATTTTGGTTTAAATCTCTTAGAACAGGATACTTACATTCATGTTGTTAGCAAACTTCATTATTCCATCAGCACATTATATTTGCTTTCTTCTAAAAACAGAAACCAAAAACTGAATGAGGAACTGGCCTTTTGTTCCCCAGGTAAGGTATAAAATGACGATAAAACATGTGTCTCAAAAATTTCAAAATGCAATTAGGTATTAATATGCAGCCTGCACAGAGCTCTAATATTGACTAATTCTCTCAAAGACACACTGCAACTTTTCCACAATTAAGGCAGTCCAAAGAAAGATGAACAGAAAAATCATGGCTAGGCAATGGGAAATTACATCGGCAGATATTATTCTGTCTGTTCAGTATATACAATATTCACCTGAAGCTGTTAGCACTAAGAAAACTTATGGCAGTGCTCCCCGGTGTCTTTACCAATTTCTAAGGTAACTTATTTGTCTCTATAAAATTCCCCTGCAGTTCAGTGCATCCTTACTTGATGTATATACTGTTGCATAATACCACACAGTTGGTCACAGAGATGCAATCAAGGCATCAATGTTTAAATATCTACCTACTGCTTATAATCAGTAGGTATAAAGGTTGAATAACATGCTGCACTTCAAATTCAAAATTTAACCCTTTACTGAAACAATGAAACTGCTGTTATTATTTGATGAGTTTGTCAGCCTACTTGGGATGCCCTAGATTTTGAGAACACTTAGAAGCAAACAGTCCCTTCTGCAAGTGCTATAAAGCATATACTCACACTCCTGCTGCATCAGGAGAAGCAAGGACTGAAGAACTAGCTATGCCAGTTTCATGCAAAGGCAATCCCTATGAATCTCTTCCATTTACTTTCCCACATCCTTTCTACTGGCAGAATACAACAATTTGGAAAGAAATTGTGATCAAGATGTAGTTCAGTCATTAAAATATCTATGTTACAAAACATTTGCTACAAAATATACAAATTCAACCTAAGCAGAACACTTGTTTGATGCAAATATGCATAAACTATCCATTTGCTTTTATTATGTTATAATATTCTATTTTATATACTTTTATTATTACTTATTAAAACTGTTCCTTAATGAAACACAGTAAGACTATAATTTTATATTTAAGTACAGGAAATATTTACTAAAGTGTTTTTCTTTGAGACGTAAGACTAAAATGTATTAACTGTTATTTTCCTTCTCACTCCTCACTCATTTTAGTTGGCACTCTGAACATTTATATCTTTTGAAAAAGGAAAGCTAATTAATACTTCGAGGGAAAAAAAAACAACAAAAAAATCCAACAACAGCAGCTATAGAACAGACTCCAAACCACTTTCTAAAACCTAAAGAAAGAAAGTAAACCCAGGAGACACACCTCAGATAGAAAAGTGCATCATAATAGCCTAAAAAGAATCCAATATTGCTTCATTTGGTCTTATGTTGCAGTGTTTTTCTCATTGTACTGAGGTTTAAAATTGTACCTCACTGTACTAAGCCCGTTGTATTCGTATTCTTGCCAGAAGCTGATGCAAAGCAGATAGCAAAAGCATTTCCAGAATTGCAGTGGTGTTTGCTAAGCACTCTCAGACCCATCCCAGGGTATTTTTCTGTCCTGAACAGAACACTGGTTTGTCTGAATCACCACATGTAACAGGAGAGAGGAGTGGGTAACAGTTGGCTGTTCCCTTTGTCATTGGGAAATAATCATTACACAGGTATGACATCAGCAATCAACAGCTGGTCAATGCGAGCAATGGGGGAGCTGACTGCTCTATGATACATAGAGACAACAAATAAACGTTTCTGCCATGAATGGAGGATCTTGGTACAGAAAGACTTTATGTCTGCTTGTCTCATCCGTTCGTTCTTACTCAAGCAAGCACGTTTTACTCAAGTGACTGCTCCAGTGCAGGATCCTGTCGTTTGAAGTAATAAGAGCTTTCCCACTAACCCCAGTAAGGCCAAAAGTTGACAATCACGTGCAGGGTTGGACTTCTTGTTTTCACTTGGGTTTTTTGTTTTGATTTTTCCTATTGCAAACAAACCACAAATCTGGAGGAAAGCTTCTACCATATAGTCTAAAATCATCAAATGGAATTGAGAACACTCTGGCATTGGTGCTTTGGTGGTATGTGCCCTAGAATGCAGAGACTAAAATTGGCATTCTAGAATTATCCATCTCTCATGGAAAAAAATAAAAATGTGTTTATATGGAACATCAACATTTCCTGAGAGAACAATATTGTACTAGCCAAAGTATCAGCCTAATTAAACTTAACACCAGCAGTTTTACACCACCTGATAGTTGAATGCAGATTTGAGAGAAGTGCTATCCTCAGACATTGGGACACACCTAGGGAAGCATTAGTAATTTTTTTAAAAAAATACATCTACATTTTCATGCCACCATTTAAGTATTCCCTTAATATTTTTTCTACAGGCACATGTATATGGTGCAGAGAAAAAAACATTCATGTTATTTACTCATGTTATCTGCATCCTTAAGACCATGATGACTGACTTAATATTCATTATTACATATCACATTTCACCAAAAAACTTCTGCATTTGGTCTTATTTGAATTCTTTGACATTTGAGAAAGCTGGAAAGAATAAACCTAATGACACGCTGGCCTCAAAGGAGCAGTCAAACACCTATTTGTCAGGTTTTTATCAGGCAAGAACTAAAATATGATAGTTACCAGAGCATCACAGAATGCCCTGACTCAATATCTGACTCAGAAGACTTCCGTGATAAGCACTAAGACAGGGGGTAGGGGTGGTAAAAAAAATTGACAACCCTTTTCAAACAGCCATCAACTGCATTTTTTTATATTTTTAGAAATCCTGCTGCTCACAAGAGCTTCCAGTCAACAGATCACAGACAAGACACAATAATTTTTTCCTCCATAATTCTGAAGGAGATGCCACAGACCCACATTTGCCACACCTGAGTTCCAGTCTGCAGGACCGCAGTTACGAGTTCATGAACGTTTCTTACAGTTCCCCACATTGGCAGAGAAAGAGTTAGGAACAGAGCAGTAAAGATTAGCTGGAGAATTATGTAGCAGAAAAGCCCCAAGTCCTCTGGAATTAAGGGACACACACATTAATCAGCATCACAAATTACTGCAGTGCATTATGCAGTGATTGATCTAACCAATACTGAAACGATTAAAAGAAAATCTTTGATTTTTAGGAATAGTAACATTCTTTCTAACACTTATAAAATACCGTATTTCACACACACCCAACATCAGATAATGCCTTCAGGGTGAGATCTGATAATCCTTATCATATCAGCTTGCAAAGCAAGAATTGTCTTGAAAGGATTTAACTCTTTCTAAATCAAAGTTCACTATTTTACTCTTATATCCCCCTGCTTTTTCTTTTCCCATAAATACTGTAATGCCAAAAAAAGCTTACCCACATCATCCTTTTAGTTTATTCCAGGAGGAATAAACTTGCTTGGATGGCATGTGGCTGAATATTTTAAGAATGTTCTATTGTTACAGTCAAATCTTTCAGATTCTAGAGATGATAGGAAATGGCATTACATCTAGATTCTATATCTTATAAGCATTCTGTTATCTCAGACCCTTACCTGTCCTAAATATATAATGTGTGCTAGAATTGCAGCCAATCCAGAATGGTGAATTAGCATAAACTATTGCCTGTCAGTTAACAGTAAGAGGAGGAGAATAAATTGGGAAGAAAAATCTCATTTGTTATAAATAGAAATGCAATGACCTAAACTAAGACTTGTTGAGTGAAGAAAATCCCTTAATTTTCATAGATATGAGTAACAAAAACTCACGTGCTACAGCCCTCAATCCGTCTCAATGCACGCAGCATTCATAGGCCTGTGGCTACCGAAGTCATGTCATGTGCATCACCGAATGGTTTGGCCTAAAATAATCTTAATTTTTATCTTTTTTACTCCCACCTTGTTTTGGAGGGTGGTAAGTATGGAACGTGAGAGGGTGCAGGGTTTTTTGGGGTTTGGGGTTTGAGATTTTTTGATAGGTAGGTATTTTAGAGGTAAACACTAACAGAACAGAAACACGTTACCAGCATTAAAACCCAAAATCATCAGATTTCAGGAATAGACAAATTTCTGATATTAATTAGGATATGATCAATACAGCAGTTCTTGGTGTGAAGTTTTTTCATTTTTACATGTACATAACTATGTATGTCATATTTTTTAAATGAGCATATATGTATCCATTTGTATTTTAGACAGAATAACTGTATAACCTTTATAATCTTTTAAAAATTAGTGACAAAAACATATAAATTTGATGTGTTTTAGTGAAATAATCCAGAGACAATATGTAACTTATTTAATTTTAAACCTACCTCAAAACATATATGAACCCACACACACACTTTTTAAAATTTTTATGAAAAGTAGGTTGCTATCAAAAAATGTCTGATAGCTATCTGCTCGGGGGTTGTTAGATCAGTTACCTCCATTCATCAGTCTATAAAAAAACTAACTAGGACACCTCTACCCTTTTACCCAGACATGTTTCTGGTTGAGGTCTTCAGGCACAAAGACATAGTTCCAGGAAGTGTGACTGTACAATATGCTACTGAGCCTTTTGCTGCTTTCTCCAATATTATGTCAGACACCTAAAAAGAATCCTAATTAAACATTTTTGCAACAGATTTTGCTCACCCTTTCCTCTTTTTCAGAGTATTTCCCTTAGAGTGTCTTCTGATTCTTGACTTCTACTCATCTTCTGTCTCAGAGCAAAAGCACCTCTTTTTGAATGGCCTTTGCCCACTAAGGGCAGCAGCAGCAGCCAGGAGGACTCAGACACTTTGCTGTCATCGGGCAATTCTCCATAGGGACACCCCCAACAGAAATCCCCATTTAAGCTACTCTTGCTAATTTTTTCCTTCCCTTTATGCAAGCACTTCAGGTAGGCATGAACAGTTTTGGAGGTACTGAGCAATATAGTGACAATTCCTGTTCTCTTTATTTTATCTCTAGATTTCAACAGAATTTGCACTATCACAAAATCTATTCATCTTTAGGATCATACAGATGGATAGGTGAAACTGATGGATGCCCACCTAGTTTGAAAAACGCATTGACATTGGCATCTTTTAGATTATTCAAAGGCTTAATTTACACAAATATAGGTATGTATAAAGCCTTTGAAAGCATCTCCTCAAACATATTTAGTCACATATACATATAACCTGCAGTAAGCAAACAAGCCACAGACAGAACCTTAGACATGTCAATAAACAGCAGTAGAATTATTCTAGTTTATTTTATCTGAAAGTTTTGTCTCAGCTATATTGTTCTAGGCTTTTAGCAATTTTTCTCCTCACAATCATCAGACAGCATTGTTCACTCAGTGTGCAAGCAAGAAAGTTCATGTTTGTGAATGAGACTGCTTCCAAGCTTTCTCTGTCCCATGTTAGGCACTGAGTTTCATTATTTTATTATGATCATATTTAATAGTAAGCACCTATGTATTAGGTTTTTAAAAAAAGTTCTGAATAGTATTTTTTTAATATGTACCTTTATATCATGACTTTCATACGCATTTTACAGACAAGAGGCATTTATATTGGGAAAATTGTCCAAAATCACTATTAGTCAGTGAAATAACCCTGTTGTGAGTCCTTCCTTCTATAAGGTCACAATATAAGGACTTGACAGTTCCCCTATTAGACAGATACTTACCATATTTGTGTAAGATATGCTACATTAACAATGGATTGCATAAGCATAAATAGTGGCAAAATTAAAATATTTCTTTCACAGTGTAAGCAAGAAAAGAAAAGCATCTTTCTTCCACAGCCTGAATACGTTTGCTTGGTAAACCATTTTCACTTCCTCACAACATTCATTTTCTCTGTATAGCGACAGCAAAACATGCTGCTTGCACCATGGTAAGACACAGCTGTTCCCATGGACTGTCCCACAAGACTCTTTCTGCCTCTGTTCAACGTTTTCATTATATAGGTGCCCTTAGTTATTCCACAAGCACCATCATCTGCTTTTCACCAGCAGCCCCAAGCCTAAATCACATTTTTATGTGCAGAACCCAGTTTCGCAGTTTCAATGAATGATTGGTTTCAAGCAGGCTACATAGTTCCATTTAAATTTTAAACTGTCTTGTGAAATGTTGGCCAATACTGAGGGCCTGACTTGTTAGGAATTATACCTAATTATACCTTCCTCTGCTGAGATGCAAAGCAAAATTGACGTTTTAGAAAAAACCTCTCTCCAAAGTCCATTTCCAGAAGGAACAGAAAGCCAGTTATTCAACCAACTGTCTTTAAAAGGTGCTTAGTAAACAGCCTGTCTTTCCTCAGAGATATTCTGACCAATAAGTATGTCAGCGGAACAAAAGGCAATGTTTTTGGAAAGTACCTTAACACATAACTGAAGGCTCCAAAGAAAAATAAATGGATTTATGTGAAACAAGATCAGCAGAATGCTACAATATTCCATGAGAGAGTTGGCTTGTTAGACACCTTTAAACAATTTACTATTGTTAAAAATATTGCTTCCTTTTTTTGCATTAAACACTGGGAAAAATATCACTGTGATATTTTCTGCAGAATATGTAAAAAGAATATGAAGTCTGCTCCTTTGAATGACTTTCTATCAGGGAAAAGACAACTGAAGCAAATCCTGTGAGTACACAGAAGATCAGCAGGTGCAGTTTGGGTGACTGGGCCTCTAGCATTTTTTACAAGAATGTAGTTTCATGATAGCTATAATTTGTGATTGAAGCTGGGTACATTTGCTATTGTAACCACATCCTAGTGACCAGTCCTAAGAGAGTTCTTGGGAAATGAATATTAATCACTACAGCAGATGCTTAAGGTAGAGATACTAACCCCAAAGTCTCTCTGAAAGCAAGAAGTCAAACAGTCCCAGCAAACTGAGAACAAGAGAGAGCACAAGGATACCTCTGAATACATTTAGCCACCACCAGTGCCTAAAGCTCAACAGAATTTGTTGAGTTTCTGAAGTAGGTTATAAGGGCAATAGCCACCTTTGTTCCTAGGTGGCACAACTACAGACTTCATACTATAAATGCCAGAACTTTCAAGGCTGCTAGTTCTTTTTGTTTGCTTGTTTTTTTCCTTCCTCCTTTATGCCATACCAGTAAGAATTCACAATATGGAATGATCCGGACTCCTAAACTAATTGTTTTAAATTAATTGCTAAAATGGTACTATAAGCACTTTAGCAGAAGTGATGACACATATAACGCAAGTTAACTTTACTACCAGGTTTTCAGTCATATTTTCTTTCTGAAGCACTGCTGACTTTTGGACTAAATTTTTTTGGACCAAGCTGATGTGTAACATGATGACTTTGATTGCTGAAGGACATGTCAGTAGCTATTAAATACATTTAGAAACAGATATATTAAATCTCTTCCATTTAGTTGCATAAATGCCAGGAAACAAAGGAGAAGACTAAATTATATTAATTGCTATCTTTCTGTGAAATACAGATAGAGAGTGCATGAATCCCTTAGATTTGTCTCCCCTCCATTTTCCACCTGTCCTTCCAAGCACTGCCTTTATAAGGACATTCCAGGACACTAAGCAATGTTGATAAGCTGAACTGTTGTCCAGACCTAGCTTTCAGGAGCACAGGATCACAACAGAGCTTCTTCCCAGGCAACGCCATGCTGGCATCTTTTCTAATAACAGACATGCTCCACTGTTTGCAGAGTTGGATGATGGATGGCTTTATTACAAAAAAGGGAAATAACTGAGCAGCACAAACAATTGTGTTCCATCTAGTACTTGTTTTTGAGCATCGGACTGTACCACCATTGATCAGGTCATTTGCTCAACAGCTGATTAGTGCATGGATATTTGGGGATTGCCAGATACAAACAAACAAGCAGACCAGCGAAAAAATAACAGAAACTGCATGAAGAGAAGCAACTGGTGGTAGCGGCATGTGAAAGAACACTCAGAGAACAGCAAGATGGCACAGAATATTCAACATTATGAAACAGTTCATTGAGAGACATCAAACTACACATGCTGCAAGTTATGCAGTGTGCTCATACCACTGAAGCTGTCTTTTTCATTCCCTAGCAGTTCTTGCATATCACTTTTGTTTAGACAAACTCTTCAGAATATACAGTGTCTTTTTTATATATATTATCAGCAATACAATGGACTCTAATTTTGACAGCATCCACTAAATGCTCTTACAGGTCAAATAATGATTTATTTTTTTTTTTTTTTAAGCAAAACGTACTCACTTTCCTGGTTCCTTCTTACCTGCATATATTCATATTAAATATGTTATAAATAAAATTAAATTGAAATGAACTATCAGTTCTGAAAAAATAAAATGTATGCTAATACGCTTTAATTGACATGCTTAACTATAGTTTTAATGTTGATTTACTTCAAAGTGACTCTGTTAAGAAAAATGTATTATGAGGTTTAACATTAATCATTTTGGCAACCACAAATCAAGTATGCTCAGCTTCAGTGGAGGATTTATTTTTTTCTGTCTTAGCCACTAACTCAGCTCAAAGCTTAAAATTGAACTCTGTGTTCTTGTCAAATTACTATCACTGATAGAAAAGTTGCAATTTAGCTGTCTATTTTTCTGATGATGAAGAAATCAAAGTAGAATGAAGATTGCTCTTTCACAGATGTGTTGGGCCTACAGAAATAAAATTTCATCCCTGGAACCAAAGTAAACAGATATTTTTCAAAACCATAGAGGTGGAAATTGAACCATGAAGTTCTGGGTTTAAAATTATTTGGTTTTTAATCTTGTCAATTTCTAGTCCCTGAGCACACTGTCTATACTGAGTTCTGGTGATACAAATGATTGATAAATTAACAGATTGAAATCTATCACTACTTTTTAAAATAGAAAATACGATTTCTTACAGAGCCACAATTATCATTAGCTGCTGTCTGCTAGACGACATAGCCTCAGCCAGTATGAATAGGAATACCAGAACATGCCCTACTTTACTGAAACAGTTACATGTGAGGCTTAATATCACTGTCACTTTAAATAAGTTAGATAAGTTATAAATTTGAAAATACAATACCTGTCTTTTGAAGCATGTAAATTTGTTTGAACTTTTATCAGATAATGAATTGGAAAAAGCATGTATTTGCATACCACCACACTTACACAGGAAATATGGCCAAGAATACCATATCAACACCTATTATAAAGAAGGACAGTAGTTACCAGAGGGGAAGAAAAAACTACTACTACTTGGTCCACCTGGGCACCGGTTTTGTTTTCTCTTTCCCAGACTTCTCAGTCAGGCTACCTCATATCAGTTTCATGAGGTACCCTGGAAGATCAAATCTATACTCTGTCAGTCAGTTATACTTCCATTGTAAGATAATATGCTGTTTGGGCGTTTACTTTTGTGCCACATCTTGTGTCATTATTTTGCTTTTTCTGCTGTTGCTGTGTTTTGCTTTGTGTACTATAACTAGATCAGCACTATTCCACACGCATATTCTAGTAACCCATTCCCACATGCACTTGTGGATTCAGCAGATAAACATCTTTTACAGATATTCTTATATCTCGGGTAACTGAAACTTTGAAAAGTAACTCTAAGTAAATTCAATATTTTCACACAAGGCTTAAGAGTATATTTTTCCCTCGGTGTGTTCTAAGCCCCAGGTATGAAATAATTATGATCTCCAAAGCTGCTAATTGTGCTGCCCACAAACAAAGGATTATGCTTTCTGGTGGAGAATAAGCAGCAGGAGTAGACGAACAACTTCCTTTTCATACAGTTACCACTAATAATGAATAGCTACGTAGAAGGGCTACATGGCTCAGGGGGTGTTAAATTATAACTATGTTACTAAGAGGACTGGCTTTGTGTCTGTAGTGACCAAACTCATTAATATCTCAAAATTCAGGAAGAATGTGAAATTATGTTTTCTTCTACTTCTTAGTAGACAGGTGTCCATACTTAAAAAATGAACCAACACACCCTGCAAAAATATAGAATTTTCCCTTTTTAGCATCCTTTAAACCTCGACATGACTTATACATGCTAAAAACAGCCTCTTTAGGTGAAGACAGGTATGAAGCATTTTGTAGAAATTCATCTTGCTCTATTTTAGCCATTCTTACTTTCACAAAGAAAAGTATTTTAATACAAGCAACAGAAAAAAGAAAACATTTTTTTCAGTACCTAAAAAGAATTGTTTTTCAAAATAACCACTAAAAGATTATGATTAAAAGTTGACAGTTTCTCTTCTAAAAGTAAATATTGCTTTATTTAAAAAACGCTTTTTCCAAAAACTTCTCAACGATTTATAAAAACAAAAGAAACTCAACGGTATGAGACACAATCTCTTAGACATACTGTCTAAGCACAATGTTTAAACATTTAAAGATCATAAAAAGAGCAGCAGGCTTCCAGCAATGCTGTGAAAGCAGTTACGTCCCATGTAATTTAGTTCATTTCAGATGTATTCTGAAAACGGAACATTTCAGTTACGCAAAATGTAGATGACAGCATCTGAAGAAACCAAAGCAGTTATTCATATGAGTTCTAAATATACATAAGGCAGACAAAGAATGGCAACGGAAAACAAAATTCATGAAAAGTCAAACTAAAATATGATCAAATATTACAGAAATAGAATCCACTGTGAAAAGTTTGAAACATTTTCCAAATATCCTTTGCAATTAGCCTTTTCTTTTCTCCTCCTTTTTAAGGGTACTAATTGTGTGGTTCGTATCTGATCACAAAAAACCATTGTCTTCTCACTTAAAATAAGAACTGAAGGTGTGAATGTTGAACTACTTCAACATTAGACCCAAGTTCCTGAAAAACATAGCTCTTCTGATGCATGAAAAAAAACAGAGTCAAAATAGTCTGACACACATACCATGAAAAGCAGCTGATAAGACAGACTCACTAACAGCTGGAGCTCAGTTAGGAGATCCAGTTTCTAATCTTGTTTGGCCTCTGACTTGACTCGAGACTTAACTTTCTTTGCTGAAGTTTTCCTAAGAACACCGTGGTGATGACATCTACGACAATAGAGATGTTGTGAGACAGTCTATACATTTAGCCCTTGAGATTCTGTATTTATAAGTGCTAAAGAAATATAGCACATTCATATATACCACTTATGTAATTAAACTGAATAGGCCTGTGGCGTTAATATTAATATAATAGCAGTGGGCAAGATACTTTATCAATTAATCCCATAATCTGATCAGTTGTGCAGGTCACTTGCCATATAGATTCATATAAACACTCTGAGTCACATTACAGTATTTTTTATGTCATGTAGGTCTGGAGAATGTGTTTGACATCATAAGGCTGTTCAACAAACTGTACCTGCCCTGAAGGATGGTAACTTGCACGTTGATTCATTCAGTTTTGTTATTTCAACATACTAAATGTAAGGACTCAATGCAAGGACTTTTCTGAGTATAATTTGAGCTGCTCAGTGAGCTTCTTGCAGACAGAACTCAGAGCCCTACAGATGGCAGGGGACCACCCAGGCAGAAACACAGATGATCTGTGTCAAACTATATTGAGTTACCAATTAATACAGCTTTTCTGGTCAGTGTAATTTTTTTTTTCTAATTGCAGGGATTTCATAAGAATCTCTAAGGGAATAAAGCTCCCAACTCCCATTAGAAATCAATACCAGCAGAAATACTGTTAACAGGGAGGTTTTCAACAAAAAACAACACACAACTCAGTTAAGCTTCAAGAACTACACTCTCCCATAAATTAGTCTCATCATGATGCACTGCTGAAGTCAGAGAGCTATCAGTGAAAGTTGCATTTTCTTACATTGCAGAAGAATGTGGCTGTGAGATTAATATTCAGCATCCACCCAAACTTGTCTTAAACACTCCTTAATTTAGAAGCTTTTAACTTGGTTGTTATCCCTTTGCTGCATCTGCACTGGATAGAAATGAGGAGTGGGGAGTGGAGAACGTCTGGCAAAGCCATGCACATTCAGCAAGTTGATGAATATGTAATACAGTTTGTAATAATACCTAAGTAATTCTTCCATTATGAACTCAATCCAATTCTACTATTTGATTTCAGAAATGGATTTTGAACACAGGCCTGTTTGACTAATCGGATCCTCGTTTTCCTATTCTTTTCTATTTAAATGCTGAGTGACATAGTTGTGTTTGGGAAGGCAGTGATTTCATTACAACATTACAACCAACAGAGGGAACTGCCATTCCAGCAAAGTGACAAGAGCCAAATTGGCCAGTGGAAAGTATTCCTTCCTAGACTGAAGAGATCCACATGAGAAATTAAAGCAAAATGTCACCTCTCAAACAATGACGACAGGATTACAAAAATCTAATTATCTGTTTCATTAGCTGAATCCTATCTGTGGTGACAGCAAACAATGGGTATTCGGAAGCTGTCCATCCATTTTTAATACAGGCGCTGTCATGGAGATACTGGGTCTAATATATTCTCTACATTGCCTCTGCAGAATGATTTCAAGGAAGCATTTTATCTGGTTTGTAAGAAATGGCAAAGATTTAAAGGTGCAATGCATCTCTAAGATCACACATTGCCTACATCCTGCTGAAACAGTCTTCATTTTCTACTTCCCTACATCATTTAATTGATTGCACTTCTTCAGTCTGTTTGGACAAGCGCACCCAAAAAGCTTCAGTGCTAAATAAACATACTCAAATCTCCTAATAAACAAGTCTAATTAAGATTAATTGAACTGTTGGAGGTAAATGAAGATAGCATCCACAGGAGACTATTCACTTTGTAATGAATAGGGTAAAGTAAGCACCTCCTTCCTTCCCCTTATCAATTTCATTAATTTCATTTCCATCATAACAATCTGCATTAACCCATTATCAAAATATTACCGCTGGAAACAAGCACTGAACTTGCAGGCTGAAATAGCAGGGATAATTCACATGAACATATATATAGGTCTCTCCCCACTTTGGACTTTGACTATTTGCCTCCATTATTCAAAGTTCCTGGATACCCCAGAACTTGCTTCGTCTAGTGGAATTTGTAGTTGTAGCAGCTTTTCAGATTGACAATGTAGGCTCAATGATTTCAGGCCAATATCTATTGCTGTGTCAGCCAATGTTATTTTCTGTTCAAAACACTTAGTGGTGCCAGTGCCACCAATAAAAGATAGCTCTGATATTCCAACTTGAGGCACTTGACCTGCTCACACCACAGGCAGACTGACTTGCAAAAATAAACTGTTTCAAAAGGAGGAAAGAAAAAACTATCATCTTTATATCTACAATGAAGAAGAAAACCAGGAAAAGATACTACTATAAGCTTTGTAAAATGCACTTTTGTACTTGAGTAAGCGCTTCCATTTCAGAATTTAAAAGCATATTATAACATCACATGATCAGGTATTGTCTCGGCTTAATACTTCTGAACATCATTTACCTGGCAGTGGAGACCATCTGACTTGTCTGTTCTTACTTAACCCAGAAAGACAATAATCAAGGTTGCTTTTTTTTTTTTACCTTTTTTTTTAAGAGATAAAAGAAACTCAGGTAACTGAAGATAACTAGCCCACGTTGCAGGGGCACTAATGCTACTAAGGCATTTTATATAAAAAAGCAGCTACTGATCTAAAAGGAGTACTGTGAACTAAAGTTAAATGCCTAACCTTGCAGCAATAACAATATTTCACCAAACAATAGCAACACAGAAAAAGTTGGACAACATTCATTTTGATGAAATTCATTTTTATAGTTTGCTTCCTTCATGAAGTTTTAAGAGCTTCTTGGAAATAAACATTTTCAGTGAAGGGACATTATAGCGAACAGTAAGTTTTTAGCAGTGATGTGGCTGTCTACACTGCTGTTATTTCACTATTATTTTCTCAAAAGTACAGAGTAACTTGGTATTCAAAAATAACTTCAGTCTTTCTTGAAGAGCAGACATACAATAAACCAGGAGCTGAAGGAAGAAAATGTGTACTTTCTCCTTTGGGTAGAACAGAAGCTTGCCATCATAAAAAAAAAAAAAAATCAATATTTTTTAATCAATATTCTGAAGAATTTGAGGTAAAAACAAAACTGATCCTGGGAAAGAGAGGAAGGACATTTAGATAGTATCTTAGCAAAGGCTTCTCAAATGGATCTGGTTGTAAGGAAAAAGCAACAAGAATATCCCAGAAATTTTAATTTAATCTCTGTCATCAAATGAAAGAACTATCTCAGGAAAGTAGTTTTAACTCTTAATAAACTCATGTGTGGTGCTAACTCAGTGTCATACATATAGGAGAGGATTTAATCTGCCCTAAAAGGTAAGATAATATGGTGCATCTGTGCTAAATTTAGCAATATACAGAAAACTTTCCTTCTGCCACTTGATCCCAATCTAAGATACAAAACTGCATTCTGTGAAGTTAAAGACAACTACCATCTCCTAATAGAGAAACCAGAAAGAAATCAGAACCAGACAGAAAGGAAGCTAGCTCTGGCTTTGTCTTAATTTCTTAGCAGACCTCCTTCTACCACAGTCTGAGCTGTGCACTGAGCACTTAAGAGAGCAGGTCCCATATAAATCCTTACACCATGCCTCAGTTTTAAGGGACAGTCACTCCTGCCTCGACAAATAACACAAATTGGATGGTCTAGTTATAACTAGTGAAAGACAGGAATAACTGAATGGACATGAGTAATACAGTATGTGTGTGTTTGTGAAATGGTAACCACCCTCTTTAGGAACAACAGAGAGGTGTCTAAAGGAAAAGCCTATGCATTTAGGTGGAATAGACGGTTCTGATTCACACCAACTTCTGGTCTGAGAAAGAACCATAACTAAGAACTTTTAGAGAAGGAAATAATATTTTAAGTACTGCTGCTACTGCGTAAGTTAAAACTGGCAATGAAGTGGAAGACAGATGTAGCTATTCGTATGTAAAGATATTGACAACAGCCAGGAAGGCTTGGTGAGAGCAAATGAAAAAGTAATTAGGGTTTTGCAGTGTATTTCACGGAGACAAAAGTGTCTGGCCTGGGTGTTCTGATGAATTGTGACCATGATGGTCATGTTATGTTTGAGCTATGTTTCTACCAGCTTTCATCTATACAAATTTAGCAATTATTAAGAAAATAGTTCCTGCTAGTCACACAAATTTTCAGTCGTTTTCTTTGACATTATTAGGGCTTCTTACGCAAGGCAGTAACTCTTTTTTACTTTGCCCTTTGAATTTAATTTTGGATTGTGGAATCCATTTTCCTACTTTAGGAAATGTAATTTACAAAACAGTTTTAGACAACAAGTATGCTGCCATTAGAGGTCTTTTACTGTCCTTGCTTTGAAGTTGCTTGATTACTTTTTTTTCCACATAAGTGGAAGCTGTGCATTTTGAGTACAATGACAATTTCTAGGATCCAGGACTCAAACATATTGTCTTAAGAATTGTCAATACCTAGTACTTGTAATTCACATAGGGACATCAAAATCTAACCAAACAGTTTATTAGTGCCTTTAATATAATTCCCTTCAAATGATTTTGAAAATGAGAACTTAGCTGTTAATTCTGTAGGTACTGAGACAGAACAGGATCCAGCTCATTAACTCCTCTGGCTCTAGAGTGCAAAAAGAAGTGAAAACTGTGTTTTGGAAAGAAAAGCAAGCTGATAAAGCTTGCAGACAGACCCACTATTGGAAATGCATGAACTCTGAGTCCGCTTCATCCTCAAAAAACTGTACTGTGAAACTTTGCCATGCCTAAAACTTAGGCAGAGTGCTTAACAGAAACCAGTTCGAGACAGATACATAAATATAGATTCAATGGTGACTTATGTGCCTAGGAATGAAGTGCCATGCCCAGTTTTTAGCTTTTTGGCTCTCAGAACCAAGTCTATAGATAAAGGCTTTCTCTACAGATTTGAAGAGAGATATATCTTAGAATGATGATTCAAAATAGAGGACACATTAAGCAATAGATTGCCTGGGGGCTAAACATACTGCAAGATTCATGGAGCCAAGCAGACAGCAAGCAAAGGGTATGTGCTTAGGGCACTGATGTGGCATCCTCACTTTTGATCGTTGACTACAAAGTTGTTCGTCTTTCTTGTGCAATAATGCTTGTCACAAGCACAGACTGGGAAAGGGAACCTGAACAGATTTCGATCCCTCAAGGCAGTTTAGTGGCACTTGTGGAGAACTTTCCCTAAAGAATCATCTTTCTGTTAATCAGCAGGGCTTATTAACAACAGTGCAGTGCTACAGAAATACAGTCTGAGAAAGCTGGAGATGAGTAATGCAGTCTTTTCACCAGGGATCTCCTTACAGCTTGATCCAAGACATATCCTTAGTACCTTTTGTTGTGAAAGTCTCTTCTGCTAACAGAAAGTTTAAATAAAATATTGGGCTTTTAAATTAAATTATTGGAGGAAGAAAAAAGAACACAGGTCTCAATAACCAACAGGAAACCACATGTGTCTATGTTATTTAATAGACTATAGATTCTTCTTTCTTCCCTCAATACCCCTGAGAAACTGGATGGATTTATGCAATGTCCTTCATCCTAAAAATCAGTCACAGAGAGAAGGGACAAACCCATCACAGAGAGAACACAAATTAGAGGTCCCAACCAAAAATCTTATCCAAAACATCACTACCTATTCTATTTTTCTTCAAGTAAATATTCAAAACCTACTGTTTTCATTCAGACTGATTTACAGTAAGTCACCATGACCCGTAGAACTCCTCTTGTTTATGACATTACCAGTTCTGTTGTTGGATATTTTTTAAGTGGCATGGTTTTGTTATCTTATGATTCAAAACAGCCAGTATGCAGAATAAAGGACTGTTTCCAAGGACACAGTAATGCCTGTCAGCCCTACATGCCCACAGAAAAGTCCAGTTACCTTTCCCTATATCCACAGAATGCAATCCATGCTGTGCAATAGAATAATTGTACAGGAAAAAATCCTGTTCTACTGTAGGCAGTCTGCTACACTAAAAGAATAAATGTTTACTTGACATGTTCTGCCATTTGTATGTCTTTTGTAAAACCTTATTACAGGCACCAAGCAGATCTCATTGTAAAGTATTCTAACTTTTGCAGGGGGATCTTAGTAATACAAGGCTCTTAGTAAACCGATGAACCTGTACTGGAGAGCTTGAGCAACATCTTTTAATTTTAAGCAGCTTTCAGTATTTTTATCTGCCTCTAATTCAAATTTTTCAATGATTCCATAGGCTTTGAGTAGCCAGGACAACAGCACATTCTTTCTTAGTGTGTAACTCTTGAATATTTCCATCCCAGTCAGTTGGCAGTCAGTTTGTAAAGTGGAGTAGGAGAGAGAGATTTAAAAAACAAGTGGAAAATAGAATACTGATCTACCAGGGGAAGAAAAAAAACCCACACACAGTCACTCCTTCAAATTCAGTCATCAAATCAAGCTGGAAAGTTCCAAGGCATTTCTAGAGAGAAGCAGAATTAATTTAATTTCAGGTACTTGGAAGCACATACAAATGGTCCAGCTAATAATATGGTTCCCTTTCTGCCTGTAATAGTACTTCCCTGGCCTTGTACCCAATTAAAATGAAGACACTCACCCAGTGGAAGGAAAAGAAGCCAAAGCTGTGATTTCAGCATTCTCCTCTGTTGTCTTGATAACTGCAGACTTGAGGTCAGAAAGTACTCTTCTCTTTCTTAAAAGGAAAAGTAACAAAAAATCCCAAAGACATTTGATATGTTCTGAAAAAGGCTATCAGAGAAGTAAAGCCATCAGTCAGGGCATTTGAAATGAGGATTGCAATGGAATTAGTAGTCCCACAAATGTTTCAATTCATAATCAAATTAAGAGCTCAAGGTTTAGGAATTGCATTCAAATAGATATGCTCAGTCTGTGCAGACTTCATAATTTTTTGTTCCTTCCTTTTATTTAGGAGATAATAACTAAACGTGATTTGAAATTGAATGTAATAAAGTACCGCTTAGAAGTATTTCATGATTCTTAACAAAAATAGTTAGATCCTCTGATATTATTTGAAACCATATTACTATAACTTTTATTAAACTTTAAAAAAAGGGAAAAAGAAAGAAGAAGAGAAAGATTAAGTTGTCTGTTTTATTGGAACTCAGAATGAAATTCTTTTAAAGAGATACATTCTATTTTTATTGCCTTAGCTGTCTGGGGAAATCTCTTTCTCATGCTTCTTCTACTTTTCACTAAACTAAGATTTGCTAAAGAAACAGCTTCCAATGGCATTTGCTCAGTGACGAAAGTGTAATGTGAAAATTAAATCTCAGGAAACCGAAGGCAATTGTCAGTGCCTTCAAGTAACATGTAATGGAAATGTAAGATTAGTTAGTAGGACATCTGGATCACTTCTAACACCACAGCACAACTCAACAATTAAAACTATTCCAAAAGTATCTTAAGTGTATTGCTACCGCTGCTCTTTGGATGCTGGAGGTCATTGACATCGAAGAGGAAAGGAAGAAGGACATGCTGGCAGCAGAGCCACGTGGCTGCCATCTGCTACTCTCTGAAATCAATAGTTGGCCATGGGCACAGCAGCAGCAAATCTGTAGGCTGCCTGGTATTTTATGAAATATAAAGAGGAAGAAAGTAGAAAGGAACACAGGAAACTATATTTTTGTATAAATATATAATTTAAAAAACAACTCTAAATAGACCATTTCTCTAGGTTAAATAGGCCTGACACAAACAATAGCCCATAGCTGCTGTTAAAATTCTGATTTCTTCATAGACAGATTTGTATGAAGAGATCTTTTTCTTCTAATTTGTATGAGAACAGCATGCTTTTTGATGACTTTACTGAAGCTCACATATCTGTTTCTTTTTCTTAAAAAAACACGCTCCTTTATTCAATGATAACAAGAGTCACACTGGGGAAGAGACACTGCCATTCAGATCTTTGGAATTAAAAGTAGCAGGCCTTGAAAGCGAATTTTTTAATTCATGCTGCTAAATTGAGGATTAGCCTTCATTCTTTTTTCTATTTCTAATTCTTTCTTTCAGCTGCCATATATTCTAAAGAACATAAAGCCAAAGTTAGAGTTGGTCTTTTTAATAAAAAGAACTACTCTTTTTACTAAGTTCTTCTGTCCTTAGATAAAGAGTGACTACCTTTCTCCATCATAAGAGAACAAGGCAGACTAACTGAAAAGTGTGCAATGCATATGTTTTTGCTGGGGCAGAGTTAGTACCTGGTTAAAGTGTAATGCCATTGTAGACTTTTTTGAAAGTTCCTTTTATTTTTCATCCATATGTTATTTAATGTGAAATCTGAGAACACATTTTCATTAAAAATGTTGTGAATAAAGTCTTCATGTATTTGGACCTTTAAAAGTATCACACTTAAACATGACAATTGTTTAAAAATAATAAAAAAGCACGATGTCTTCAGTTTGCTTCTGCTGAGTGCTACTTGGCCATCATAACTGTACTTTTGCTTTTGGACAACCAGGTGAATAGAAATAAACGTGGTAATAGACAGGGTAAAATCTTGAGCTGAGTAAGTTGTCCTCACTGGGAATGCGAAGTGTGTGTGTAGGTGGTGTAAAAACAGGGAAGTCTTAAAACATAAATGCTTAAAAGCAACATGAGAGTAATATATCTACAGGATATATTTCTCTGTTTCACCCCAGAAAGGAGTAAAAAAAGAAACAGTGACATACACTACTCCCACAGTGCTCCACCAGGAGCAACCTGTGGATTTTGTTTTCTGTTACACAAGCAAGGCAATGTCCTACTTTAACTTTACCAGACAGACCTGCTTGCTATTACAAATGCACTCTAATACAAATTATGAGTCTGCTTCATTAATTAAGTTTTCCTCTTCATGTATTTCCTCTAATACACTCAGAAAATGCATAATTCACAATTTTTACCTTACATTTTTTTTATCTCTGCTCCCAATATTTCCAATAGTAATTGTCTAATTCAGCTTGTGGCTAATAGAAGTTCTCCTTTTCTCTTTCTTAAAGTTGATAAAAAATAAATCCAGTGAAAAGGCCCTTTAATCTGATAGATAAAACCATAACAAGATCCAGTGTTTGGAAACTAAAGTTAGAAACATTTAAATTAGAAATAAATATTGCTATTGTAAATAATAACTTATTAACATTGAAAGAATCAAAAAGTATTTGAGCTTAGTAAGGGAAGGTTATTTCATCATGACTTGAAGTCATTTATTAGAAACATGATACATTTCTAAAAGATAGCCTTTAGTTCAGCCTCAAGTTGTTGAACTCTGTCCTTTTCACCTATTAAGTAGGAAAGACCAGTGCCCTTTCTTCAAGAATCACCAAATAAAATACTAAGGCTTACATAATTATCATATTATCAAATATGCACATTTAAATTATCCATGGACAGCTTATCCAGGCTGTGGGTTAACAGTGCTAGAGATTCAGAAACATCTGCATTGGAGTGGGTCCAGAGGAAGGCCAAGAAGATGATTAGAGGGCTGGAGCACGTCTTATATGAAGACAGGCTGAGAGAGTTGGGGTTGTTCAGCCTGGAG
Source organism: Stercorarius parasiticus (assembly GCA_013396915.1). NCBI lineage: Eukaryota > Metazoa > Chordata > Aves > Charadriiformes > Stercorariidae > Stercorarius > Stercorarius parasiticus. The sequence continues at coordinate 205,375 of VWZL01005204.1, read as the reverse complement.
AAGAGAAGGCTCCGGGGACACCTTCTAGCAGCTTTCCAGTATCTGCAGGAGGCCTACAAGAAAGCTGGAGAGGGACTTTTTAGAAAGGCATATAGTGACAGGATGAGGGGTAATGGCTTCAAACTGGAAGAAGGCAGATTTAGATTGGATATTAGGAAGAAATTCTTTACTGTGAGGGTGGTGAGACACTGGAAGATGCTGCCCATGGAAGTTGTGGATGCCCCATCCTTGGAAGTGTTGAAGGCCAGGCTGGATGGGGCTTTGAGCAACCTGGTCTAGTCGGAGGTGTCCCTGCCCATGGCATCGGGGTTGGAACTAGATAATTTTTAAGGTCCCTTCCAACCTAAACCATTCTATGATTCTATGATTCTTTGATTCTATGAACTGGCTGCACAGTAGAGTCAGATTTGATCTGACAAGGTTTAATACCTCAGCTGTAGTTTACAGCAGAACAACTATGGTTCTTCTAAGGTGTGAAGAACAGTATGAGTTAGCAAATCCTATTATACCTGTGCTGACTTCCTGTTGGACCAGCTTGGGTATCTCTGTATCATGTTCCCAGGACTTCTGCAAAGTTGATGCAAAGAGATGACACTGTCTGAACTAAAGTCTAGTGTCAACTCAGTGGCTCAGCTATGTGGATTTGAGCTCTAGTTGGGATATAGCACAGTTGCAAATTCTTGACTCAAACTTCCAGGAGAATCACTAAATTGTAAGAAAGAACTGCAAGAAAGGACATATTAAATCCCTGCATGGTAAGGAAGGTAAAACCAAAAACAGATAAGCTTGGCAAGCAGAGGATCATGAGCAGCCCAAGCATTCAACAGGAAAAATGCTACCAGAAAGAGTTACCAAAGCCTTAGAGGAAAAAATAGGGATTAGGCAGAGAGCAGCTCAGCAATGCCAAGGCTCAACGTGATCTAAGGATCAAAGACTGACTCTTCCCCACCTGACCAATGACACCTGGTCAAAAATTCATTAGGTGTCCTACAGAGGTGGTGAACATTTAATGCCTAGCAGCTTGCTAGCTGTAGCTACATGATGTGTTGTATAAGGCAGTAACTGTTTAGTATTTTTAAATTATGTACATGTTGTACATGGTTTTGTACATGCCCAAAAGTAACCCAAAGAGGGAGGGTTGCAATCTAGCTATTGAGTTCATTCTGATGTCTTTTGTACATGAAATTTGGTACTGCAGGTTCAAAGAGAACTAAACAACTCAATAGGAACACATGGAGACAATGCAGCTGAACTAAGCCAGTACAATCACCTGGTAACTAGGGCTGAAGAACTCAGTGTAGGAATGTATAGGTAGCTCTTCCAAGCTCAGTTCAAATTCATAAAAGATAATCAATGCTGAACCTGAATCAATAAATCCTATTGTATCATATGGAGTTAGGTTGAAAAAGTATCTTACACGATGATAACCCCATCATGTCCGTCTTCACCATATTATTTGGCTTCTGAGGTATCCCAGACTCCAATGAACCTGGTTTGTCAAATAAACCCCCAGCACAGTCTATATTGGAGAAATTATAACTAAACAGCTCTAAAATAAAGGTAAATAAAGAGGGGAATGTGAACACTGTTCTTTGGCATATCAAATGGAAACCATGGCTAAAGAAAATAATAAGCAGGCAGATACCCACCAGGGTGCAGTCTTCTCATTGATAAGCTTTATAAAAGTGTGTTTCCTTCATTGTCTCTTTGTGGCAATTTAGTCATATTTCTAATGGATGCAACCAGGGTACATGACTAATCTTGCAGTTCATCAAGGAAAGGGTTCAAGTGAAGATTCGACTAGCTTGTTTTTCAAAAGGTAACGCACATTGTGGTTGATTTTTGTTCAATAGACTACTTGCATCAGACACTAGCTAAGTAATTAGAACGTACATTTTTCAAATCAAAGCACAGTACTATGGCCAAAGAGATTCTTGTTGAAATTCATCAACAAATTCAGATTAGCGTTACTTTGAAAGTTTGCTCTTACAGGTCTTAAAAATAAGGCGCATGAGCAAAACGCTCTGAGGAGAAAGCCTCAGTCTGTCCTCTGAGTCCTCTGACTTCAGTCAATGGAGACCGAGGATTTTGACATTATTTAGGGAGAGTTGTGTGGTAAAAATGCATTTTGTAATCTCCAGTGGAAGAATAAATGCAGACAGATCAGTAAATATGTTTTTAGGCAGTATTTAAATTACATATTTATTATGTTCCTGAGAGATTGAAATGGCTTACTTGGAGCTGTTCCAGTCTGTTATGCAAATCTATTTTTAATGTATTTTATGAAATAGCAGAACCATAGGACTAAGAGATGGAAAAGACCTATTAGGTCATCCTGTCTATCTCTCTGCCCAGGCAGGATTGTTTGTATAAATGTTACTAGTCATGGGTGAAACAAATCAAAGTATATTCAAATCATTCTTTTTCTGAATATACCTGCAGCTTCTGACAATTATCCCTCTGCTTAAGGTCATTCCAAAAATTATTTAAAAATTAGCCGTTTGTACCCAATAAAAAGAAATCATTTAGGATTTAAAAACAAAGTTTAAAGGCACAGCAAATAAAACACGAGTCCAATACACTGGGTTTTTTGTATACCTCTCATACCGCTATCTTCTACCTGGTAATCTTTAATTACATAGAATGCATAGACAGAACCTGATGAACTGTCCATATACCAGCTCCTCTTTTTCCAGTATTACCACAGGTCTAAAGTATTGGTGAAGCACTATGGCACAACACTACTATACTATTTTGGATGAAACTGGAGCTTAAGATAGCTGTGCTCTGAATTGTACCAGAAGGTGAACTTGAATATGTAGACCAACAAAAATCCAGCCTTGTCCCACCCTCATGGCCCTGCACAGTCATCCTGGGGCTGTGCCTGACCCTTATTCCCCTCACCAGGCCTGATCCTGTCCTCCATTTGCAGGCTGGCATCCCAGCCCAGCCTCATCATTCCTGTCCCCATAGAGGTGCCTGATGACCTGGGCTGAGGCTGTCCTTGGATGCCCCTCCAGCCATGCTCCCTCACTTACCGGAGTGGGACAGACCCCAGGGAACCCTCAGCCCTTGCAGCACCTTGATACTTTCCATATTACTAGGCTTGAAAAGATGTAGGCCTCTAATTTAATTCATATCATTGTTATGAATTTAACTATCTGGGAGTGTATCAGGGAGTTTATCAAGGAGCGTAGTGATAGGACGAGGAGTAACAGTTTTAAACTGAAAGAGGGGAGATTAGATTGGATATTAGGAAGAAATTCTTTACTGTGAGGGTGGTGAGACACTGGAAGATGCTGCCCACGGAAGTTGTGGATGCCCCATCCTTGGAAGTGTTGAAGGCCAGGCTGGATGGGGCTTTGAGCAACCTGATATAATGGAGGTGTCCCTGCCCATGGCAGTGAGGTTGGAACTAGATGACCTTTAAGGTCCCTTCCAACCTAAACCATTCTATGATTCCATGCTGTATTACCAGGTTTATGCAGAATTTTACAGGAAATAATTTGTACTAAAAAATCCATGCAAAAAAAGAGAAATAAGTAAAAGTTTGAACTAACCCTTTTGCATTCTCAGTCAACTAAAATTAGTGAGTGATAGTGTGGATTACAACTACTGACTTCCTCATTTATTTTTACTTTTGTATTTGATTTATTCAGTTTTTAAAATCTTAGCCGATGCTGATGATTACCAATGATATTTATAGTGCCACTGAGTAAGAAAGCACAAATTTGGAAAGGGTAACCTCGTGACTGATTTCTATTTTAATTCTATTCAGTTTCATGGTTAGTTTTTTGTGGCATAGGATAATGTAGTTTCTAGTTCTTCCCACAGTATTGTATTTTGCAAGAGAACAAGAAAAATCAGGATGACACTGACATTTACCTATAAAAATAAAATTGCAGAGATTATTTAGTTGGATGCACTCCAGAGTTCAAATTGGATAATATGTAACATAAGGCAAACTAACTTGTTTAAACTATAAACAAACCCAGAAAGGATTATTTTTATTATATTAAAAAATAAGTTCAAATCTTTACATACTTGAACTTATACTTTTTATGATCAAACTCTGTTTTTCCCTTAAATCATTCAGGACATTAATTTGGACTAGAAAATGGCCACCAGTGAGATACCTTTTGCTATAAAGTGGGTAACCAAAAATTATGAGTGCTTCACTGCCACTGACTCTGCCCACTTCAAACAATTCACAGTACTTAATTCATATTAATAAGGACAATTGTAGTCATTACTTCATAGATAATTTCTGGTGGGTTGATCTTGGCTGTCCGCCAGGTGTCTGTCAAGCCACTCCTATCATTCCCTCTCCTCAACTGCACAGGGGAGAGAAAATATGACAAAAGGCTTATGGGTCGAAATAAGGACAGGGAGATCACCCACCAAGTACCATCATGGGCAAAACAGACATAATGTAGGGAAATTAATTTAATTTATTGCCAAAAAATCAGAGTAGGATAATGAGAAATAAAAACAAATCTTAAAACACTTTCCCCCCACCCCTCCCTTCTTCCCAGGCTCAACTTCACTCCTAGGGAATAGGGGTTATGGTCATCACACATTCTCTTTGCTGCTCCTTCCTTCTCACACTCTTCCCCTCCTCCAGTGGGGCGTCCCTCCCACAGGAGACAGTCTTCCATGAACGTCTCCAACATGGATCCTTCCCAGAGGCTGCAGTTCTTCACAAACTGTTCCAGCAGGGTTTCCCCACAGGGTCAGAAGTCCTGCCAGAAGACCTGCTCCAGCATGGACTCCTCTCCATGGGGTCACAGCTTCCTTTGGGCACATCCGCCTGCCCCAGTGTGGGGTCCTCCACGAGCTGAAGTGGATATCTACTCCACCTTTAACCTCCATGGGCTGCAGAGGGACAGCCTGCCTCACCATGGTCTTCATCACAGGCTGCAGGGGAATCCCTACTTCGGCACCTGGAGCACATCCTCCCCCTCCTTCTTCATTGACTTTGGTGTCTGCAGAGTTGTTGCTTTCACATCTTCTCATTCCTCTCTCTGACTGCTGTTGCACAGCAGTTTTCTCCCTTCTTAAATGTGTTATCACAGACGTACTACCACTGTCACTGAGTGGCTCAGCCTTGGCCACCGGCAAGTCTGCTTAGAGCCAGCTGGCATTGGCTCTATTGGACATGGGGGAAGTTTCTGGCATCTTCTCACAGAAGCCAGGCCTGTTGCCTCCCTGCTACCAAAACCTTGCCATGCAAACCCAATATGCAATTAAATTGAAGGCTTTTTCCCCTTGGAATGTTTAATTCACATAGCATATTTCTACAGGTCTTTTTCCAGAGGTTTCTCCTGCCTCCTTCAGAACCGCTTTCTGAATGGAAGCTGAGCTTTTTATTAAATATTTTCCCCTATGGTATGAAATATTTTGAATGAATCTTTGCTCTGACTTCTTTAAGTTACTCAATTCGTCTAAATTTAGTTGCATCTATTTATGGTTCTTGATGACTTACCAAAACATTCAGGACAATAAAACTTGAAGCCAGATAAAACATTCTACATTTTAATGTTAGAAGATTATTATTTAATAAATTTTAAAATTTCTATTGAGGTAAAACTATCCTGGAGGTCAACTGGCTTCATCAGGAGGTTTAATGCAAGAAAGTATTGCCATCATGCTTAGGAAAAAAATATCTCCAGGGTTTTTTTGACTCTTGTAGATGTATTCCAAGGTCACACATCCTTTTTCATTAAAAATGGGGAAATGTTGTAATTTTCAAGCAGTTTTATTTGGACTTCATTATAGATCTATCATTAAAGGTGATGAAAATACTATAAACCAAAAATAATATTCAAATTAAGAAAAAGTAAATTTTTGCAGAATGGAGTAGCTCTTTTTAACAGGAAAACTGGAGTACTAAAGGAAGAGCACAAATTATCTACAGAAGAGGCTCTAAGTAGACCATAAAACTACAGTCAGCCAAGCTTTATCTGCAGATTTCCACATAATGAGGTGTATAATTTTAATTACTTTCATTCTTTATTTCCTGTTGCACAAACAAAAACATACATAAATGCATATATAAATTGTGAGGTCCTCTTCTCAAAGTTTCCATAGTGCATAAGATGGTGAGTAGTACAAAATAGTCATAGAAAGATTTTTGTCCTTCAAGTACAGGCACTGGTAACCAATTGTAAGAACATCCCTTAGAACCCACTCAGCTTTACTGTGCAGAGAAAAATGGAAACAAATGGTTTGTCACGAATGCCCTTGGCCTACAGAATACTATAGTGTATCAGTAGTTACGTGGCTATCTGGCAGCCCAGGGAGTTTGTAAAAATGTCAGAAAGCTTCAGAATCTGTGAGCTAAACTAAGTTTGATTAGACATAACTGGACTTACTTGCCTATCTGAATACATAGCTGTGTATCTGCGCTAGCGTTTAATTCAGTCTGTAAAATTTGCCTAAGATCCTGAGTAAGTCCTCAGGTGTTTATCCCTCACTGAGTGTCATGTTACCATAATTAAACTTTCAGGAATATCTGAGCTAACAGATATAATAGTCTGCTGCTACAGTCAGAAATGCGACTTCATTTTTACATCCTTCCAAGCATGTATGTGGTCTGATGTCCAGTGTGAACTGGTTTATTCTAGGGTGGGTAAGTGTTGCTAGTTGTTTAAACCTAGGGCTAGAACTAGGAAGCCAGCCTTTTAGCACTTTCTTTTCCACTTCCATCCTTTTCTCCTAGCTTCCTGCTTTGCAATGCCCATTAAAAATGCTGCAGAGAGTAACGCCTACAGTCTAGGATTTTTTTATGTGAATAAAATAGATACCTTTTTTTTTAAATAAAATAAAATTAAGTATCTTTTTTTCTACATTCCAGACTGGCTATTTCCAATTTTTATTTTTTAATAATTATCTCATCGTAATAGGAATTGTCTAATGTATTTCTATTCTCTCAGAAAATATGAATGTGTGTGCACAAGTACACACAAATACACAAAACCTATGCTATGCACACAACCCTCGTTTCTTGATGATGCTTAGTGTGAGAGCCGGTCGAGCTATGAAGAACATAAGCATGCGTACTGATGAAGAAAAAGTAAAGGAACTCCAACAAAAGCCTACGACTTTGAAATGATGAATAATCATGAGGAGCATCTGCCACTCTTCCTATTATTTCCCTTTCTATAGTTCTTTGTCTGAGACTATATTTGGATCACCTTGATCAGGAAAGGGTAGCTTTAGAGTTGACTGTACATCAGTAAAGAATTTAATGTGTAGAAGAAGCAGGAGTATAGCAGGGAACAAAATCTGTTTGTTGCCCAGTTGCTATATACAATTGAGTTTTAATTGATTTCAGGCTTAGTTCCTTAGTTAAATAAACTGGCATTTAGCGTGCTGCACCTTTGCCAGCACTAACTGCATATTACTACTGCTCAAACCTCTTCAGTGCAAGTATGTAGTATAAAGGTGTGTTGAGTCAGGTTTTGGGGGGCTACCATCAGCAGTGTCACCTTTTTAAAGAAGGAGTGGAAGGAAAAGGAATATTGTAATGACTCAGTAGGCTCAAATGCAGCATTTTGTCTTGATAAAAGGTCTCCAATTGTACTAAGGCACCACAGAAACCAGGGAAATAGTCCTTTAACAATAGACTGTTTAGCACCCTTCAATTATCTCTAAATGATCGGTGGGTTGGGGAAATTCCCTATATAAAATTTTGTATATTAAAACTGATTCTCAGAGGCTATATCCACACTAGTAAATTAAGCCCAGAATTGTTGCCAGACTGTCACAGAACAGACCATTAGCAAACTCTTAGCCTTAGGTGGCTACACACCCTAGGCTTACTGCAGTAGTCCCCATAATGTTCTGCCTTCTCCTATCAAACAACTTCAAACCTACCCTATTCTCACTGAAAACAATGCCAGAACTTTCCTCCTCTTCCTGAAGCCCTTTTTTCTAACATCAACATTTAAACAATTTCCTTCCATAATTAAATATTACGACAGCTAATGAACTGTAACATGCAATTCTCTATTTACTTATTGTCCGTTAAGCTACCTTTCAGTCACCCACCAAATACACACAAAAGCCCTGCACAGAAATCTACATCATAAAATATATTTAAATGGCCACAACAAAAATAATACAGAAGCACACTAAAGAATGCATACAGTAGAATCATTGAAAGCACCACACCATGTGTGGGCACAAGGGCTTTATGGGCCAAATTATGCATTTCTTTAAAATCAACTATTGTATAATCAATTATCTTATTATTTGAGTAGTAATTAAAATAGGAACTTTATCTGAAAAAAGAAACTTTAGCCTGATGAATGGATGCCCTGAGATAGACATAGTCAAAAGGAACATGTTTAAGGCAAAAAAGAATACCAGTTATGTACTGGTTTGAAGTATTCACCTATAGGAGCTCACTAAAGGGATGAATAATCTTTTCAAGCCAAGGCAAAAAAAAAATTATGAAGGAATATAGATCTTTATTAACCAGTGCTGTATTCAGTTTCTTCCTATTATGCAGTTCTTCCTGAATTAAAATTACTCCATCTTACAACTGAGGACTTTTTTTTAAGTCTTACACTATCAGAGATAAATGAGCTGAATGCTCTTCCACATTATTGGGCATAAGCGTGTAGTGTTGTTCTTGGTTTTCTCCTTTCAGCTTCAATCCATTGAAGTTTTACATGTCATATCTCAACTAAAAGATGTGTATATTTCCACACTTCATATCCTTCTTTCCAATTTTTCGCATATCTCAATTTATAACCTGGAAGATTTTACTCAGTTTTCACTGCCATATTTTAGTAGGTCTGATTCATGCAAAGAAACCTGATTTTTGTTAGCCAAAATAATTCAGTGTCTAAAGATGTGTGAGGGAAATGGAAAAGACGTTAATTTCCAAAGCACATTTATACAGTAACTTTGGAAAACCATTGGCATTTTCTTACCAGACACCAGTCTCCTAGGAATTCAGAAAGCATTAACTTCTCTTATGTTCCTGAAAATTTTATTTCCTTCCTTCTCTTCCAGTTTCTGATAGCCAATAAAAATAGCAGAAAAATTAACTATTTCCCCTAAAGACTGGCTATGCAAGCATTCATTGCTCAGGGAAAACCTCCCTCTGGAACTGAAAGTCTTCCTTAAGCAAGGTAAACAAATCCCTTTCAAATTGTGCTCGAGTATGTTTTAACAGATTCCCTTATCACACATGATGGAGATCTGACACTATATAGTGGTCTTAAAATGTATATAAATGTGTCTATGTAAGGAATTCAAACTCATAGCAATCTTGGTGATTTATAAAACTTGTGAACATGGCCCAGATGGAATTTTTTATATCATAATGATGATACATACCAGTGCTTAACTGATATCATAGAGCTGTAGCCTTCAGCCTTAAGAGTTAAGATTTACCAGCACCAACATAACATCTTGATTAAAGGAACACTAACATAAAAAACCGACCCATTTCTTTCTGTTTGAAGTTACAGAAAGTTGTCTTTATTTGGAGCTATGTTCAATATTATATCTGACTCATTTTCATGTTTGCTTCAGTTTTCCTGTGCTGAAATTATTTTGGGTACTGATCTGCAGGGACTTAAACATGCCACCAACTTTATTGGAACTGCTCTGTGTACACGTTAGTCACATGTAGATTTCATTACAAGGTGAAGCCTTAGTCCAGGTGATGTGACATCAGGTTATGCAAAAGCTAGAACAGATCCTATCCACTTAGCACAGTAACGTATAACCTCTCATGAGTCATATCAAAAACTTGGCTTTATTCATATAATTATTTCTTAAATTTATCAACCTGATGAAATATGTTAATGTCTTCTCTGTGTACCTCTAAAACCAGTGCATGGTATACTGTTCTTTCTTTTGCAAGTTTTCACATTTAAGTTTTACTTTACTTTGGCGTATCACATAAAAGCAATGTGGGTTGTCACTGATATGTAAATTAACTCAAGTATTTTTTACATTTTGTGAAATAGTAATAGAGTTGAAAGAGCTCTGCTTCAAGTGCTGGTATCTGTAACCCTTTGGGTTTCAGTTTGTTTCCCATTTACTCGTATTCATTTACAATGAACCAAGTAAAATGAAGTTAACAGGCGAACTGCATTGTACATCATTTCCAGATTGTGATCCTCAAATAGGGCTGTATCTTAATACCCATAATTTAAAATATTACTTAAGTGTAATGTGATTATTGTCATTATTTACCATCCACTGCTATTGAGGATCCTCTTCCATTTTATTCTTATAGAAATTGGGAGCAATTACATGGTTGTTAACAACAGACATGAATAACATTTGTACCAATAGCCATTTTGTGAAGTTTTATGAAAACAGTGATATACATTCCTGACATTATTGCAAAGTGAGTAATGATTTGTAATTACATTTAAAGCATCTAAAAAGAGCCAACGACAATTTGTTCTCCTACTGCATGGGATTTAAGAGGAGAAAGCCTATCACACAAGGCAGTAAATTCCATGTTGCAGAGACCTGCTTACTTCCGAAGATACAGTGATCGCAGGCCACTGCAGCGAATGTCTCGGGATAGGTAACATTTTTTTACTAGAATTTCTTTAACAAATATCTAAACTGCAAGAGTTGTAATAATACACAATACTTATCCTTCATATCTTATAAATATTATTGCAGCTTACTTAGTACCTGATTACAAATCAAATCAAACAAAAGTTTAAAATTGCTCAAAAAGCCCATTGTTTAAAGTTGAAATTCTATCAGCATACTGCAAAGGAAGCTCAAACTCCCCTTTTCCACCCCCACCCCTTTTATTGTTAGAGAATGGATGTCCCAAACCAAGTTTTGTACTTCCTGTGGTTACTTTGCATTCTTAGTCCTGTTACTTACGAGTAATACAATACACAACACTTCCACTTACAGCTTGAGTTAGTAACAGTCTTAGTAATTTCAGAGTTTACGTATACCCAATAGTATTTTAGATCTCTTTGTATAGTTACTGTTGCCATTATTTCTTAGAAGGGACAAGATCTATTTTTAATATGTACTTTCAACACATAATATTATGCATTAAATAAGGTCATCAAAACATTGGTTCCTGACTCAAGCAAAATGGTTTTGTTCCTTCAACTGACATACCCAACTTTTTTATACAATCAATAGAAAGTGGCAAGTACTATACAAAAGCAGCTGAGAAAATGTAAAACATTTGGGAGGAAGTGACCAAAAGGAAGCAACAGGGGAAACATAGATAGAAGGAAGTGTTAGGCACAAGAAGTCTATCACAGTTTCTCTTCCTGTTCAGACATTAGGATTTTTTTCTAAATTCGTGACTCGGTTCACAAGCTCCTCTTCACAGATGGTTTTCTCAAGGGAAAAATGTAAAGACATGTGAATCATGCCACATCAAGCTAATTTCAGTCTCCAGCAGATAAATGGGAGATCTTGACTTGGTTTTTTGTTGTTTTTTTCTTTTTTTTTTCTCAGGGTACTTCAAAGCACCATCCACCATTTCAAAAAAACCAATAAAATCTAAGTAGCAGAACAGTTTAGACAATGGGATCACGTGCCCGTCCCATTGAAGCTGGGCCATGGTATAAGAGAACTCATACCACAGGGATAGAAAAAGCAGGCAAAATACATTATGCTTCTATAGTTAAGGTGCTGACCTGGGAAGGGACATTTTCAGTGTGACATTGTAGAGCTTAAAAAAAAAATGCAGAGGTAAACAAAGGCTAGGATGGAAATCCAAATATGACAAATTTATTTTTTCTTCAGACTTGGGCACTTCTTACTGCATCTCTGAAGGAAAGACTGGAAATCGCTTGCACCTTAAAGAACTTCAGACAACAAGGGAATATATTCTGTGAGAAATTAATATCTCCAGTTTAGTCATTTGCTGATCCTTTTTTATAATTAGGTGTTTATATCTGTTTCACAAAGAAAGTTTCTACATTGCACTGTCACTGACCTTGGGCATTTCATTCTCTAACTTGGCAAGCTTCTGCATTTCATAGGCATATCAGAGAGTGAATCATTGCTGGTTTTATGTCGTTGCTTCGAGGAAATCACTCAAACTTAAGAATTAGAAGTAGCTTGGGCTAGAATTATATAAGAGGTGGGAATGGGGATTTCTTAATGACTAAGGAAGAGCATTTGGCTGTAGTCACTCAAGCATGTAAGTACTGGTGAGATGTGCTAGAACAACCCATTTGCAGAGACACTCTTTGCAATTTATTGCCATGCTGACTCAGCAATGTCCTCACCGCAAATGACAGAAATGCATTTCTTAGAGGTATGTAGAATGAAAGAAAATTGGTAAATAAAGCTAAAGCCACCAGTGGTCAAATCTGCCACAATTAAGAAACACTGAACAAATACACCACTATAAAAGGATATTAGAGAATACAGAACTACATCCTTGGATAAGAAGAAAATCCAAAACATCTAAAAGATTAATACAGAAATATTCTTAATATTGCTCTCTACAGCTACCGTACAGCATATTTCACACAATTTTCTTTATGTTCTTCACAACAAGACAGGCTGCGCCTGGATTTTTCACAGTGAAAAGCACCTTAAACTTTACCTGCAGTGTTAGTCTCTTCAAAGAACTGTTTTAGAATTATGAACTTTGAAAACAGTACCTCTGCCTGTCATTGAAAATTTTATATACATCCAAAATTAAGATAACTCAGTATTATTTAGGGGAAAAATTGCTTTTGGGTGCTATCAGAACAGATGCAAACCACAATATATTGACTAAGTTTGGGCCTTTTTGTTTGTTTAAGAAACACACTTGTATGGTTACAGGCAATTAAGTTTGTGGTAAGAAAGCTTGAGTATAAATAAGAATTGAGGAGGGACTTAAAACATAAGGCATAAAATTATATAATACATAAAAGACAGACTAGATTTAGCTCATTTTCAGTATTTAAAGTAGGGGCATAAGACTGTATTTGAATGTGCATATTATTCTTCCTGTTTTATTCACAGGTTAACTGTCCTTGTTCTAATATTTGAATACCTTTTGAGTAGCGACTAAAAAATGTGACTAGCATTTACAGTGCATTGTCTTTCTCATACTTTTTCCCAAGGGGAGAATAGTGTATAGTGGGGTTTTATTTCACATAGCTTTGGTTTTGATTTATTAATAAATATATAATCCTCTCCCTATCTCCATCTTGCCTACAAGATGTCATCACGCTTTTCTTCTTAAAGAAGATAATTCTGACCAGGCTTCCAGAAAAATCCCTTGCAAATTGTACATATGGAATGGCTAAAGAAGAACGAAGTTTGTAGTCCCAGTTCACTTCAATGGCAACAGGACATCACACGGGACCGCAACTCAATGTGGTACAGTCATGAGAAGAGAAGAACATACCAAGGTATTGGTATCTTAATACATTCCTTTTCTGCAATTAGAAGGTAAATTCAAAACTAAATAAAGAATATCACTGCCTAAGGAAATGCAGTCACATATGTTGATTTGAATATAAAAGTAAACGGAAACTGATGAGGATGGCCAAATGTCTTCCTGAGTTTTACTACACCATAAAAAGACATGTGATTTCTGCATATATAAATACGATTTTTTCTAAAGTAAAAAATTTTAAGACTAAGCTATTAAAAAATAAAGTTACTTGGATTTTATTAATAAGAGATCACCAAGCAATTGTAGCATTTAAGGTATAGTAACACTGATTTAAGAGTTGCACTGCATGCATGAACAGCTAAAAGTCAGCCCATAAGCATTTAATAAAAAGGGGAGGAGAAAAAGTATAAAAATGAGAAATGATTCAACTTCCAGACATTGGCATATGGAAGTTTGCTCAACCAGAGGAAGACTTGTGAAGCATAAGATCAATTATCTTATGAATCAAGATCTTTGTCAGCACTGGAATTCTAGTGTGGTACAACTCAGTACCATGAATAACCAGTATGAGACAGCACTAATTCAGAGAAAGCGAATTTTAGGGACTTCCTATTTTTCAAGTCAATTGGTACAAAGTGACTCCAAGCAAAAAAGATGTTGCATAATGTAAAATTATGATGTTCTGTTGTTTGCCACATGACATCTACGATTTTTCCTGTTCATTAGAGAGCTTTACACTTAAAGGGCAATAAGAGAAATGGAGACCAACATTCAGTATCCTTTCTCAAATGCTGGTGGAAAATTGAGATGCTAGCATACTAGAAAAACATAGTAATGAAGCATTATTTAAGTTGGGGGGAGGAGTGTATTTCTGTGCTCACTATAGAACAGACAACTTAGAAAACCAAAATTCATTAGGTTTTCCTCTTCAGTGCTTATCAGAGTCCAAGGATGAATTGGACCAAGGCACTACTCTAACTAGAAATCTAGTAAAAATCTTTTGTCAAAGACGTGAAATTTGCAGCTACAAATGAGTGATCATGGCATGTTATGCAAAAGCCCATTTGGGTATATGGCCCATCAATATAAATCCTTTTTCAAGATAAGAGGCAAGATGATAAATCAAATATACAGTGGTGAGAAGAATGAAAGAAAAAAACTTAGGGCACAGGGTTGTAACAGAGAAGAGATGTGAGAAATTGGAAGCTATCCATAAACAATTCTTATCTGATGTATATATTAGAACTTGCATAGGAAGTATCACTCAAGTGTGAATTCAGTGAATTTATATCTCACAGAGAAACCACAATAAATTGCTTCAGATAATAAAATGAACTAGGTCAATAAAATCTTGGTATACATACGAATTTTAGACAAGAGATACAGAAACATCTTTCAGACACATTTTCATGATATGCTTGCTGTGCTAGTAAAGGCCACTTTGTCTTTACTATATCTTCTGCCTCTCAGAGAAAAAGCAAAGCAGTGGAAAAAGAAGAATATCTTAATTCAGGTGATTACAGTAACCCAGATTAAATAACGTGTTTCTATGAGAAATCAGTATTCTCATTAAAGAAGTGGTAGCAGAAGAAAAATAGGGAGAAGGTTTTTGCACACCATTGTCAGCAAAACTGGCAGGTTGCCTCCAAGGCAGTTCAGAGGCAGAAGGCCACTAATGCTGTGTTATGAAAACAAATTCTGACAAATTTCATTCTGAATTCATGTAGATTAGAATGCAAATACCACAGCAGGAAAAATATAAGTGGGAATGGAGCTAGATCACATTTTATTTACTAAGTCTGTAGCTCTGATCTCACAAAAACAAAATTTGAATTTATATTGTATTCAGTGAATAATTTGGTCAAAAACGTGAGGCTATAAAGGCTCTTCTCATGTAAATGAGTTTTGGTTTAAGTTATAATTTTCAACGTGAACTGTTCAGTATTTTGAATATTCAAAACATTATCTTGCAATAAAATTCTTATATATACGATAGTATATTGGTTTTAATAGCATTTCTCAAACAAAGAAAGCAAGATGTCATGTTTAACCCCAGTCGGTAGATAGGACCATGCAACTGCTCACTCCCCCATGTTGAGATTGGGGAAAGAACTGGAAAATTAAAAGTGAGAAAACTCATGGGTTGAGATAGAGACAGTTTAATAAGTAAAGCAAAAGCCACACACACAAGCAAAGCAAAACAAGGAATTAATACACTACTTCACATCAGGCAGGCGTTCAGCCATCTCCAGGAAAGCAGGGCTCCATCACGCATAACGGTTACTTGGGAAGACAAAAGCTATCACTCCAAACATACCCCATTTGTATACTGAGTGTGACATCTATGGTATGGAATATTTCATTGGTCATTCCATCCTTCTGTCTATGCTCCTATGGGAAGCTGAAAAAAGTCCTTGAATATTATAAACATTACTTAGGAACAACTAAAACCAGTATGTATTATTGACATTCCTTTCACAGCAATCACTAAAAAGAAAATTAACTCTTTCCGAGATGAAAGCTGGACACAAGAACAATGTTTTGGAAAAAAGCCATGTGTTTTACAGTAGCTACCACCCTGAAAACAATTGAAGCTGACCTGCCTGGATTTGCTCCCCCCAGCTGGCAAATAAGAAATTCAATCACTTTTACAACTGGAAAAAAGAGCAGACATGCATACCCACTTGTTTATTCAACAAATGTTTATTCAAACTTGTTTATTCAACTTTTTTATTCAAAAAAATGTCTTCTACAGTATTTCATCAAAATAAAAACTTTGTAAAGACAAAGACCATTCTTTGTAACACTGTGCATAATGCAATGAGGTTCCTTAGCTGTTAATATAATGCATATAATAACAGGAGAAACATACTAGTTATTTTTCAGAAAGGAATGAAGATAAACCCCCCTGTCATGTCATGCCAGGTGGGCATACTTCCTACCGTGAATATCAGCTATGCGTCTAGTGAAGTGCTGTTGGTCATATCACAACCTATACTCACTTTAGAGACTCTTCCAAAATATCATTGACAGACTGAGAACAGACACAGTCTCCAAGAGCCTGGAATGACTTAACACTTGTCCAGGATGACTAACCCTTAAGTATTTTGGTAATCTGAAAAAGACCTGAAACAAACAAGAATATTATGGCTACGTGTGCATTTATATGCATGTGTACATGTCTACATCCATACATATAAACATACACACCTGTTCTCCTTTATCTGATAATACAAGACCAAGCACTTAAGTGCTCTTGAAATACTGGGTAAGAGATAGGCATATTTCCATAAAATGGCACTGAAATTATAGCTGCAGTTAATGTGCCTTCCATGAAAACCTGCAAGACCACCGTGAAAAGCTGACTGAAAAGTCAATTGACAAATAGAAAAGTATCAAAAAAGCTTACTTCGTAGATACAACTGCGACTGAACAAAATTTAGTAACAAAGGAACACAGAAATCTCACTGACATCTTGAGAAAAATGTTCTAGGCCCAATGAACTTTTTGTTAAGAGTTCAATGCTTCACAGAGTATAAAAAAGAAAATCTTTTCACTTTAGACCCTCAGCCTCAATGTAGTTTAAGCTTCACAGTAAACAAAACATTTTACGTTTGGCATTTAAGGATGGAATGCAAAGTGGAGCTCCAGTTCTACTCTCTAACTCAAGGATCACATTGCAGACATATGGCATGTGAATAATGCATTACTGTCATCTTTTTCAGGCTGAAAGATGTTATCTTTCAGGAAGATAAATATGATAAAAAAGAAAAAAAATCACACCAAAATAGTCTCAAAAATGATCTATGCTTCAAGTAAGAGCATATCCTCCCATAATGATTTCCATAGATGCACAAATTCTAAATCTGTTTACATTTTCTTATGAGAGAAATATTAGTAATGCCTTAGTATCTTGAAATGGACAGGGAATCCTGTAAATAGTCGCATCTATATCTGTGATTTCAACATAGTACTAGAGAGAGATCCCCTTCTCATGAATGTTGGGAAATCAGCAGGAAAGGAACAATTTAATTGCCAAACACATGGACAATTAGAATCTATTTCCAGAAAGGTACACCTACTCTATGCTTTCCTCAAAGCAGTGGACTATCATAAACAGCTTGGCTGTGAAGTGCTGCCATTATGCAGTATTGCATATGACAATTGAGCACTATTGACTTACAATCAATTCCTTTCTTTTGAGCTCAGCTGAGGCTGAGAAATTGCTGGCAGGTTCTGGATTTGCCAATGTGTTTGTTGGTGGCCGAGTTCCTTAATCCACTTTATTGTGTGGCCTAGAATTGTATATTGTAAATAGACACTGACACACAAGCTTGCAGCTTGCCATTAGTCTGCACTCTCCTCTTGAAAGATGCTTCACTTGGTCTGTTAGTCATCTCTACTGCTGGCGATCAAGTCCTTTAATATAGAAGAGACAACTAATGTTAATAGTCCAACTGCAGGAAGTGATCAATTTTGTGAACTTCACTTCTCACCCACCCCACCCCCCTCCATTTGTACCTTCCCCTTTCTGTAGTTAGCTGAAAGCTTCTAAACAAAATGAAGGCTGAAGAATGGGAGCATAGGATAACTGGGGGAAGGAAGGAGCCACAGCACAGGAAGATGAAGTACAGCAAAAGGGGAGGGAAGGGAGGAAGGACAGCAGAGGTTATTGCTGCTGAAGAGCATAAGGAAAGACACTTGCTACTGGGCATAACTAGCACATCTGGATCAGTCAGTAATCAGAAACCAAATACAAAACATTCACTTAGCACCAATTAGATGTTTTATAATCAGAATTATCTGAAACAGTTCGTAATCAGGATTCGACCACTGTTACTTTTATGTAAAGGTGATTAACATGGACTTATTTTAGATTTACAATCATTTTAAAGGCACTATCTGACATTTTGCTTTCACAAAGAAGTTATACAGAATTACTACACCATATTCCAGTACACAAAAAGCATAATTCATGATCCACATTTGTATTTTTTCCCCCTCAGAGGAAACCTTTATGACCTACCCTATAAATTACATTCCATCTCTGAAATGAGGTAAAAAAGAACAAAAACCTAGCAAATTAGTTTTACCTCTGAAATGGATAATGACAGTTAATGACTGGCATTAGGCCACATTGCCCACATGTGTCTAAAACGTGAAGTATTTATAGATGTTTTCTTTAAATATGGGTAAGCTATGTCTCATATACTGAGATAGAATCCGTTTTACCTGTTTGTCACCTGCCCATTTTTTAAGTAAATTGTGAGATATGATAAAACAAGATCTATAGTAACTAAAATCTAGCAACCCCAAGATCAATCCACAAAGTATTATAAGGCACCATGAATAAATTCGGTTCTAGTACTCCCTAAATTTACTTGCGTAATTCACTTTATACCCTGT
Organism: Stercorarius parasiticus; assembly: GCA_013396915.1. Lineage (NCBI taxonomy): Eukaryota > Metazoa > Chordata > Aves > Charadriiformes > Stercorariidae > Stercorarius > Stercorarius parasiticus. The sequence continues at coordinate 186,609 of VWZL01005204.1, read as the reverse complement.
AAGTAATCCCACTGACTTCAAGGTGAAAACCAAGCCCTAGTTAAGACACTTGCAAAACTCCCATTGATTACAGCACAGTCAGAATGTACATGCTATTGAAAAACTAAAAGTATGTGTAAGCCTTTGCAGATAAGCATCTTACACTCACAATACTAGTATCATAATCTTTGTTTTCACAGAGAGAGGATAAAATCTGAACTTCATTAAAGCCACTTGCAAAATCTCTGCTGATGGTCTCTGAAGAGAGGGATTTATGACCCATCAGAGGTCATTTGGGTTATGCCCAAAATCTTTGTTCATCAATGGCAGGAAACAGGCTGAAGTTTGCAGCGCTCCCTGATAGCTGTGTGTATCCTAACAGACACACAAAGAACAGTTAGTGTTCCTAGAGTGAGATTCATCTGATCTCTTCAGATAGCTCAAGTGGAGATGTTTAAACAGAACTTAGGGAAAACACTTAGGGAAACACCTCTTCTCCTCCCTTCCTAGTCTCAGCTTCTCTTGTTTTTACAGTATATTAATTTCAGACCCTTCCAACTCCATTGATGATGCAACGTGGAGCAGGAGGTTGTGGCAAGTGCATAATTGTTTCTTTCTGTTATTCCTTCATGCCTCTTACTCTTTTCCTCCAACGCTCCTCAATTCTTACTGCTCCTTTTCTCCAGCATGGGTTCCTCTATGGGCGTCAGTGCAGTATTTGTTCCAGTGTAGTTCACCTACAGGCCACAGCCCCTTTGGGAGTATCCCTACTCTGTCAGGCTTATCCACAGGATAAAGTATATCCCCTCAGAGACATACACCTTTGCCATGGAGCACCTTACCAGAGCGCATCTCCAGCTGTACCCCTAACAGTGTCCTTCCATGTCTCCTCCGCTTCCTCCTTGTTCTCTAAATGAGTCTTCAGGTCTCCCTGCATCTCCCCACATCTTTCCTTTAATACGGCCTCAGGTCTTTGTCTCCTGCCCCTAGTAGCTGTTACCCTTTCTTAAACATATTTGAGCAGCTCCAAGTGCTCCTCTGACTGGAGGAAGCTTTGGCATGCAGTGTGTTGTCTTCATTTCTTTCAGGCTGGAACTAGCTATGACTGGCTCAGAGCAGTTCACAGCCTTTTACCCCATGCAGGGCACCCTGCAGACACCACTACTGAAACACTGCTACTTACACCCAATACATTCCACCCTTCACACCTCTGTGAAAGAGATTTTTCAAGAACACTTTGAATATCTATCCATTGTAAGTTCTTTTAACATAATCACAAGCTTAACATACATGCATTATAAAATCTTCCCTTCTTGTCGTACAATAATTGGTGCTATGTGCACATACGTGCAGCAAAATTCTACTCCTTGCCCCAGTAAACCAGTTATTGTGGTTTACTCTATTGTATTTACTCCTCAGAAACTCCATCCCCTCATATTTTCCGGCCGGGCCATAAGGGTTAACACTGTAACAAACCCCAAAAGGTTACAATAGTGGAAACACATCCGTTACAATCTCTGCCTCTTATCTCTAAAGTCTAGTTTATTGGTTTAACATCATAATAATTGGAACTCTTATTACATAGCTCAGGCCTTGTTCTTTACTTAGGAGTGAACAAGCGTCACATAGTCACGGTCCGGTGAGCGGCCTTCCCGTTTCTCTAGGTTGGACACTCCACCTCCCGGGCGGCGGAGGCCCGGCCTGCCCCAGCCCCGAGCAGTCACTCCCAGCCCAGAGGCACCTCCCATAGCAGCATCTGAAGTAGCTGGGTTCCCCGCTCACCGTGCGGCCGCCCCAGAGCTCCCCGCCGCTGCCCCGGTTCACCGACTTGTGTAATGCTACCAACACGCTACTGGCAGTGAAGTATAGCCATTTTTTTAACATAACTTTAACTTAAATAAAAAATAGCAACTTTTTATCTGTATTTCTAGCAGTCAGTCATTATTAGATTTTTTTTTTTGAAGTGCAGTTGCTAGCTGTTAGACGTTATTAGTAATTTTACAGTCACTTTGCAGTCAAAAGCAGACGGTTGGCCAAACAGTGACTTACCCAAAAACATGTATTCACATCTCCTGCTGATAATCTAGGAGAAAAGATACCAGCTAAATATTTGATCTGAAGTTATTTTCTTCCCATTTTAATCCCCCCAACTGGCTGCCACTCAAGTTATCTCAATGCAGGGGAGAAAAGAGAAATAGACAAACCCCTTTCTGCCTCTTTAGGAAGCTGAAAGAAGAATCTTTGGAGTGTTGCACAGGGCTAGAGAAGAAAAGGGAGGAAAAATTAAGCCATGATAGTTTTTGAAGAATGTCAGTGAAGATGCAGTGTCTTTGGAGACAGAGCTCATAGCTTAGAAGAATTGAAAGGAGTTTTGTTATCAGTACAGAGCTCTAAGAGACCAATATACATAAGCATTCTAATTAAAATGAATGGAGGTGAATGGCTGGAGGATTTGTGTACATATATGTGTCTGTTTTGCTTTCAAACCAAAGATGAGATTGCATTTCACAGATAAGGAAGGCAATGCATGTATTGATCAGTCTTCTACACAATTCGTGGGGGCAGTTTGGTGGCAACCTGTTTAAAAAGGGGATTATGGGACATTTTACCTCCGTTTTCTGTTTTACTATGAGACATCAAGAATGCCATAATCTGACAGCTATCATTCTGAGAAATAAAATCACTTTTTCACTAGTAGTTCACTTGATGCAGTTTACAAGTATGGTGTGTCACACACATGAAACCAATTTTTTTGCAGAATGAAATCCTAGTGTCTTATGAAATCATAATTCACATAGACATATAAATCAAGCTTTTTTTCTGGAGTTCTTTCTCCCTTTTTAGAATTGACATTAATGCTTCTGTTTGCCAAAGCATACAGAAAAGAGAGTACTATCTCTTTTAAGGGTTTCTGCAGTGCCAACACACTTAAAATTTAGAGCTAAGAATAATGGATTGACAAGAAACTCTGCCTTAATTCTTGTGCATCCTTCTCATCATCTTTTGTAAGGTAAAGAACAAAGAGGAGAGGTGGGGTATGGATTGGGAAGGGATTATTAATTACTGGCAACATAGAAAGGACATTATTTGTGTTTTGCTATTTTTGTTGTTTACATTTCTTTCTCAACAAGTCAGTGATCTAAGGCAGTTGATCAAGGGGTAGTTTTGAGTAGCTGTGATTTAATAGACTGAACTTTCTTGTGCAAGGAACTGTCTCCTGGTAAGCTAAAAATGAAAATGAACTAAGAGGAAGATTTTGACAAATGAGTTAAAATTACTTACCTCTGACAAAGCAAGAATGTAAAAACAGTTTCCCTATCTATCTCTTATAACTATATGTGATGGGAAGAAGGGTTCAAAAATGGGCTGACATTCTCTTTCTGACAGGTGAACCATATTTGCAATGTATAAGATAATGCCTGGCAGTTCTTTGACAAATTACATTCACAAATTTGCTATCTAATTTACCCATATTCTTGGCATTTTATTTTTCACCCAACAGTCCTGGGCAGTGAAATTTATTCATGTTTCTAGAGAAAGTCTACATCTTTCTATTACCATAGACATGTGGATATGTAGGTAGGAGCATTCAGTTTAGATCTCATAGCACTGAAACCGGAGATAGACAAAAGGAAGTATTTCACATTCATATTATCAAGAGTCCCTTAATGTATGATTTTTTTTTTTTTGTCGTGATTTTGGCTGGGATAGAGTTGACTTTCTTGCTAGCAGCTGGTATAGTGCTGTGTTTTGGATTTGGGATGTGAATAGTGTTGGTAGCGCGCTGGAGTTTTTCGTTGTTGCTAAGCAGTTGAGGCCTTTTCTGCTCCTCCCACTGCCCCACCAGTGAGTAGACTGGGAGTGCACAGAGAGTTGGGAAGAGACACAGCCGGGACAACTGACCCCAACTGACCAAAGGGATGTTCTGTACCATATGACATGCTCAGTATCTAAACTTGGGGGAAGAAGGAGGAAGGAGTGAGACATTAGGAGTTATGGCATTTTGTCTTTCCAAATAGCCATTACGCATGATGGAGCCCTGCTTTCCTGGAGATGACTGAACACCTGCCTGCAGATGGGAAGTAGTGAATGAATTCCCCGTTTTACTTTGCTTGCATATGCAGCCTTTGCTTTACCTGTTAAACTGTCTTTATCTCAACCTATGAGTTTTCGCACTTTTACTCTTCTGATTCTCTCCCCATCCCACAGAGTGGGAAGTGAGCAAGCAGCTGTGTGGTCCTAGTTGCTGGCTAAGTTTAAACCACGACAATTCCATTCAGAAAGTGATGCAGTATAGCATTTTAGTGAACAAATTACTTCCACTTATTTGCTTTCATGGATTTAATGTCCTCATTTCATTTTGTACTAATGCGCTCTTAAAGGTTGTATTTTTGGATCAGAAAAGTGATTGTGTCAAAGTGGCATCCAACATAGTCTTCTGTGTATATGAAGTTATTCTTGATCTACTGACATAAATCATTTCTATATTCAAAGTTTGGAAAAGCCAGTATACACCACTATATCAAGGGTCAAATTCAGAATGCAAATCTCCTACTTCAGAAATCTTAGATTTGAGCCAGAAATGTACTTTGATTTTTGGCTCTTGTATAGTGTTTGCAGAGCCTGCTTTCAAAATGGCCATGCAAGAGGGAGCAATTGAGAAACAAAACACCCATAGTTTTGAGATGCTATTTTAGAGCCAGTTAAAACCTGTTCTTTTAGTTTATGTAGGTGAAATAAAAAATGCATCTTTTGTGCATAATGGAAAATAAATTTTGTAGTTGATCTTACATGAATATCTGTTGATTTAATATGCATGTAGCAAGACACCTTAAGACACATCTCAGAAATTGGAGAACATATATCTTTTGATCAGATAAATGACAGACTAAAAACTGGATATTCCAGTTCTTCTTTATGAAAATTCTGATTTGCATCAGCACAGATAATTTGCAAATGTGCAATTAATATGTATGAACGTTTTCAGATAAAAACTTACAAATAAACTTTTGAAAACCTAATTTTCCTCAATTTCTTTCAAAGAACAGATTGTGTTTCCTACTATTTCAGGATAAACATCACTTCTAAATTACCATACCATTTAAGAAAATTCTAGAATCTCACTTAGAAGATACCTGCTTTATACTATAAACAACTATGACTAGAATCTCGTATAATTCCCTTCTTTTTTTTTTTAATTTTAAAAATATTCTCATAGTAAAGATGATAAAAAGTTGGCTTTTGAGACCTCTATTTCTATGTCCACGAGTTAACAATACAGTATACCTTTACATAGGGAGTTGACTAAAGACCCTGACAGATTTGGTTTTGGAAAAATTATATATAGAGAAAAGACAGAAGGGAGATGATTGTCTCCATTGTTATGTATGTGCATATATATATTATATTCTTTTGAAGGATCTGCCACGTGTTCCTGCAATTACCAGGAGAATAACTAGAAACTGACAGGTGGAATTGCCCTGTTATCTTTTTCTTATTTTTGGAATTGCTTATTTTTTCTTGAGATCTTTTTTCTGACATCAGGTTTGCCCTTACAGCTACATGAATCACTTTCTTCCATTTCTGCACTTTTAAAGTGGAGAGTAGAGCACAGCACAGTTAATAACTCTGAAGCCAACTGGAGATTTTGAGACAGTTTCTGAGTGCTGAATGAAAGAGAGGTCCCTCCCATCACCACTTTTTAAAATTTTTTTGGTTTTTTGAAACAAACATATCATATTAGTGTTCTGGCTGGAGAAACCTAATGTACCTTGAAATAAGTTTTATTGTAACGAAGTAGTGAATTGAAGTTAGAATGCTTCTGTAGGCCAGGGAAGTTTATAGAGGTTAGTACATCATGAAGATTGTATTCAAAATAAAGGTATAAATCACAGGGGATTATAGATATTGCTTCTGCTGAAACTGCAAGTATTTTATAATAATAAAAAGCCCCCCAAAATTAAAATAAGTCCTATCTGTGTGCTTCTAACAGCTAGCAAGGATTCCCTCAGTTTCTATGGCAATATTTCCTCTTAAGGTTACATCTAATCAGCTTTTGGCTCCCTAGCACAGATTCCAAACTTGATTTTGAATCATAAACTAATTTCCCACTGCTTATTATTTAAACAGATTGCCCTCCTTTCTAAGAATGGGGACACTGATCTTCCTATAACTCAATGCGGGGGGGAAAAAAAGGAGTTGTGATGCATGCTAGCATTCCAAAAACTGAATAATCCTCCCTGAAAGCAACATGCCCAAATCCCTAGTCTCTGAGACACAGAAAAATATTAAGGGGAGCCATTACCAAACTCACCATTAAATCACTTTGATTCTGACATAAAGGGTTTAATATTTGCTTTCCCTGCAATAATCTGTGGAGGGGTTCAAGTGAATGATCTTATGATCATACTGTAAAGCTGTGTTCATAGACATAAAAGCTTGGCAGTCCTAAATGGTGATGGTCATATTTGACCAGTCTGTGTTTTAACAGATCTGCTTTTATATCTTACAACACCTAATGCAACTCCAAGCACATTTTTCAAAACAAACAATTCCTTTTTTTTTGCTTGTTAAAGAAAAATCATAGCCTCCAAAAACACCAGCAAGATTTTTTTTTTAACAGCTAACTACCTAGAAATCAACACAATCATAACTTTTAAGTAGCTCTACAGTAAAAAGCAAGTGGATATACACAACACAGAGAACCAAATACTAGAAAGAAACCAAGAAATCATATAAAACATTGAGGGACATCAAATGATTAAGGCTTATGCTTCCCTGCATTCAGAGAAAACATGTTAAGCCACAAAGCAGAAATGTACTTGCACATCTCATTTTTATAGGATTTAAAGGAACTATGGCTCATGAAACCCTTCTGGATGTATCTGCTGTCTAATTTAAGAAAACAGACCTATCTTGGACTAACTTCCTAGCATGTTCTTCCATGTGACCTATGCTTCATCGTTACTCTGTTCCTCCTTCCTTCATTTGTGTCTTGGTTTTCTTTTTCACTCCTTCCTTCCTTTCTTCTTTTTTTTTAATTAATACTTGAATTGATCCAGGTCATTTGCACTCAGTCCACATGTGGATATTGTAGAATTTCATCTACAACTCCAAATTTTCTCTGTTACTACTTTCCATGTTTAAATGTGTGTGTAACTGACAAAATCTGGTTGCGGGAATAAATTCAGAGTAAGACTACCTCACAGTTTGTCCTATTTTGAGAATTAAGTTGTCCACCTAAAAGTAGTATCCTCTTGCCTCCTGAGAAATCAGCAATGAACACAGATCCAAATAAAATGGATGAAACGGAAGACTAAAATATTTATGTTCTTACTAATATGGATGACATCAGGGCATTAGTTTCATTATGCTTTACTTTCTTTGATTATCTTAGAGACCAGCATCCATTTTTCATCACTTTCTATGCAGAAAAATACACTGAATTAAATGCCTAACAACTGTACTTCTGTACTTGCTGCCTCGGAAGCATCATGGTTACCAGCATGCTAAATCTCCAGTGTGGTCCCCTGCTAAGCTTGGTAGACCCCAACAAGCTGGTAAGCTGTGCACCTGCCACCTAAAAACACACACACAGAGACACAGACACACTACTGCTGGAGGGATCCCCTAAAGTTGTTATACCATAGTCCACTGAAAGCATCCCACTCTGACACCACATATGTTATGGGTAGGAAGGAGTAAACTGCAGCCCATATGGGAGCTGGATACTGGGGTGCATTTAAGAATCAACAAGATCTGAGGTTTTATTCTGCTTGATGATCTCATGTACTCACTTACTCACTCTTCTCTAGCTCTCTAGGTCCGGACTTCCCAGCAGAGAGGTCACTGGTGGCCCAGAATGGTCAGGCAGAAAGTCATGTCAGCTCCTGCTGTGCTGCTGCTTGCAGTCACCTGTCTTGGGCATCACCAGCTAAGGTCCCTTGGTGGCCCCCAGCATTTGTTTCCATGCAGCTGACCTCTTCAGGATCTTCCCCCACTTCCAGGATCTTTCCTCCATCCAGAATCTTCACCTTCTTCTTTGCATGTTCCCTTCTTCTTACGAAGACTCTTTCATTTAGGAAGCCTTTCTTTTCCACCCCTGCTCTTCTTTTCAGAAGAGCTTCTTCTTTTCCTAACCTGAATAATATGTATGTAGAAGCACAATGTGTGAGCAGCCTCCCCTGCCTCGTGTCTCTCTTAACTGGAGGATTTGGGACATGCCACTTTTGTTTAGACCTGGTGTTCTCAAAATTTACAAGCAGCGCCTATCATTTGCAGCTAGTAAGCAGCAGACTTTGCTTGATAGTTCAAAGGTTTCATTTCTGACATTCACCTCTACATGCAGCTGTTAATGTTTACAGTTTAAGGTTTTTTTTTTCCCCTGTGACAAGTATAAGCTAGGAAATTTTCACAGGACAAACTGAAATGATTCAGAAGCCATGGTCAAGCAAGCATCTTATTTTAGGGGATCTCTATCTGGTCTTTTTAAACTAAATGCTAAGCTGTGTAGCCCAATAGGGCTTTAAGCTGCAGTAATTGACCTCAAATGAAGACTTTGCTTCTCTGGAGCTTTTAAAACCAGAAATTTTGCTTTAAATATATATTCTTATATAATTTCTAACACCTTCCATTCTATAATTTAGTTATTTTATCAGGTAGAGTGAAGGAATGCCAAGACTCATCCTGGTGGACTTATTTTAGATACAACTTTTTCACACTGCTTTCAGATGTCTGTAGCTTTTCAAAATACTGCTTTTTGTAAGTAATTACTAGTAGAAGTACTAAGTCCTACATTTTAAAGTGAATAATTGAGAAAAGACTCTCTTGTGTCATTCTTTTGGTTTAAGCTTGCATTTTTTACATCCTCACTTCATTCTAACAAGGTGCTCTACCATTGCTACATATGGGTCAAAATCTTGTCTCTGAACAATGATATACAATATAATCATTTGCCAACTTAAATCTTTCTATAATGTAAAAATCACAGACTTTGGGAAAAAATCGTTATAGAATTGGAACTCTTGTAAACATGTTATTGGAAGATATCTTTCACCACAAGGGTGGCTGTGGAAGGGGAACCCTTCTGTCTCTTGAGTTCTGGCCCTAGTAATTAAGTCCAAAATATTAAGTCAAAGGTACTAATTCAGTTCTTTTCTATTGACAGCTCTGTCTGCAGCTCAGTTGATGCACCAAAGGGGACTAAAGTTTTTGTCTGATTATGCCTCAACTAGGTGGACTGAACAAATTGCTAGATGCTGTTAACTGACTAAAGGTTTGGTATACATCATAGCAGCTAACAGAGTCTTTTCCTAGTGACTGAACAGAAAAATATGAAAGAATGAATCCTGCCGTGGTTGGGTGAAGTACCAATTAAGTCAGTGGAAAAATAGCCGTTTGCGGCAGTTTCACTGCAAGCAAAGTATTTCAAGGTGGCTGCCGGTTCTTCAGACCTGTAGTTTGACTGTCTTGTACTTAGCCTTTTAATGGCCTTGGCTTAGCTATCTTTCTTCACAGAGAAAATGGGTTTCTCTGAGTTGTATTTCTGAAGGTAACAAGCTTTTCTTTTGTGCAGATGGGGGGTGAGTGAAGTGTGAAAAGTGGAGGCAAACTATGTTGCAGAGGAACATACGCAGGGTGATATTCTTAAAGAAAAATTACCAAAATCACATGGACAAGATCTGGCGGCCAGACATGATATGCAGCACTTCAGTATCTTCTACTAATTTAGCAGTGTCCTTAAAATGAAGTACAGTTTCAACTGGCAATGTGTCGATCTGTAAAATAACTGCTTATGCCTTGCCTGGCCATCACAGAATGGAATCCCTTGAATTTTCTGTCTGAAATGCCCACGCTTTCTGCAGAGCGAGTTAAAGAGTATTAGATATCCTAACACTGCTGCAGCAAAGTGTAATTGACTGCAGTATGGGGAGAGCAGAAGCGCTGTCATTCCTTTGCAGTCAGTGCTGGCAGTGATCATAGGCAAAGAGTGGGTATGATTATTGGGGCAGGCCTTTTTCTTTCTACTCTAATTGGACAGACTGACCTGGTTGGAAAACAATAAGAAGCAAGACCCTTTCATCCAGAACTCAAACCAAACACTTATGAAAGAGTTTGCCTTAGATGAATATAACCCCCTCAGGAAGGGAGGGTAAAGTCCTGTCTGCCCTCTTAGAAGAGGAAGTAGCTGAGAGTAAAACCACTTGCAGTTAGTTAAGGAACTGCTCTGAATGACATTTATTAATTCCGTACGAAGAATTGATGGGTGTCTGAAAGAAATAGCCATAAATCCTACTGACTTATTTCACAGAAATACCACTGAGTATAAGGGGGCTGATTTTTACGCTAATCTTATATAAATACTTGTGGGCTGATTTTATTGGATTAATTTCTGGTTTGCTTCAGCATGATGAGATATCAGAATCAGGCATAAAAAACGTTACCAGCTCTCAGTAAGTAAGCTACAAAGCGGGTGGCCCTGACTGCAGGTCAAATGGTGAAGCATGAATGGATTAACATCAAAACATTTTTCTTTCTTCCTTTCTAACTGAAATTGCTTTCAGCTTGCTGAATTTCTAATGCATCCTCTGGTGATCACTTCCTCGGTCTCCCATTCCCTCTTTGTGCTCTCATCTACTGAGCTCTGATGAACATGCACCATGCAGAGGTATGAGCCATATTTTTAGATGAAGAGACATTATAATTGATTTTTCCTGTTCAGTTGCTGTGAGGAGTAACTAGATACTTTGTCACTTTTAAGTCTAGAAACTCACTACTTCTTTACCTCCACCCCATTTCAGCATACCTCATTGAGGATTGTGATGAAGGGATATATGAATCCCTCCTGCTGAGCCAACAGGCTAACTTTTAATTGGCTTTTATGAATCATTTTCAAGGTGTTTGAAATTGTAGAAAAAAGTCTGAAATAATTTAAAGAGGATGTTGATTCCTTTTTCTTCTTGTTATTTTTTTCAAAAATCCTTTTACAAATATGCCTAGTTGCATCTTAAAGAGTTTTGCTTTCTGAGAGCAAGTCTGGTTAAATCCTTGAATTGATGTTTTCAGTCAATGAACATGGAAGAGTTATTGTCTATTAAAACATGTTACTGTAGACAGAGCAAACCCTTAATTTTTTGTTAAAGGCAATATGAAAATGAGAACTAATGCACTACCAAAATAGATTTTATAGTGCTTAGAATTAACAGTCAAGTCACAAGCCTATTGGCAGTGCTGCTGCACTTAGTAGGAGAAAGTTCTCATGCAATAAAATATAAGTTCCTTGGGAGTACATGCCACATATCCTACATTCCATATTATCCAACAGATACTCAGTTTTTTCCTGCAAGAAGGTAAAACCACTAATGGAAGCTCTGTGAATGGAATGAAAAAGAACAGTGCTCCATCAATGCATTACAAATCAACTAGGCTATTACATTCCTACCTTTTTTTAAAAATCATCAAAATATTTTCCTTGGCACTTCATGCTCTATGATACAACATCTATGTTTCTGTTCCTTTAATACAACAATGCATAAGCATCACATTTTTTTAAAATCTGCTTTTTTTAAACTTTAACAGTTATCTATTGTTAGCTAGCAAAATCATAGATGGTACACTGGAAAAAATATTGCAGGAATTTCTGGATATTTTTTTCAGGGATAAAGTCTTATTCTTTTTACTGATTTGTTTGAATTTTCCTGATCAGTCATGTGAAAAGTCCAAATTCAAGTGATGGTGTAAGCTCAAACAAGTCTCCTCAAAGTAATAGGATTGAAACTCTTGTGCCCAAATGCAACACAGATTTCAAAAAGAAATGTAGTCATGCAGCATGAAAGCTACAGCTTACAAACTCTGATTTTTCCTGGTATGAGTCTCCTGTTATTTGTTTTCCATGAGAACATTACATGTAAAACAATTGAGACTTGAGAACCTTGAATGTTTCTATTTAATCCACTACAGATTTAAGCCTAAGCAATGGAATGAAGCTGTTTGAATGAAATTGCCTGTATCTAATACAGTACATCTTTACAATAGAAGTGTCATTTCTGTTCATTTAATATGCTCAGTTTCTCACCACGCCACACTTCATGTATCTGTTACACCAGGATGTTTTCTATTTGCTTTCTCAGTCTTTCTTAAGCAGAATTTAACTCATTTGTTTTGGAAAAATTAAATACTCATAAAAGTTTCAAGTGTCTTAAGAGGGAAATATGGAGAAGCATGGAGTTCACTGATGTGAGCTTTGGGCTACAGATTTAAGCATTTCAGATTAAGAAATTACATTCACTTACTAGACCCATAAAATGGACAGCTACTTTTTTTTTTCCTGTGATATCAAATTATCTTTCTAATCCATTATTGCTATCAATAGTATCATCAGATGTTATATCACTTTCTCCCACTTAAAAGAAAATCACTTGGAAAGCAACTGGGAAAGCAGAAGAAGAGAAAGAGCAAGAGGGCATCTAGCATTAAAGGTGGGGTTTATTTTATTGGAAACAAAGGAACCACTGAATTTACTGTAACAATGGTATCTCAGGTTCAGTAAAATAATGTATTTCATATTTCCCAAAATATTTTGTACTTGCCAAAACATGTCAGTAAACTTTCATGGGAGACTTTTTCTCAGCATATTGTTTGTCAGTATGAAAAGAAATATTTAGATGTAATTTTGTTTGTTTCTCTTCAGTTAGTACCATTACTGAGATTTACTTTGAAATTGTTTTCTTCACTTGCAACTGTTTGTCAAACTATTCCCTTTAAAAACCAACCAAACAAAACCCACAACCTTAAGTTAAAAAAAACAACAAAAAACCAAACCAAACAAAACACCTGATAACCTTAAGTAAGGAGAGGCAAAGGTAGTGCTAGAAGGCTCTAAGTTTTCCCTAGGAAACAGCTACAGGGAGTGTATTCTGGCCCTTTTAGAGCTGCATAGTAGGATCAAGTTGATATGGTCCAAGATGGTTATCCTGAGAGAGAATGATCAAAAAAAGACAAGCAGAGAACATGGCCTGCAGTTATTGACTATTCTACAACTAAGATAAACCTTCCTCATTTTTTGTTTTTACCCTTTGTAAGACACAAAAATACTGGCTCAACTGCCTCACTGACTCACATAAGCATCCATGTAAGTGAAATCAGCTGCTGAGAAGTCTGTCCCTCCACAGAGGCGAAAGAAAATTTCAGGGAAGACCAAGATAGGATTACTAAGATGAACTGAAGCTTCTTCTGACAGAAATAGTTCCCCTGAAGAAGTACTGTTCCAAGTCTTCAGTATCGTATCTTTCTGGAGAGAGAGAGATCTGTTTGGTTCTTGAGTTATGTCTCAAAAATTTTCATTGGTATGAAAGAATGATACTTCCAGGAAAGTACAATTCATCAGCCAAGGGAAGCCTCCACCTATGTTGAACATTATCGTCTGCAGATGACAGCAGATCAATGTGGAGCCTGCTACAAAAAGAGAAGATTCAAATTAAAAATACACTGTGGTTGTGAATTACTTGACTAAACCCCTAACTTCTAAGGTGTCCTTGTTCCATTGAGGGTAGGGTTAATTTTCACAAGGAGCTGGGATAGGACACAGCCAGGTTCACTGACCCAAACTGGCCAAAGGGTTATTTGATACCATGCTCAGTAAGTAGCCAGGGGAGTTGGCCAGGGGAGGTAGCAGGAATCACCACTTGGAACAGGCTGAGGGCTTCCTAGGTTCAGTTGGTGAGCAGTGGTACATTAATCATGTTTTCTATCAGTATAATGGTCGTTGATTTCCTCTTTTCTTAGCTGTTCTGTTAAACTGCCTTTATTTTAACCCACGAGTTTTGCTTTTTTCTTCTGATTCTCATCTCATCCCATCTAGGGGTGGGGAGAGTGAATGAGCAGCCACGTGGGTCTTTGTTGACAGCTGGTGCTAAACCACAACAGTCCTTTTTGGCATCCAACATGGGGCACAAAGGGTTGAGGTAATGACAGATCTGACCAAAGCAAGTTAAAATGTATTTGTTATATGCATTTATTATATTAGTTGAATAGTTGCTGGTCACAAGGTTGCTTTGTTCTCATTGATACATTATGTAAATTCTTATATTCTCTATGTACTCCCCACAATGCTGTTTATCACATCTGGGACAGGGATCAGGATTATAATTCTTTTGTCCCATCCAATATCAACTTATGATATGATAATATCACTGTTCAGGCGGTTATGTTGGTACGCTTATGCGGCATTGCTGTCCTAACCATACCTTGGGCACCATTTCTCAGAACTGAATAATAATCATGACCAATATATAGGGGAAATGGGCGAGAGACTTTCCCCAGCTCTTTTGCCTCCCTTTCCTCCTTCAGGCCAGGTGCAACAGCTTTTGAGAATTTTGAATATATGTGGGATCTTCAAACGAGCATGTTCCTATTGCTAGGTCTCCTGAATGTGTTTCAGGTCTTGTTTAGGGTTAAACAACCATTTAATACTACCACCCAGAGATCTTCTCTGAGGCTGGATAGTCATGGGTGGCATGGCATGTGGGAGAATATGGGCAGGTATCTAGAGAACTTCTCACCTTCAATGGTTTGGGACTTCACCCCCAAACAACTACAGGACCCTGTTAAAGTGATAGAATATTGGAAAGGAAAATGCTGTGGCTATTCCACAGAAGCACAACTTACTGCACTGGACTGGAAACATACCCGGTGCCCCATGCCACCACTTGGAGCACTATCCTTGGCCTTGAAAAACAAGTCTTATGGTGATATGGCACCCCAGAGAGAATTGAGTCAGACAACAGGAGTCATTTCCCAAATAGCCTCATAGACACCTTGGGCCAAAGAGCATGACATTGAGTGGGTATATTATCACATCCCCTATCATGCACCAGCCTCCAAAAAGATCGAACAATACAATGGACTGTTAAAAACTGCACTGAGAGCAATGTGTGGTGCAACCTTAAAACACTGAGATACACATTTATCAAAAGCTACCTGGCTACTTAACACCAGGGGATCTACCAATCGAGCTGGACCTGCCCAATCAAAACTTCCACGTACCGTAGAAGGGGATAAAGTCCCTGTAGTGCACATGAAGAATATGTTAGGGAAGACAGACTCAGGCAAAGTCAAACCCATCCGTCACTTAAGGACCTGGGTGCACTTGGTGGGTGATGTGGAAGGATGGGGATGTCTGATGTATACGTCATGGGGATCTGATGTTGTGTGAGAATAGCCAATGAATCAAATTGCATGATGTTAATTGCTAAATAACTAATGCTATTAATTAATTAATAATTAATTCTAATAATAACAATGCTAATAATAAATAAATTATAAATTACAAAATAACTACNATCAAAACTTCCACGTACCGTAGAAGGGGATAAAGTCCCTGTAGTGCACATGAAGAATATGTTAGGGAAGACAGACTCAGGCAAAGTCAAACCCATCCGTCACTTAAGGACCTGGGTGCACTTGGTGGGTGATGTGGAAGGATGGGGATGTCTGATGTATACGTCATGGGGAGCTGATGTTGTGTGAGAATAGCCAATGAATCAAATTGCATGATGTTAATTGCTAAATAACTAATGCTATTAATTAATTAATAATTAATTCTAATAATAACAATGCTAATAATAAATAAATTATAAATTACAAAATAACTACTAATTGCTAAATAACCCTGCCACTGTATGTCATCATTACTATAATTGCTATATGCCATATCAATAGTACTACAGCAAGAATAACCCAAACTAATGACAGATGGGCTTTGATGAAACCGAGTAAAGTACAGCAGTGATCGGATCAGATCTCACTTCAGCAGCTGGCGCCCAACAACTTCTTCGAGATCGACATCTTCAACCTTCAGACGATGGGCATAGGCCACACTAGATATACCAGCCGCGAGATCCAGATGCAGCATGCAACAATCCAGTACCACACACCATCTCTCTTACCATGACGGACTATTCTAACAGATGTACCCCAAAGTCATGGATTAAATGAACTCAACAAACATTTTAGAGGGATGGCCCATAGACTAAGGGAATGATATCTGTATGTGTATATATATAGAGAGAAAGACATATAACAGTCAGGGAAAAGTGGTGTTGATTAATTGGAAAGTGTAAGATCTGGGAATGACATAGATGGTATAAAATAAGGGGTGGACAATATCTTAGTTCTGGCAGGAATAGGGTTAATTTTCAGAAGGAGCTGTGACAGGACACAACTGGGATGGTTAATCCAAACTAGCCAAAGGGGTATTCAATACCTTGTGATATCATGCTCAGTATATAGCTGGGGGAGGCAAGGGGGGCAGGCATCAACGTTCTGGAGCAGGCTGAGCTTTCTAGGTTCCGATTGGTGAGCGGTTGTACATTAATGGTGTTTTGTGTATTCCTTTATCAGTATTATGATTGGTGTTTTCCCCTTTCCTTTGCTGTTCTGTTAAACTGCCTTTATCTCAGCCCATGAATTTTGCCTTTTTCTTCCGATTCTCCCCCCATTGTGCTGCTGGGGGAGAATTGGGAGGGTGAGAGTGAGCAAGCAGCCACATGGTTCTTTGTTGCCAGCTGGGGCTAAACCATGACATAAGGCTTACTAGCTGGACACCAGACAGACAGGTAGGTGTTTAAATATAAATCAACTGAAGACACACTTTCAACAATATTACTCTGTGACATAAGATGAGAAGAAATGGCAGTATTAGAGTTATCAAAATGATCATCAAATACGAGGTTAACTCCTAGTCCAGAGGCTTATCAAATTAAATGAAATTTCACCCATACAGAAGAAATTTTAAGCAGAGAAATACAAGTATAGTATTGGTAAAGCAGAACTCAACTAACCTCCAAACCTTTTCTTGACTGTCTATAGCAAAGAGGCACAGCAGGGACACAAATGTCGGTGTGTCCAGTTCAACACCAGAATGTTCAAGAGAATGTGCATGCTAGGAAGATTATCAGTCATCACAGGCAAAAATTAGCAAAAATAAAGATTCAGCTGACTAAAGAAAATTTTGAACTTGTGAAATAGGACAGGCCATCCCAAAATTCTCCTTCTAAACTAGCTATTGATCTATTGAAGGGTAATTTTCTTGTCTGAAGAAAAACGGTGTTAATAATAACTAATTACTCCCATGGTGTAGCCTCAGATATTCTGTCAGGGCCACAAACATACACTTGTGTTTCTTTTTTTTCCATGTCACAAGATTTTCTACAAAAGTAACAGGCACAGCCTCTCTGCTATATCTGATAATCAAACTAATAGGGTCAAGAGTGATAACCATGTCCTTTGGACATATGCTACTAGTTAGTATTTACAATAGCAAAGCTAGAAGATTTAACACTGAATGGTACATAGATAGATATATTAAAAGTCAGGAATTTCTATACAAGTACTTCCAGATTCTTTTTACCCTCGTTGCAATTTGTAATCTTCATGCTCTTTCTTCCTTATTGAACTTAATCATCCAGCAAGCAACACACTTCACAATTCAAACTAAATACGCTTCAACCAAGGCAGAACAAAAATTGAAAATAAATAGTTAAGCACACATTCAGATGCAGCCAGAGATTTAATCAGATGCTTTAGGCCTGACTGAACTCTTAATTTTATTTTTTTTGTATCCTAGCTATTTAGTGTCTGTAAATTGTATAATTTAAAAAAAAGTAAATCATTAAATTCCTGACTTTTGGGCGCTAAAGAATTTTATAGAACTACATTCAACTTACTTTCTCCTACTGGTTTTCTGATGGTGAGGATTTGCTCCTTATCTGTATGAAATGTTAAGAACCTGGAACTTGTCAAAGTCTCCTTTGTTTAAAAAAATAAATAAAAATCAAGTAATATGAAGGGAGGTATTAGTTGCCTATGTACTATTTTTCTTACCTTCTCCTCATTTCTTCACCTTCTATGGATAATTATGCTCTGGTAAAACAGGGTGAAATAGCTGTGGAAATTAAACCTTTTAAAAGTCAGTATTAAATTCTGAGAAAACACAAATAAGCATAGGAGGTGTCTTCACATCAAGTATGTTCTTGCCAGCCTGACCAGATTTAACATGGTCAGAACCTTCCAGCTTCTTTAAAAAAAATACTGTGTCACTTCTGATTGACTGATTATTAAGGCTGGATGATTAAGTCTTCATGACTGGCACTGAGGAACGTTGAAAGAGAAGTTAATCTTCAGTAGGATTGTCACAGTTATATATTACACTTAAGGAAATTGAAATATTTCTTTCTTAATCTTGCAATTTCCTGTTCAAAGTGGTGAAGAAAAGTGAAAAAGGAGCTGAAACTCGATTATTTAAAATAGTAATCTTACAAAATTGTTAGCATTGATATACATCTAATTTAATGCAATACACCTGCAAGCTCCAGTCAATTCTATACCTTGCATGAAAAACATACTTGAAGCATTCTCTTTCAGAACAGTACTTGACTGTTACTGACTGAGATTAGTTCTCCTTCCCAAAGAGCAATTGACAAAAAGGGCAGCTTAAATTAATAATTTTATTATAAATCAGTAGCCACCTTCCCAGAGCTTATACCTATTTTGATCCCAGACTTAGAATCGCTTATTTTATTAGTTACTTACAGGAGGAACACCACTTTCAAACATTTCATATGTTTCTGTATATTCTCAGAAAGCTATCCAACATAAAACCTTAAAACAGATGTATTTCGTCTCCAAATATGAACAAAATATCAGGAATAAATGTAAAACCAGTTTTATCCCATCTTTTTTCTTCCTCTTCTTTAAACAGAAAGTAAATCTTGCTGTTACTGTCTGAACTCAGCCTTACTCAGACAGGTTGTTTAGAAGACTGCAATATTCATTGAGCAAAGATCAGTGGCTGAGACTTCCAGGGCTGTCTGCCAATCATGTTAAAAATCCAAGTCTTTCTACAGGTCACTAATGATGTAAACATCACACCATAACAAAAAAAAAAAAAATCTGGACATTTTCCAAAATGTCCAGTTATCCATGGGTGGTGATCATGGCTGTTCATCCCAGAATCCCTGGGCTGAACAGTCTGACAGAAGTAGTGTGAAAGACAAAAGCAATTGTGCTTGCTGATACCTTTAATTATAAATTGTCTTCATTTTTAGTCACTGTCTATTGGCCTGTTCTTAGATGTAGAATAAGTTAGTTGAATTCAATCATGAGAACTCTAACTATAGATCTTAGCTTACGTGTTTTTTTCCTTTAGCTCTATATAGAGTTTGTATCAGTATGTTCCTTCACCACAGCATAAAACTGAAGATCACCTTGTTAAAAATACCAGTTTCTATGGAGAAATCAAAATTCTTGTGATTTTAAAACTACCACCCAGCTAACAGCATCCCTAGTAATCAGTACTGTTATAAGTGCACCTAGGTCTCTCTCTGAAATGAACCCTAATCCCTGGGAGACCTCTTCATCTTCATGAGCAAGCCAGCCGCCTAGACTTCTCTCAGTAGGAAATGCAGATCTAAAGGAGTTCCTCCCTCTGAGCGTATTTTTTTTTTTTTTTGTTATCAGAAATTATTTCCTCAGCTGGAGGATAACAGGGTGTTACGAGGATGTCTGTGTTTGTATCTTGTCTCTAAAATTGTCTTTTCTTTCTCTTATTGCTGATAAACAAAGGTGCTCAAAAGTACTGACAGACATTAAGGGCTTATATGGGAAAACAACACTTAGCTTGAAGCACGTAGCTATTTCCCAGTCATCCTGACTTAATGAACAGTCGTTCGCAGAGTTTTTCTTCCGGGATTGGTTTAAATCAGAATATATTTTGAATCAGTGAATAAAATCTGTAATTATTTTATAGATTTTGCTTCTGTCCAATAATTAACAATAAAGCTATTCCTCCCTGTTACTGAATTCTCCCAGTCCATACTCCTGTCTGTACTCACTGGGTTAAGGCTCCAATCCACTCTGGTGCTTGATATGCAAATAAACCAAAAGGCTCCATTTGCTGAATAATTTGTTCATATATTGACCTACTCCAAACCAGCCCTTGTTGCCATTTCCTCTACAGACAGCTTCTTCAGTGCATTTATCCCACACTTTTTGTTCACAGTTTGATATATTGTTCAACATATTATTTCATTTGATACAGATTTCCATGAGAGAATGGCAGTGACTCATGGCTGCTCCTGAGTCACTGTTGATTTTGTAGCAACAGATGAAGAACTGTAGTGCATAAAATCACACTATTATTTACTATCCAGGTACTTTTTAATTTGTAAGGAAAATACAGTAAATCAGAATAGCTTCTACCTACCAAAACAGCCTATGCCCTTCTAAAAGGCAATGGAAGTATGTTGGCCAAATTGGTCATGATATGAAACAAAGCAGGCATATATATTAAGAAAGCAAAAGCAAATCCATTCCCTAATCCTGAATAATGATGTCAACTACTATCACTACCATTGGATAAAGAGGTTTTTTTCTATGTTTTTACTGATAAATGTATATATTTAATACTTTTCTGCATTCCCTGGCTAAGAAAACATAAAAACTTGACAAGGCCTGCAATAAAGGTATATCATAGACAACACCAGTCAGGCAACAAGCCAATTTCTCTAAACATTGTTAGCTACGTTTTTCAAATCTGACAGGAATCAAAGAAGAGTCATATAAATGTCAAGTTCCTGGCTACCTTTCAGAATACATCATTTTAATTTAGCTATTACTATATGAGAAGAGTTACTAAGGGTGCATGTCAAGACAGGTATTACATTAATGTATTCATACCGCCTTGTTACTGCATGTTAGATGAACTGTGTGGCAGAAACATGCACCTACACAATATATGTTTTAATACTGTTTCACAATCCTCAAAAAATCATTAAACATTCCGTCCATTCATTTTTTTTACTGCTACTACTAGTATTTTTATTTCCTTCACAGTCAAAAATAAGTATTGAAAATTCTTCACACATTTGAGAGCAAGAGAACAACTAAGGGCAGTTGTAGAGATGAATCACTCAACATTTTCATGTCTAGACCAGGAAATGCTTTACAATATATCATGCAAGAATAGAACTTTCCCTTTAGGGATGGAATTAATGAGTTTATCAGTCTTTGTTTCTTTTTTTTCCCCATGAAATTTTAGGAGAGAATTTTTATTGAAAAATTTTTGTCCCCCTAATCCTCTGAATTTTATACAGCCTTTGAGAGGAGAATTCCTATCATAATTAGTGTTCAAAACCACCTGTAGTCATTTATTTTATAAATGCACATGATAAACTAGCCTTTAATGTTACTTTTTCCCCCCCATTAGTGGAATAAAACATGAAATTTGTAATTTTAGAAAGCAAGTTTATTTCTGTGTAGTTTTACATTTATTTGATTAAAATTACTCTGGAAAAGTCTCTCATGCTGTTCTGTTCAGCAGAGAAGCAACATGTATTAAGTAGCATTACATGCTAACATTAAATGACTGCAAACTACTGATAGGCTTTCACTTATTATCTCTCTGGGACATCTGTCAATATTAATATGGTAAGTGGCTAAGCAATGATCACTAGTAAATAAGTATCAAATCCAAACACATCACCCTTCAAGCAATTAAATGGAAGCTTAGGGACAGAAGATTAACATACTATTGTTTTTAATTACATTATTTATACTGATTTTCAGTTTATGAAAATTAATAGGTGGTTAGAAAACAAACATCAAGAATGGGATCAAATTCTTTGGGACATTCTTTTGTTTCATTTGCCACTATAATTCCCTCAGAAACAAGAGAGGGGGACTCTCCAGTTGTTTAGTCGTAAGCCCTACATTTGGTCAGTTCATTTTACGTAGCAGTTACAGAAGAGTGCTATAGGGCTCTGTTTTTCTACCACGCTGCAGAGCTATTGGGCTCTGTTTTCCACTCTGCTGCAGATTTGCTGAATGACTTTAGGTTGACGAGTTAATCTTGGTATCTCATGTCTATGCAAATGGAAAATACATGTAAGAATCAGTAGTATAGAATAAGATAACACACAGATAATAGAGGCCACTCATTCCTTAAGGAAAAATGGAGTCTCATTCACATACATACCAGACCACGCAAGTTTACTCACTTTTGTATATACCATTACCCCTAAGAGAAAAAACTGTGAGATTCTGTACTGGTAATATTAAAGCAAATAGGGAGGATAACATGGAAGTAAACACTGAATGATAATGACAAGCCCATCAGAATACGGTGTATTAGAATCAGTAGTAGTAGTAGTAGTACTATTAGTAGTTTGGGAATACACTTTTTACTACTGTCTTCTGAATAAGGTCATCTTCTACTTCTTACAAGCACTTTATCATCAGTTGGCATTGAAATCTATCATAATCACTCTTCCCGCTTGCACAGATTGGGCCTTCTCTCCTTCAAAGTGAAAGTACATCATGGGATATCATCACAAACTTCCTATTTCAACTTGAAACATTTTGTGGAAAGTAGCTGGTAACTTGAGCCAAGGCATATCACATACTAAAGGACAAGTCTATAAGCAGAAGGTCATATAATATCAAAAAGAAGCTCTTCCAAAGGAGCTTTAGATGCATTCGTCCTTTCATGTCCTAAAGAAGAGCCTCCAGTGAGCCAGCTGCGTGATAGTGGCTTCATATACATTGCAAAATTATAGTTTGCAGGTTACAGGTATAGTATAAATTGAACTTTATAGGTAACCAGTGGGTCTATTTTGGACTGTCATCATTAAATGAAACATCTACCTGCTTTTAGGAATTTTTACCTCTAAATAAAGTTGGCAGCAATAACTGCTGTATGTACTGAGTAGCTCTTTGCACATATATAAGCTGACATAGTTCCTGTCCAAAATTCCTCCAACTTTTGTATCTAAAACAATGAAATTTTTCAATGAAGTACCTACTGCAATTGTTGCCAGCACTGGAGAAAGATAAAGCGTATAGTTGGTAACATAATCAATACGTTAGTCCTGATCCTAGACATGCTGGCTTAGCACCATCTTTTGTGGGGAAGATTTGCTTTAGGACAGAGAATTTGCTCTAGCAGTAATTGTCAGAGTATACCACTGCCTTGGTCTCCGTACAAAACATAGGATAGCACAAGTTAATTCCACCTTCACTACAACCACCAGGACACCATTCAACCCAGAAGGTGAGGGACTCCACGACCTGCTGCTGCTTGGAAAATGTTTCATGGCAGGAGTAGCACCTGTCAGATGCTAGCCAGTTAGCTGTAATCCTTTAAGCTTTCGCATTGAGTATGCAAGATTTCTTTCTATGGATATAGTCCCACAAAGTCTTGCTACTATTTGTTTCATTATAGAGAAGCTGGAAAAATATCAGTGAAGTTTATGACAAGTTTGGACAATGTAAACTGCTGGATAATAGCTTAAAATAGTCTGTTTGATGAATATGGTTGTGTCAAGCAGTATGTGACTAACATGAAGCTGTGAGAGTACTAGGGAAATAAGATATCAGGGACAAAGGAGGCGGGGGGGGGTTTCAATCATGCTTGGAAATATGACATCCTTTCTCAAACAGGTGATTTCTCATTGTCTTTTGACATTCCCCAAGCATTAATGCACCTCTTGAGAAAATGACACTTGTCCTGAGGACAAAAGAGAATGTCAGTTTTGAACAGCAAAGGCTGGAAGACTGCTTAGTGCCAGTAGAGCTTGCTGTAAATTTTGGAAAAATAAACACCTTCAATAAATAAGTATTTTCCAAGGTGCTTATGCAAAAATACCTACTTATGGCAGACTGAAAAGTTTTGTCTTTTTAAAGAAATCTCTGGAGACTAGTTTCTTATATTGAAATGTAGAATGATCATAAAAGCTTAGTTCACAATTTTATCTTATCAAAATGATGAGGCCTTATGAAGGACAACATTTTACAGAATTAAAGGTACAAGAGGTATATTAGATCCTAGGGTTCACATCACAAAAGCATATTCTTTGGAAGTAGATTTTTTAGAGTTACAAGAATTTTGGGTGGATTCTGTTTTGTGTCCCTATTTCTACCAGAGTTAGAGCAAAGAATTAAAGGAAACTACTATGAAAATCTCAAGTCTTTTGTTGTTGTTGTTGAGGAAGAAATTGTTCAGAACTTAGAAATATCTGGCAAGTATTATTACTGTAAAAAATTTATTCACTCTTTTTTCAGAATAAGGAGAAGGTAGAAAAATGTGTAATACAGCAACATAAGGAAGAAAGAAGTCAGTAGGATATTTTATAACCATTGATTTTATATTTGAAAGTATGTAAGGACACATAATTACACAGATCAGAGTAATAGTTTCCCTTTCAATAAGTTTGTTGATGTCAATTTGTCACTATTCAAACAGTTCTAGTTACCTTGTTCATGAAAAGTTTTAGCAAATTGGAAGACATGAGCATAAATTACCATGATAAAAAATAAAGGAACTGTTGATGTCATGACTGGAGAAAACTCTTGCAAAGCTCTGTGATCCATTGTGTGTCCTGAAATTAACATAAAACATAATGTGGGTAAATTACGGAAGATCAGCAAAAAGGATTGTAAATACACTCAAGTGATTTGCACCTGGGGTGTCAGAAAGCACGTATATCACACTAATCATTGTTTAGTCTTATGCGCTCAACAAGTACAACAGCTGCACTTAGGTAGCATAGGCCTGTGATGGACTCAGAGGTACGTTATTGAACATGCTTGAGATTCCTGCCCTGCTGTTGAAGATCAAAGCACCGTGGAAAACTACATCTGTTTAAATCCCTGATGTACAGGTGAGAACAGCAGGTTTGGACTCTCTGTCTTACTAACAGGAACTTCTTGCTAACAAGGACTCTCTCTAGTGAGGACCAAGCTCCGCGATGTCTGTGTTTCTGCTTGTATGCCTCTGCCCAGGTGCTGCTTTAGAGATCCCCCAGTTTGTGAGATATGGAGATTAAATTTACTCTTTGCATTTCATCTGTGGTTTTGTGGTTGTTCCCGCGTCCTGCCTGTGTTGGCTCCCACACATAGCAATGGGTTCAATATAAATCTAACAGATATCCAGGAGGAACACTTAGGAGGGAAATCATTACTAAAGACAATTCGCAATAGAAGAATGTACAAATTAACATGCCGTGGTGTGTTCTAAGGGTTATAAGCCATGTGTAAAAGGGAAATTAATTTGACCAGAGACTTGTCTACTTAGAATAATTTATGCAAAGAATTTGTCATTTAGAATTACATTCCTTATATTATTTGTAGGGATCTACTATTTGCATAAGAACGTATAACATTTAGAATACACATTACTACGTTACTTCATACTGGCAAGCAAAAGTAGACAAGCACTGCTTATTATGTGAGCCTGTGAATCATCTGATACTTTACTAATAAAAATGTATTTTATATTGAAAAGCTCAGAATTTTTGCCTAACCATTACTGTTCTATTTTTAATGCACAATAAATGTAATAATAACCCAAAATGTAGTACGTTGATCAACATTCAAGTTTCAAAAGTCTAACCTCAGCTAAGACTCTTTCCAATCCTAGTTGGAATAATTTCCTGCTTCTTTTAGATTGGTCATTTCTAAAGAAAAAGGAGGGCTATTAATTCAAACGGCAACTTTACCAAACCCAAGGCAGAACAAAAACTACAATAATATAACTTCTGACTGAAACCCAAGCTTTCTGTTTCTAGAAATATAAGCCCAAGGCCAAGGCCAAATAGTCTGCTGTCAAACCTTGTAGCACTTAAATTTCTTTCAAGTTATCAATATATTCAAGATTAGAAGGGGCAATCAACACAAAAAACCTAGAAGCTGAGTGTACAGACATCATTGTTCTGCAAACACTGATTTCTACTGTCATAATGAAAAATGTCTGCTAAATAATGAAATGATCCATTTTAGAAAAATGTTTCTGTCTAGATGGCTCTTATCAGATTACAGTAAGCTCTAAACTCTAGTCATTTTCCTTTTTTTTTTTCATGATGCAAAGCCTGCCTTTTTTAAAACACAGCTTTCTGACCTTGACTTATTAAGTTATAAGAGGGAACAAAAGCTAATTGTATGCAAGATAAGAAGGAACAAAGACAGAAGCAGAGATGGCAATAGTTAGTATCTCAAGGACTTGGGAGAAAAGCATCAGTATGAAATGATATAAAAGCTTAGGAAAAAAAAAAAAGGATTCAGTTGGGTGCAGCAATGCAGCAATTTTGAGCAATAGAGAACACCCCTTCACCTCCTCTCTGACTTACCAGCAGAGACTTATGACATGCCTGCATTATGAGCATGCAAATACTTAACCTGGTAGTAAGTTATTACTAACTGCTCCCTGTGAGTATTAATAAATAATTGCTGTGTGCTCCTAAACTGTGTACTATGCTAGCAAAATTTCTTTATGCGCAGTAGAAAGTACCCAAAGAGCCCCTGTAGAAAGAAGGTTCTGCCGTAGTTCAGGCTTACCTCTGCATTGTAAGAAGATTTTTAAGAATTCTTATCAACTTATCTGCCTGTTTCTATTACAGGTTAATTAACCTTGGAAATCTGACATTCCTATGTTGCTCCAAAAAGTCTTAGGATGTGTTCTTAATTTTAATTTATTTTTTAATTATCGTAAGGGTAGCAAATGCTCAGTCAACTTAAGTAGCATGTCTATTTTACAGATGAAGGAACCGCTCTCAGAAGAACAAGATTAAACCAATTTGAACTGTTTTTGGCATTTCTGAGAATTAGATCTTAAGAGACTTGGAAAAAGGTTAGTAGCTGAACTAAGAATATCAAACAGGAAATCTTTTACCAGATCCAGTCATCTGCACTCACATAGTCTTTCATAAACTATTATAGTCTTTTCAAAAATTAGTTGGTCAATGCCTTTACTATTTCTAATGGAAATCTGCTCAAGAAAGCTATGCTTATGATGATTAAAAACCTTATAATTTCCATCCTAAATTTATTCATAGACAGTTTGTTCTTATGCCAACATTAAATTCCTTCTTCAAATTCAGTAGCTGTTCTCTATGTTTGTTCTCCTGATGAATCAATAGAGAGCAACCAGTTCCTTCTCAGCTTCCATGTTGCTAGACTGAACAAGCCAACCTCTGCTAGTTGTCTTTTGTGAAATAAGCTTTACTTTCTTGGTCATCTCAGTTGCCCCTCCCAACAGTGGTTCACGTTACAATCTCCCTTGAACATGCATAAGCAAAATTTGCAAAGGTGTACAACAGCGTGTAACTTTACCCATGAGAAAATTAGTTTTGCTGTTTGAGTGATAACCTCTTTCTCTTATACTTCCAAAAAAGATTTTGCGTTACCAGTCCCAGGAATTGTTGAGGCAGATGGAGATTCATTTTATGTGTATAGTAATTCATACATTACACACCATTATTGTTAAACCTATTTTTTTGGAAGTTCATGCATGTGGACTCCATCTCCTTGCAGGGTATTAAAAAATACATTGTATATAAGCCAGCTCCAGTTTGGCACATGTGATTTAATTGTGTTCACATGGTTTCTATCTCAAAATGAGTTCAGCTGTAGGGCTGTCTAGTTGTCAGTGTGCACTCTGATCCTGGACAGGTTCTTGTCCAGTAAGTTCAGAAAAGAAAAAGAAGAATTTTATCTATCCAAAGGAGTTTCAGTTTGGGTTCAGACTGGAAAAAAAATTTCCCCATAAGGACAGTCAGGCATTTAAACAGGTTTCCCAGGGGGGTTTTGCAATCTACATCCCTGGAGGTTTTGAAGACCAGACTGAACAAAGCCCTGAGCAGCTTGGTCTGATCTCAGAGCTGATCTTGCTTTGAGCAGTAGGGTGGACTAAATACCTCCTCATGTTCCTTTTAACCTGACTTATTCTATGATCCTAAGTATTTGGCTAGTCAATGGGTCTCAGGCTTCAATTAGTACATTCCATGATATAATCAATAAGAATATATGAAAACTGAATCATTAAATATGAAATTAAAAGTTAGATTAAGATTTAAGACTCCATTATTGTTAGATGAGGCACATGGATGGATTTTAATTCTGGGTTATGTTTCCTTTCCCAGGAATCATTTCTTGTTTGTATTTCACTCCCATTTCTCTTTAACCTCATCCCTTTCTTATATTTTCTTATAAGAATAAAAAATAAGAATTTATTTTATTAGAATAAAAATAATAATTTACTTTGTTCATAAATTAACAATGTAACTTTAGTCATACTGATTATTATGGAAGTGGCAGGAGTTCCATAGAATGAATGGCTGAACATAGAATGAATCCTGACCGAGGATAAGAAAGACTAAAGATCTATATGGCATAAAGGGCATGGGAAGAATAGATAAGAATGAAATGAGAATCCCCTTTTCCAGTGCAAGAATGCAAGCATTTACTTGGATTCAGGGAGACACTGGAAAATTTAATGGACTAAATGCAGGTGTTTACTGAACACACACATTACACAGCCAGCTACTATGCTTGCCCAGTTCTTGCATTTTTCCCTAGGCAAGCCTTTATGTTTGCCAGAGACAATAGAGGGCTTCACAAATAAAATCCTTTTTGATCTGTGGCCGTGTGCTTTATGCAGTATTCTAATTCTTGGTCTGTAAGAAGTTCTTGCAAATAAATGTTGAATGTCAACCATAAAAATTAGAACATTTGTTGTGTTTAGTATAATAGCATGAATTTGAAACTAGGGAATCCTGAAGATAAAACTCTGTCAGCCAGTGAGTTGAGCAGTGATGAGAACATTCAAATGTATCTTACATAAAACAGGAAAATTAAGTACAAACTTTTTTTGGTAAAGGAGAGTTAACCCGTTCTTCTATCTGTCTTTGGGATCTTTGGTCAAATATGACACTGAAGACTCTTTAAAGCTATTCATAAGCAATTGTCATTGTAGCAAGTGATTGGTAGCAACTTTTTGACACAGGTGGTGGAGGAGCAACAAGGGGACGTGTGCTGCTGGACCTTGTGCTAACAAACAAAGAAGGACTAGTTAGGGATGAGAAGGCTGGGGGCAGCCTTCGCTGCAGTGGCCATGAGATGGTGGAGTTCAGGATCTTGCGTGGAAGAACCAAGGCATTAAGTAGGATTACAAACCTGTACTTCAGGACAGCTAGCTTTGGTCTCTTCAAAGACCTACTTGGATGAATGCCATGGGTTAGGGCTCTAGAAGGTAAAGAAGTCCAAGAGAGCTGGTTAATATTCAAGCACCATTTCTTCGAAGCTCAAGATTGGTGCATCCCTAGGAGCAAGAAATCAGACAAAGGAGGCAGGAGACCTGAATGGATGAGCAAGGAGCTTCTGGAAAAACTCAAATGGGAGAAGGAAGTTCACAGAATGTGGAAAAAGGAACTGACCACTTGGGAGGAATATGAGAATGTTGTCAGAGTATGCAGAGATGCAAGAAGGAAGGCTAAGACCAACTTGGAATTAAATCTGGCAAGGGATGCCAAGGACAACAAGGGCTTCTTCAAGTACATCAGTAGCAAAAGGCAGACTAAGGAAAATGTGGGCCCACTGCTGAATGAGGTTGGTGCCCTGATGAGGGAGGCTGCAGAAAAGGCAGAGTTACTGAATGCCTTCTTTGATTCAGTCTTTACTGCTAAGGCCGGCCCTCAGGAGAGGGGATCTTTCTCTTACCTCCCAGAACCTGGAGGTAAGAGAAGTCATCTGCAGAAAGGAAGACTTTCCCTTGATGGAGGAGGATTGGATTGGAGATGATTTAGACAAACTTGACACCCACAAATCCGTGGACCCTGATGAGGTGCACCCACGAGTGCTGAGGGAGCTGGCATATGTTATTCTGAAGACACTCTTCATCATCTTTGAAAGGTCATGGAGAACAGGAGAGGTGCCTGAGGACTAGAGGAAAGCCAGTGTCATGCCAGTTTTCAAAAAGGGCAAGAAGGAGGACTCAGGAAACTACAGGCCAGTCAGCCTCACCTCCATCCCTGGAAAGGTGATGGAACAGCTCATCCTGGATGTCATCTCTAACCATGTGGAGGAAAAGAAGGTAATCAGGAGTGGTGAATAAGGATTCACCAAGGGGGAATCATTCACCAATCTGATAGCTTTTTGTGATGGCATGACTGGCTGGGTGGAGGACTGTTTCCCGTAACATCCTCATAGGTAAGCTTAGGAAGTATGGATCAGATGAGTGGACAGTGAGGTGGATTAAGAGCTGGCCGAATGGCAGAGCTCAGAGAGTGGTGATCAGTGGCACAGAGTCTAGTTGGAGGCCTGTAACTAGCAGCGTTCCCCAGGGATCAATACTGGGTGCCATCTTATTCAACATATTCATCAACGACCAGGATGAGGGGACAGAGCGTACTCCCGGCAAGTTTGCTGATGATACGAAACTGGAGGAGTTTGCTGATGATACAAAACTGGGAGGAATGACTGACACACCAGAAGGCTGTGCTGCCATACAGTGAGACCTGGACAGGCTAGAGAGTTGGGCGGAGAGGAACCTGGTGAAGTTCATCGAGGGCAAGTGTAGGGTTCTGCACCTAGGGAGGAATAACCCCATACACCAGTACAGGTTAGAGGCTGACTTGCTGGAAAGCAACACTGCAGAGAGGAACCTGAGAGTCCTGGGGGACAAAAAATTGACCATGAGCCAGCAGTGTTTGCTTTTGGCCAAGAAGTGCAACGGTCTCCTGGGGTGCATTAAAAAGAATGTGGCCAGCAGTTCCGGGTTCCCCACTTCAAGAAAGACAGGGAACTACCGGAGAGAGTCCAGCAGAGGGCTACGAACACGATGAGGGCACTGAAGCATCTCTCTTATGAGGAAAAACTGAAAGACTTGTGTCTGTTTAGCCTGGAGAAGAGAAGACTCAGAGGGGACTTCATCAATCCTTATAAATATCGAAAGGGCAGGTGTCAAGAAGAAGGGGCCAGATTCTGNAAATTGACCATGAGCCAGCAGTGTTTGCTTTTGGCCAAGAAGTGCAACGGTCTCCTGGGGTGCATTAAAAAGAATGTGGCCAGCAGTTCCGGGTTCCCCACTTCAAGAAAGACAGGGAACTACCGGAGAGAGTCCAGCAGAGGGCTACGAACACGATGAGGGCACTGAAGCATCTCTCTTATGAGGAAAAACTGAAAGACTTGTGTCTGTTTAGCCTGGAGAAGAGAAGACTCAGAGGGGACTTCATCAATCCTTATAAATATCGAAAGGGCAGGTGTCAAGAAGAAGGGGCCAGATTCTGTTCAGTGGTGTCCAGCAACAAGACAAAGAGCAACGGGCACAAACTGGAACACAAGAAATTGGATCTCAACATGAGGAAAAACTTCTTTACTTTGAGAGTGGCGGAGCACTGGAATAGGCTGCCCAGAGAGGTGGTGGAGTGTCCTTCTCTGGAGATATTCAAAAAACACCTGGACACAATCTTGTGCAACCTGCTCTAGGTGAACCTGCTTTGGCAGGGGGGCTGGACTAGATGATCTCTAAAGGTCTGTCATGATTTAGCCCCAGCCAGAAATAAAGAACAACACGGTCTTTTCGCTTACTCCCCCCAGCAGTGGGACATGGGAAGAATTAGAAGAAAAAGGCAAAACTCGTGGTTTGGGATAAAGGCAGTTTAGCAAAACAGCAAAGGAAAGAGGAAAACAACAACAACAATACTGATAAAGGAATAGAGAAAACATGATTAATGTACCACCGCTCACTGACTGGAACCTGAAGCCCAGCCC
Source organism: Stercorarius parasiticus (assembly GCA_013396915.1). Classification (NCBI taxonomy): domain Eukaryota; kingdom Metazoa; phylum Chordata; class Aves; order Charadriiformes; family Stercorariidae; genus Stercorarius; species Stercorarius parasiticus. The sequence goes on along the minus strand of VWZL01005204.1, from coordinate 155,034 downwards.
ACTCCCAAGCAGCGATTACTGCCAGCTCCCCTGGCTACATACTGAGCATGGCATCACATGTTATCAAATATCCCTTTGGCTAGTTTGGGTCAGTGAACTGGCTGTGTCCCGTCCCTCCTCCTTGTGAAAATTAACCCTATGTCTGCTGGAATAAGTACAAGGTCCCTTTCAATCCCTACCATTCTGTGATTCCGTGGTACACATGAAAACTTCATCTGTATGTCTGCAAGCTGTACATTAGCAGTCAGGAGAAGCCGCTGTCAGAGACGACATCCTCCATTTGTGATAGCATTGAGAGTCTTCTAAAGCAGGTGAACAGCCAAAAGTAAGCTGAAGACCCCCGTCAAACACAACAGTGTTTTAAGTGTTTACATTCTATGATATGATTTTCTTACTCTATGGGCATAGCAGCTGATGTTGACATGAGAATTGTAATGAATGTTAAATCCAGATTGTATAGGACAATACAGTAAAAAGCATTGAGTGTTTTCATGGTTGTCAATATCTGTCTGGAACTTCACAGCAAAATCAGGTCAAGAAATCAGGTATCACAAGCAGATGCGTAAGTACAAGATAGTATTTGAAGCTGCCTGTGAGATTTCAAGTCCTAGGAAGCAGTGGTGTAGCCCTCTTTTCAGTCACTGGGGCAAATAAACAGTACTCAGGTACTGTTTATCAGAAATCAAACAATTCAATCATTATCATTTGCAAAAAGTTTACTGCTAGCCCACTTGAAGGACAAAATGATATTTCTACATGGTCCAGAGGGAAACAATGCACCAGGTCTTCAAATAGTTACTGCATTAATGTTAAAACAAATTAAGGGATATAATGAAAATTAATTAGTGAGAAATAGGTCCACCATTTTCTAACTTTGTTTCACAAAGCCTGGAAAAATTTTACATTTAAAACCAAATTGTATACACTTTCAACTTCAGGCATTTTGTGGCTCTCCTAGTTATGTGTAGGTGTTGGCAGTTCTGTGTGTTGGTTTTTGCTGGAACAAAATATTTATAATTCATAATTGTGTGAATCATAACATTTATATAGCACTTCTGGAGCAGATGCCACAAAAAGCTTAATTAAATATAAGAGCATACAATTAAAAGGCAAAGCCAAATGAATAAACCTTAAAGAAAGATTTAAGCCCTGCAATTGAGAGCTCTAGAAATAAAGATGTAGTGTGACATGAATATCTCACAGGCAAGTTAGAGGAAAAATGCAGTCTAGTAATAGGCAGACAAAAATATTATAAAAGCAATTATTAATCTGTAACATCTTGTATTTCAAAGTACTTTACAGCACTTTACAAGTTTTCTCTGAATAGGTAGGAGCCATTTCAAACTCTATTGAAATGCATGTCATAATATATGTTTTTAATTTGCCAACTCCTTTAGTGGCAATTATTTATGATGATACTCTATAGCATACTAGTGAGTGTAATCTACTATATTTTTGAAAAATGAGACATCAAGGCACCATCTGCTATTGAATGCCTACTGTAAAGTGGGGATATACAGCCAATTATCCTCACAATAATAACACATGCAGTTTAGCATAAGGTAGAATATCAAGGTCTTTAATCCATTTGTTTAAAAAATATATATATATGAGGAGCTAATGTGAACTGATTCAGCCTAACAGCTTCAAATGAGCAGATTATTAACTCCTAAAGCCGATATGAATGAATGGAATAAAAGACAACTTTTACTCTCTAACAGGAGCTACTCCTACATTTGTCCCAAACAGCAATGGGAGTTTTTTCAGTTTTTGGTGTGGACCTGTATATTTGTATTAGATGTCCACTAGGGATTAATGAACTCATTGAGACTGAATAGTACAATGTTCTTCCTTCCAATCTTTTCAGCAAAAGCTTAGATAACTTCCACAATCTTTGTGCAAACTTCCTTATTTCCATTTATTTGCCATTTCTGTGTAAATTAACTTCCTTTTTCCAATGTTGGTGAGGAAGTGATTAACAAAAAGCTATTTGAAGAGCTCTTGATGGAAAGTTTCCATCTTAATAATGATTATCTCATCTGTCATTGATCAAGTGGCCTATTTTTCTGAGGTTTCCAGGTCACTAATGAAGATTCGGAAGTCTAAAATAGCAGGGCAGAGATGAATTATCCAAACTTTGGGTCCATATCTGTTCTATAAATTGATTGTGAGCTTGTTTTACCATGCAAAATTTGTGAATTGGAATCAGGGCAATTTTGACATATGAGATACCAGGAAGAAACAAAAGTTTGAGTAGAAATAAGCATTAACAATGATGTGCCTTTCAGCTTCTCCTATTTCTGACCAGATGATTGTTGCAATATTTTTGTGACTCAGGAAAAGAACTGCGGTGTCTTGAATCACAGCTGCAGCAAGGCTGTCTCACAGAAATACAATGGAGGGGGAGGAAAGCAAAGATGTGTATTTGCTTGCTGAAAAGGATACAGTATGTGTCAATTTAAAAACGAAAATTTTTGTTAGGACATTTTGCTCTGGTTTTATAAATATTATCTGTGTTTCAAGTGACATTTATTACTCTTCAGAAATCTGAAAACATAGAACACTTTTTTCCTGCCTAGCAGTTGCACATGCTATATCATTCTCCCTGTTTTCTTGATAGTTGTTTTGAGACCAATATGGATTTACTGAAAGATCACAACAATACATAAAGGATTCAATTTTGGTATCATAGAAAGGGACATGAGAGGAGGTCATGAGGCTAGATAGCTGTGGGAACATGGATATTTCTGCCCATAATTTCAGTCTTGTGCAAGATGGTATGAAATGTCCCCTGACACACATGGGGCTGCTCTGCATCTGTACTACTCTTCTAAGTGAAGCCCACAGCTGTGCAGAAGTTTAACCCTATCCTCTGTGAAGCTTTCACAGGAAAGAACACTTGTGAAGTTACCCCAGGAGCAGTTTCCATAAATGAGTAACTCAATGTTTGTATTAGTTTTCACTCACTCACTGCCATGGGTTAAGAGTTCAGGCGCACAGTAAGGATTTCATTCTGTCATTTCTCCCATTCTGTTCTAACAGGACTACTGTTAACATAATGTACTATCAGTACAAATCAAGATGATACAATCACACTTAAATAATGACAGATCTCATGTGTAAAACACAGTATGTGAATAAATTGTCTTACCCTTGATAAAACATCGTCTTGTTGCAAAACAATGAGACCTAAAGCAGGAGAAAATGAAAAATATTCCTGCTCCAATTGTCCCTTTCATAAGTCATATCCTGAATGGTGTTTTTTATTGATTCTGTAGGTTGTCTATTGATATAAATTGCTGCTACCCTTTCTTCATTATCAGAGACACACACAATGAACACAGAATTAGTTCTACAATACTTACCTTTATGAACCGAACGATAAACATTAAGGACATAGTTAATGGTAGCTAAACATTTAAAACCAAATTGTATACATTAACTGGTATATTGATAAGTGTGATTCCATTTTTACATAAGGAATCTGTGATTTGAGCAAGCAGTGCTCAAACCGTAGCTCAAACAGAAAAATGCAAAATTACAGCTAGACTGACTTACCATATAAAGTTCAAAATCGTAGGAATTGTGTCTGCTAACAAGATTTTACTCAGAATAGGCTCAATGAGACAGATTGTGCTCTGCAGAAGACAGCTAACTGAAAAGTCTCCACAAATTTTATTTAGGTGAAATTAGTCAACATCTCAATCCACATTTACTGGTTGTTTCAAAACACCTTTAACACACTTTTCAAAGGAACATACTATACGAGAGATTAAATAAAATGAAATTACTTGGCTCTAATTATGTATTATCATGATTATCACACCTGTCCAGTCAAAACATTAAAATGCAATCCTATTAGACTTTCAGCACAACAGCCTAGCTTTTTAGTTAAGGTTTTGGAACTGATACTTTTACTCTTGAACAAGCCCTTAATCCAATGTCTGACACCAGCCAAGATGGTGGCTTTCAAACATGCATCAGTTTTACTTAGCCCCTACCACAGACAACAACGCAGAGTATGGACTCAAAATACTCTGCCAGGTCTATCAAAAGAATTTGCTAACCTTTACAATACTCTCATCAGGTGTCGACAGAGAAAAAGTATGATTTTCAAGTGTCCTAAAGGACTGTGGACATTTGTAGTCCTACAGAAGTACACTCGGAAGCTCAAGAAAATTAAATTATTTCTTCTAAGTCAGAGGAAAAGTGTGTAGTAGTGTCTCCTCTGCACAGCCTAACCACCACATCATTGTTTTAACGTATTTAACATATTAACTTATAACATTTAACATGTTATAGTACATAAGGCAAAGGGAACACTGGCTATACAAAAATCCATTCTGAAGAACTGTCTACGCATTTTGATTCATATGAAAATGTAATGATATCCCAAAGATTGAGGTCAATTCAAGCATTCTCCCAGCATTTGGGAAGCTGCACTTCCAATAAGCAAAAATAAGTTTTCTGTCAAATCTTTAACACTCAACAAAAAATGCATGCTCAGCTATTGAAAGAAAAAAGTTAATTCTCTCACCGTGTTCTATATTCACTGCTAACCTTTTCACCTTCTTTCTCTACTTCCCACTTCCTCCTCCCTTTCTAGCTAACAGCAGGGAATCTAATTGCATTACTAACCATATTTTATTATTTAATCATTTTACATTATATGCAACAGTTACTGATCTGTCCAGGCATTTACAGTGTGATTAACCAATTATCTTCTGGTAGAAGATAGAACATAGGACATAAGCAACTACCATCCTGATTTTGTATCAAACACCACATATATATATACATATGTAACTATGACAGTATGTTATGCCAAACAGTCTAAAACTGCACCTCTCTCAAGCACACTTAGTACTGTTAAATACTGAACAAGCTTTAAGCCAAAACCTCTGTCAAAAACAGATGTAAAATATAAATACTTGTTCTACCTCACACACAACCAATAAAACAGGCAAAACACTATAAATAATGTCCATATCACATTAAGCACTATGAAAAACTATGTACTGATGGAAAGAAGAGCTACAAAGTCCCACCATGGTGCAAGGGGAACAGAACCATACCTAGACGTCAGAGACCTTAGAAGCTCTGCATTGCCCTGAGCTCTCAGATGCACTGATACTGTCAAGCGAGATGTCACATTACTCCATACACCAGACCCAACTAACACAACTTAGCTTTTACCATCTGATGTTCAGGAATAGCTGTAGGGATTATAACAGCAAGACCTTAATTAAATTAAATTAAATACAGAAATCACTTTAAGTGATGTTGCAACATCACTTAAAGTACAGAATTGAGGACTGTCTGTGCTTCTGGGGTTGTGTGACACAACAAATTAGAAAAGAAGTGAACTAGGTATTAGGAATAATTGAATGGGAATAATAGAAAAGCCTTCACCTACAGCAGACACATTAGGATGCATTAGGAAGACTTTGGAATTTGAATTGTTACTGCTTTTCTATGTTTCTATTGCAGAGGATCCTAAAATCAAGAGAAAATATGATGGCACAAAACAATATTTAGAGTTTGCCAGTTTTGGTAACTCCTTTTAGCATGCAGTGTATCCAAGATAGTTTGATATTTGCCATGTGAAATAGTGGTAGCTTAGTTACAGGAATAAAATGAAGAATAGTTCAGCAAGCAATATCTCTCTCTCCTAAGAATATTCATGAAGAAAAATAATTTATCTGTACCATCCTGTTCTGAGCAGGTGGAGATCAGATAGAGAAGCAAATGTATTATCATATAATCATATAGTACTTCACTTACCACAGCTTTTGATAAGCAAATTGTTAGTTAATTAGATGTGCTCTGTTCCCACCTGCTGCAGCAAAAGGAGCTTTCTAGATGCACAGCTTGCTAGAGCAGCCTCTGACTCTGTGAAGGGTATGGTTGACCCACAAACACATTCCTGCCACCAGGATTATACCTTTCCCATTTGGCATTCTTCCTTTTAGGTTGGACAATGAGCAGGCAACATTTTTTTTATACCCCCCTACTGCAAAGCCATTATGCATGTCCCTTAAATATGTGATAAATTTTTGCTCCAGGAGCACAACAGTGAAACAGGTCTTATGAGTAAACTACTCTTAATATTAATATATTGCTCTGTGGTGCCAGTCTGCTTGCCTGTGAATGTGTAGCTCTTAGTTCAACTAAAATACAGAAGCTACACATTGAAAACATGAAAGTAGAATTTCAATGAGACATATAACTCGAATTGAAATATTTTTTTTCAAGATTTACATCTGAATGAACTCTCCATGTCTAACAAGCAATGTGAAAATATTGTTAAAGTGCCCAGACATTATGACAGAACCAGTAGCCATCTTAAGCCACAGATACTCTACAGCACTGAGAGTTGGATCAGGTTTTTCATATGAGAAAGTTGTACTTCGTAAAATGTCTTTAGCTTTGTCTAAAAACACCTAGTGAATTAGATATAATAGATGTGATTAGATAGATGTTTTTTTTTTTTAAATAAGATAGAAATTAAACACTTCCAAACCAGAAACTGTTATTTCAGGTTTTTAAAAGTGTTCATGTTTGATTTTCTCCTTCTTCCCTATATCCTAAACAGGATCAAGTAATCCTGTTTTTTTTTTTATTTTGAATCCCTAGCCATACTATTATAGTTCCTCTAGATTCTTCAGATTTTCAAAATTAACCTTTCTGCATATGGAAAAAAAATTGAAAATAATGAAAAAGGTAAGAATACCCTAGATTAAGTGAAAACAAACTAAGCTTTACCCTTTTTACATTTTTCACATTTCAAAACTTCATTCTGTTACTAAATAGATTAAATATTTTTTGTAGGAAAAATTTAAAATTCAGTGACAAATTCACAGGACTCAGATCATTTTAATGGACACTCTTCCTGCATGTAAGAAGAACATGTTGGAAAGGGTAAAGAAGTTTGCCTGAACTCAATCAAAAGTGACAATGAAAAAAAATTTTGGACCAGTACTCTGAAGTCCTTAATGTGTATGGAAAAATAGCCTGCCAAATCAAAATACAAACAAACATTTTAGTTTGCATTTGATGAGTATGAGATTTTCCCCTCCTTTCATTTTCAAATTTCCTCACATCTACTTAGTATTTTGTTATCTTCTTTCAATCACACAATCAATATTTCACTTTTACTTTTTTGCCTAAGTATATCCAAGTAATATGGAGAAAAGCAGATAAATAAGCAAGTGGGAGACAGCCAATGTTTTTAAAACCAGTTTACAAGAGTTACATTGCTAATGTGTTTGTACTCTTTTACTGTAGATAGACAACCACTTAAATTTTACTGAAAAAAATGGTAATAATGATCAGATTTGAATATCACCTATGAAAATGGAATTTTATATTCAGTCACATACATTCCTAACAGAAATATCTCTTTCCACAGGTACCTAAAGAAGATAAAAAATAAAATTAAAAAGAAGCATTGTAACTCTGGACAGTAATGCCCATCTTCTTTCCTACAGAAACTAACAAGCCTTTCCTCATGGTTGTACAAAATTTGGAAGTAGGCAGCGTGTTGGCAGGGAGGCTTGGTGAAGTCTTAATCTGTGAGAACCTTTTTTCTCTTTGTGGGAACTGACAGTCCCAGGAAACCAGTCAAGGGAGGATAAAGAATACAGGTGCACTGAAGTACACCAAAGTCAAGGGCTTAGCGCTTTCATACATCACTTTCAGTGAAAGGAGAACTCTCATCTGTAACAAAGGTTGTAACTTCAATTAATTGGGAACATAAGTGATTATTAGTCAGATTAACAATGCATTTGAAGGAATAACTTTGGTACAAACTGCGTTTGCCTTGCTTCAAAGGGATGAAAGGCCAGGCAATGCAGATATTTATTCTTTAAAATAAAACTAGCAATAAATACGTGAGGGTTTTGCCTGCTGAAACTAAATTTTTTTCATATTTTTTTACTGGTTCTTTTCTAAGGAAAAATAGATGAGCAGCACATTTACATGAAAAAGATTCGTATTCTAAATTTGCAAGTTGCGTGCTTCATCCAGCTTTTCCAAAAATTATATTTATAAAGTCTGATAAGTGTGTGTTTCACAAGATGTTGTGGGGTTTTTTTTCCTACATATTTTGTTGTTGTTTATTACTTTTGAAGGATAGGTCATATGGGAGTTACTACTGTAGTACTCATAGGAACATTGAAAGAACAACTGGATGAAGAGAAACTTAATCTAGAGTGGCTGGAAATGTTTCAAGTTTGTTATTCTTCATACACCTCTAGAATTGGAATAAGCAGTAATTAAAAATGTTCCATTAGACAGCAACTAGGAATGAGAATCAGAATAAGTGAAGGATTCAGATGGTGAGATTAAAAGACTAATATTTGCATATTAGTCTTGTGTGTATAAAAGATTAATAGTTGTGTATTCAGTGAGTATTTTCTCCATCCCACAAGTGTTACAGATTCCTTCAGAAAACTGGTTTATAATCAAGTGATCAGAGATTATATCATAATGCACATCTACGAGGTAGCCAAATTAAAATAAGGTTAGTTCTGGTATTTAACTTGAGCATCTTTTTTCAACATTAGTAGATTTCTATCTTTAAGTGTAATTATTACGTTAGCTAATGTGCAAAAGACAGGACATTGTCTTGTTCCCAAAACTCTAATCACAGAAGCAGTTTTTCCCGGGATCTCTTAGTATCTCCATGGAGAGAGCTGAGTTTAAAAAACCTGTCCTCCTACCCCACTCACTTCTTTTTTTTGTATTGCCACATAGTAAATTCTGTTCAGTCTCAACGGAGGTCCTGCTTCCCTCAGTAGAGGGGGTTTACTTGGACCAAACTATATCCATTCTGTGACATGCTATAGGTGTCATGTCTTCACAGAATATATGCAGTTTAGGTCAGTTCTGGTATTTAACCTGAGATGGTAAAGATGAACAATGAAATACCCATGGTGTAGATGTCTACATTGCAAGTCAGGCAGTGTGAANTTTTTTTTTTTTTGAGAAACATTAGCGAAAGAAGAGGGAGTAATTCCAGTAACATTTTAGAAGTCTATTTTCAAATGAGATGAAACATGCCCCAGATGTGCCTATTCCTTTCTACTCTGAGGGAATGAGAAAGCACAAATGGAGACACTAAAAACATAGTTAGATTAGATGAACCTCACCTGGAAAAACATTACTGACTATTCAAGCATGACAGCACATGTAGTGTAGTTAGTTATTTCATGCCAGAGACATCAGAACATGCATTAAAAGGGAATTATATCTTGATCATGAAGATATAACATCTGCAGTTCCTTTATTTTTTTTTAATCCACTTAACCTTATTTTCCTTGATATATGTATTTTTTATCCCAATGCAAATGCACTGGCTGTCACAATGGCATTCAGCCTACGACTAGGCTCTAAATATATATTTAGATACCAGATCCGGTGGTTTGTTCCAAAAAAACTGGTAGAAGAAAGGAACATTAACTCGGGTGTCTGCGTATAATTCATGTTCCATAATGAAAAGATAACCATTCGAAAGTAAGCTTAGGAAGTGAACTACTGTTGTATGTTATGAGTTCTGGGGAAACTACAGTTTATCATAATATTCTATTGTGTAGTGCTTGATGTGAACATTGTTGAATTTTAAGTTAAAATTGACAAAGATTACTGTGGACAGATAGAGCCCATTGAGTATTGAGATAAGAAAACTATATACAGTCTTCAAATGGAAAACTCAATAGAATATATTAAGGCTAAGAATCTGAAAAAAAGGAAGGGAATGTTTTTCTATTACAAACAGACGAATGAAAAATGCATTAAATACACTGCATACCTGATGTCTTAAAGAAAATGTCATTGCCTGCACAGCTTTTCCAAAGAAAAGAGAACAACCAAGTCATAAGTACAAAATAAGAAAGTGACTTGGATAATTTTCTGCTTTCACTATGGGCCTACTTCAGTGCACTGCCATCTCCATCTTAACAGTCCTTTACTGCTCAAGAGTATGTGACGTCTATTTTCCATGGACCACAAAAAGCACTCACTTTTGTCTGACATAATAATTACTGCAAGATCAGCTGAATAAAAAAGTAAGACCTGACTATAGCATAGCAGTGTAATAATTAGACATTTTAGGTGAGATGTGGGGTGTATTTTTCACACTGCAGTTGAAAGATCACGGCTTTTTTTAGACACTAGTCTTTGAGGAAATGTTTCTCATGGGCTTTTAGTGGCAAGTCTTATGGAATAGTCTGATTTGTCATTGTGTGCGGTTAGGCAGTGCTTAAACATCATGGTGCTGCAGTGAGAAACAGCCATATGTGGAACCATAAATATCGGGGTTATGCTCCTGCAATGTGTAACATCATTAAACCTGTATTTCCAAAAACATTCTCTTTCCTTTGTAGTGGTTCCACCCCTTTTAAGGACAAATCAGATAGGATGTACTACTTCTGTCATATGTGCCCTTTGGTTTTAAAGCACATTCTTACAGTACTTGAACCTTAATAAGGATGGCCACATGGGTTAGATAAAAAGCATCTCGGTGACTTTAACATTACTATCAATATTAACGTTGTGAGCATCACAAAACCAAGCATTAACCACATTTGCAGTCTGGAAAACTTGATTCATATTAGATCAAGAAAAAGAAGAACTGTTAAAAATAACTTCATGCCGGGTGGCTTTTCTCCTTCCAAAATTGCTACAGTGTCCACCTAACTTGAATTTCGACTGGTTCAACGGAGAGGTCACTCAGAACATAGGCAAATAAAGAGACTCAAAAACTAGATGTCATATCATTTCAGGTTGTTCCAGGAATTGCTAAATAGTTGCAGAATAAAATAATGCCTGTGAGTGCAAGAACTAATTGAAGAGAACCTCATGATTTTTGTGTCTACACTAGACAACACCAGTTTCATTTATTCTTTTAAAATGGGCTTTGATTGTCAGTGAATAGTAACAGTAACATGGTATATGCTTACAGCTTTTTAAAGCAGAACTTTATGATTAAATGCTAAAGAAATCTTGATATATATGTAGCACATTGACTTGAACTGTCATGTTAATTTTTTTTAATCATCCTAAACATCTCAAAATTTTTTTAGTCTGTACAGCCTGGCACCATAATCAAAGTAATTAGACTTCATCCACTAGATGTCAGCTGTTTCTGGATATTCACTAAGGCCTAATAATTGTTATTCACCACTATCAGAATTGCTATTAGGAGACATTACTATGAGTATATCAAACTATGCAATGGTTTTTTCCACATACAAATCATATTGTTGTTTGTTTGGGTTTTTTTCTTTTAGAAACTAACTAATAATATTTATACACCCAACAGTAACTTCTCCATTGGCCTTGTACAATAAGCCATAGGAACGCAGCATTTAATAATGAAAATTGTAATCAAGTGTTTCATACTATCTTCAGATCATTGTTGTTACTGAATCTGGCAGTAAAACAGAGAAAACTGAAGCACTGTCATTAATTCAACCAGCTTGTCTTCAGGAAAGATGTTCCTTCCTAGGAAAACTGTTGGTTGAACATTGCCTCTGACAAAGTGGTACACATCGTGACAAAAAATGCATATGCCACCATAGAAACACTGCCAACTAAAGGGAACACCACATTCTTGACTCTCTAGAACCTACATGATTCCTGTAAGTGCATCCTCAATTTTAACTTCATATTTAGTGGAGCAGTGACTACCAATCATATGAAGTTTTGGCTCAGACTACTTTTCTTTTCAGTGGAAAAAAAAACCTGAAGTACCCCCTTCATTCTTTTTCCTCTCATCTGTCAAGGAACTAGTTGACCTCTCTATCTTAAAGAGTGATAATTTTCAGAAGCCCCATGCTCTCTAGCTGAAAATAACTTCATACAAAGGGAAGAGTCATCTTGTGCTCACTGACGCACAGTGAAAGGTACAAGGATGTATGAACTAAAAGTAATACTATAACTGTATTTATGAACTATACAATGGCAGAAGTAATTATTGAAAGTTGTACTTTTAAGTAATGTAGCACACCACTAACTGTTACTGAAAGACGGGACTTTTTAGCTCAAGTCTCAAACCATCATTTCTCTGGAAGCTTTGCCGGTCAGAGCTCAGAGGGAAAACACGTATTCCCAAAGTATGCCACCAAATATATCTTACCAAACACCAAGACTGCAATGAGAGTCACATAAGAGAGATATATATTTGCATACACATGCCATGAATAAATTGTTAGGACATTCCTACAAGTTAGCATGTTTTGGAACCTCCTACATCTCCTGGATATGGAAATTGATCTTTTTATTATCCAAAGCTTATTTACTCCACAAAAGAGCATAAATATAGGAATCTCCCTTCCTGTAGTACACTCAGCTGACAAATCTAAATGACACTTAAGTGAATTAACTTTTGGTTATCATCGTGAAAAAAAGGAAAAGTTGATGGGTATAGATGGAACAGATGCTCATAGAAGAGAATGAACATTATGGACACAGTTGACTGAGAAGTATTAAACTTAAAAGTTTTAAATGAAACATTGGACCAGTCCTTATTCTAACAGAACAATCCAACCTATCTGCAATAATTCTACCTTGTCTGCAAGGTCAGCATTGAGTGTGTACCTAAATTGATTGCAACCCTATGGCTTTCTAGAACAGAAGCAGTTGTTCTGACAAATAAATCATGAGAATGCTTGATGATAGGCTCATATATTAGGAAAAATATAATATAAATGCTTCCATTAAGTGTTCTGTAAATTAAAAATCTTCATAAATCAGACAAAACATCCAAATAAGTAAGAATTGTATATAGCAAGCTTATCAGCCTCTGACTAGACTGTTTTATTATTTCAGTTATCGGTTTATCTCTCAGGACAGTAAGTGCAACCAGTGGAAGTGGAAGAACCATGAGGTCCCACTAAAGACTGAGTTTGGTTCAGTCCCAGAAGTATAACTCAGATACAACCAGTAGTGCAAGATTTGGGATTAGAATTCTCTGTAGGGAGACAATCGTAGAATCATAGAATTGCCTAGGTTGGAAGGGACCTTTCAGATCATCTAGTCCAACTATCAAATTAACACTGACAAAAACCGTCACTAAACCATGTCGCTAAGCACTATGTCTACCTGTCTTTTAAATACCTCCAGGGATGGTGACTCCACCACTTCCCTGGGCAGCCCGTTCCAACGCTTAATAACCCTTTCAATGTAAAATTTTTTCCTAATATCTGATCTAAACCTGCCCTGGTGCAACTTGAGGCCATTTCCTCTTGTCCTATTGCCTGTTACTTGGGAGAAGACTCTGCTACAACCTCCTTTCAGGTAGTTGTAGAGAGCGATAAGGTCTCCCCTCAGCCTCCTTTTCTCCAGACTAAACAACCCCAGCTCCCTCAGCCGCTCCTTATAAGACTTGTTCTCCAGACACCTCACCAGCTTTGTTGCCCTTCTCTGGACACACTCCAGAACCTCAGTGTCTTTTTTGTAGTGAGGGGGCCCAAAACTGGACATAGTACTCAAAGTGGCGCCTCACCAGTGCCAAGGGGGACGATCACTTCCCTAGTCCTACTCACTCACCACACTGTTCCTGATACAGGCCAGGATGCTGTTGGCCTTCTTGGCCACCTGGGCACACTGCTGGCTCATATTCAGCTGGCAGTTGACCAACACCCCCAGGTCCTTTTCTGCTGGGCAGCTCTCCAGCCACTCTTCCCCAAGCTTGTATCGCTGCATGGGGTTGTTGTGACCCGAGTGCAGGACCCGGCACTTGGCCTTGTTGAACCTCATACCATAGGCCTCAACCCATTGATCCACTCTCCAGGCTCGGCCCTCCAGCCAGTGTTTTACTCAGCAGCGAGTACTCCCGTCCAAGCCATGGGCAGCCAGTTTCTCCAGGAGGATGCTGTGGGAAACTGTATCAAAGGCCTTACTAAAGTCCAGGTAAACAACATCCACAGCCTTTCCCTCATCCACCAAGTGGGTCATTTTGTCATAGAAGGAGATCAGGTTGGTCAAGCAGGACCTGCCTTTCATGAACGCATGCTGACTGGGCCCGATCACCTGATTGTCCTTCATGTGCTGTGTAATGGCACTTAGGATGATCTGTTCCATAACCTTCCCAGGCACTGAGGTCAGACTGACAGGCCTGTAGTCCCCTGGATCTTCCTTCTGGCCCTTCTTGTGGATGGCCGTCACATTTGCTAGACACCAGTCAACTGGGGCCTCCCCTGTTTGCCAGGAACTGCTGATAAATGATGGAAAGTGGCTTGGTGAGCACATCTGCAAGCTCCCTCAGTACCTTTGGGTGGATCCCATCCATCCCCATAGACTTATGTATGTCTCAATTTGACATTGAGTCTTATACGTTTCTCCAATCTGCATAACTAGAAAATATATTACATCCAGGAATTAGATTGGATTAATTTATAATTCATGATACCACTCATTTTACAAATACCTCTTCATATGTAATCAAGCTTCTTCCCTGTTTTTAGAATCCTATAATTAAATAACTTTAATCATACAAATTCAAGAATAAGTGTTCCTGAATGCTTGATAATGAGGACCAAAATCCCATTTTTGAATAAAGTCAGACAGAAGGGTTTTTTTCACTGAAAGTCAAGAGGGCTTTTAAGTTACGCACACTTGTATTGAAGTCCCATCCCAAATGTACGATGAAAATCTGACGTTTTATATCAGTATTCGACTAAAACTTCTTTAGCGTCACTACCTGGCATAAAGAATTTATAGTTCTTAAAAATGGGTTAAAAAGCTAAAATGATTTGCCAGTTTACACATAAAAGGCACGTTTCCTCTAACTTAAAACTGGTGGTTGCTGGTGGCTCTAATCCGATAAGAATTCAGTGTCTTTTAAAAAAAAATCTCTTCTGCAATGTATTTTGTTCATCAGCACAAAACTTAAAGGAAATATCAAGCCAAGAAGTCTCTCTGTACAACCCTGACTGCAGTTCTGAGAGGGTCTTCCATATAATTTTGCTCTTCAGGACTTAATACATGAGCTTGTCTCCCTTCAGCAGTCTTTTAGCTAATTTTTAGGAATAAGACCCTTATCCCACTTTTGGTCTAAGAAAAAAGAGAAAAAGAAAAGAATTCTTGAAATACACAGGCTACCTTTGCCCCATTATAAATTTTCTCTTAACTAGGTAAGTGTTGCTGCAGTCCTTTAAATGCTGGTGTAGTCATATATTAGCATAATTACAAAGCTATGCAGGTATAAACCAACACAAGGTCAAAATGCTGCTTAAGATATTTCCAATCACTGAAAAATTTTGGTGGTACGAATTACTTACATCTGTATTGTTATTCCAGTCCTCCTTTTTAAATTTAGTTATTTCTCATTTATGCTGGTACAGCAGTGCATTAGAAGCCTGTGTGCAAGGAAATAAAACTTTTCTTTTCAAAAGCTGATTAGTCTGATTCTGATCTAATATGAAGCCAGTATAATTCCACCAAACAACTGATATCTGAATTAGGCTTTAAAGGGAAAAGATTAAATAAATTTTTAAACTTAGCTGCCTAAAATAGGTACCCTAAATAGATTAACTTAAATTCATATTTTTATATTCATAGAGTTGAAATTTTTATTTTGTTATCAGCTTGAAGAAACTGGTCACACTAACAGAAAGGTTAAGTGGTGCTGACTAAAGACAAAAAGCAACAACAGGCGAGGAAAGATATGTAATAGCTATCCAAACTTAAAGTAAATTTCAGCATGGTTTAGAGAAAGATGGAAGTGGAAAGATAAAGATCTAAATGGCATTCAGGTAAGCCATTTTGCCTTTTTGCTCTTTGCAAGCCTTTCAAACCATTTAGGAGTGAGTCCACTATCAGTTTAAATTCCCTTTTACTAGAATGCTGAAATACCAAAAAGTCAGTTCTTTTAAATTATTCTCTCTGTAAAATAGTGCAGGATTTATTGTACTAAATGAACTGAACATTTCCAATATTTTAATCTGTTTTGAATAAGGCAGATGTTGACAGGATTGAGAGGTTAAAAACACTTAAGTGAATTACTTTTCAAGGATAGTCAGTTTAAATCATCAGTTTGCTGGACATAAACCTTGGATTCTAAATTTAACCTCCTTTATGCCCTTTCACAGACATATTAGCATTAGATCATTTCTACTTTGTCTCTGAAGTCTATTTATTCAAGTGAGTAAGCTACAACCTTACCAGTCCTCAGAAGCATAAGAAATAGGAAACAGAAGGTGAAGGTCCAGTGCCTGCCATGCTCTAGAACTTAGCACAGTAGTCCTTCCCTTTGCAGCCTGGACTGAAAAAGGTGCAATTGGATTAGAGGGCTAGCTTCGTGTTAGTAAACAGGATTATTTTCTTTAACACAAAGGAAAACCTGGTTCACTATACTTTCTAACTTGAACTATGCATTCCTTTTGTGGAAGGATTTTATTCTTCCTTTACCACCACTGATAACATGCATAAAGCCAACTCGGTATTTTTGTGGAGAGTTGGAATTTTCTCTAGCTTGTTTTACAGCCATACCTACATCCTACAGGTACAGATATAGGAAGTCATTTAGGCTAGTAAATGCTTCTGACCCTACATGAGCCTATTCTGACTCTTGATTTTATATTGAAGCTTCTGTACCAACAAGAACTAAAAGCACACTGGTTTTCAGATTAGGGTATTTGATTGTTTTATTCTTTTTAAAGCATTCTTGCCTTCTTACTTGTTCCTACCTTGGCAGTAACAGAGTTGACACAATGAACTACTCATGTGAGAATGATATTTTTCTTGCTAAATCATACTTGTACTCCTCTGGGTCTCCCATTTTAGCTAGTACTTTATCAGGTCTTACAGCTATTGGATTTATTTGTTTTCTATTTAAGTTAGTTTTATACTTGGGAAGGGTGCTAGGTTGACAGCCCAGGAGAATTGAGTCCTCTGTTCATCTGCAGAGCAATTTATTTCAAGCTACTGTTAGACGCACAACCTAAGAGGTTGAAAAGACAGAGTTAAGTCTTGCCCACCATTTATTAGAAAGTTGGGACTACCTGACAGAAGAATGCGGCTGGCTATGTATGGCTTGCAAAGAAGTCACCCATAATAGCCTATTCTTAAATCCACCATAACTTCGAATGATAAACAGAATCACCCTTCCTGACCTTCTATCCTCCAGAAAGGGATGAGTAGGAGAAATGGATGGCTCCACTTGTTCGCACTCACAACTGTCTGGGCTCATGCATCTGCAACACTCTTGTCATGCTTCAGTTTTCCTCCCTGACTTCTTGTCATTGTGAGAAGTTAACTCAGTTCTCCTTTCCTCTTTCACCAGGAGCTTGGTTCAGTCTGCAGGACTTCTTCACCCTGTCCAGTCCCCAAGAAAAAAATGATACAGAACAAAAGACATTTCCTCAAGTGTCACTGAAAAGTAGTCAGCATAATCTGAAGTTTCTTCAGCTAACATTCACAATGGCTAATTAAATTATTTTACTGGTCCATACTTATTTTCATAAAGAAGATTTCTCCTTTATAATGCAATGCTTCTTTAGTTCACTTAATTTAGTTCAGAGTAGACTGACCTGAGAAGAGTTGCAAACTTGTCACAATTGCTCTGTGTTGACTCTAATACTTTAAGTTATACACAGTTTAATCTCCCCTGAAATGACAGTCTTTCTGAAAAGTAAGATGTCTAGTTCCCTGTAAAACTGTTTCAAAATAATTACTCAACTTTCATCATCTATAAGGCAAATTGCCTATGTCACATTTCACCACTGATTTTTAAACCTGACTGCTTGTGTTTTCATGGTTATGGTTAGACAGTTCCCTGTTTCACCCCTCTTCTCCTGTTTACCACATCAACCTTACCTTTATAATGCTGCTGTTGTTTCCATGTGTGATATGTTACCAACTTTTAAATTCATAACTTTGGTCTAGAGAAAGCATTCCATGCATCAAAGCTTCAACACTTTGGTTCAAGGATCGACTAAACCACAGTATTTTCAACACCATCAATACAGCACCATGACTTTGTCTGCAATTCTTCTTAACTACTGAGCATCATTACCAAGCACAGGAAATCCAGTCACCTCAGTACCACAGACCAAGGTTAGAATTCAAAAGAAAAAAGTTGAATATAGTATAAAAATCTGTACATCATCATAAGCAGTTTATTTTTCCAAATAGAAATATCCTCACAACCTAACCACGGCTTTGGAAAAGTTACACAGAATATTGAATGTCAAGATGATAAATCTGTCAATTTGTAAAGCTGCTTGTCATTATGGGCATGACACCAACAGTAAAATAAGGAAAACTTCATCCTGGATACAAGAGACATATCATACCTGACCTTCAATTACTTTATCATGTGATTGGTTGCATTTATGCGTACTATGCTTTTGGCCGTAAGGGAAGAAAAAGGGAAACAAATCCAAGTACAATTTCCTGCATGAAAAGTTGTTCGTCTTTACAAAAGGCAAGATAACATGCCTTTCAGAGCCAACACAGTATGATTATTATTTATATATAATCTAAACATCAACCCCTGTCTGTCTGCCATGTCAAATGGTGACCACACCCACCCATCTTCAGGAAATCGCAATCTTCGGCTAAGTAAAACTGTGACTGGGGCAACTGCTTTCACTGATACTGGAAAAAGTGTGCTGAGTTGTGAATGGAAGGATGTCTTGAAAAGTACTGTTAGATTCTCTGCAGCTGGATTTGCAAACTAGACTGGCAACAGATCTCAAGGAAAGGAGATTTGGTCCTGATGCATTGCTGCAAGTTCTAGTTCCAGGTTCCCTATTCCAGAACTGCGGGTATCAAACTGCAGGTTTAGAACAAGTTTGCAAGTGATATTTTTCTTTTCTTTTTACCTTCCAGGAAAGGACCAGTTAGAATTCAAAGGTAATTTCAAATTTACATACCATTTCCATTGTATGTTAAAGCATTTATCAAAAGCAATCTATTACAGGTCAATTCGGTGTAAATTTTCCATGTAAAATGCAACATAATAAATCAGTTTTGCATGAACAACTGAGAAGATGTGCCTTTAGGAGCTTAGTGGATTCTGCACCAATGACTCTGGTGCATACATTATAATTTTGCTAAAAAATAATTTATGAAAGGAAAGATTAACAGTCATAATATGAACGGGAACAAATAACTGATAAAATTATATAATGCCTTCAGAAAATGTAAAGATTGAATTTTAGGATACGAGAAGCCAATTTTTTTACCTTATTTCCTGGCTCAGAGAAATCAAAAAAAGAATTCCATCTCAGAGAGGAAACATCTTTACTTACGTTAAGACTACTGTCAGCAATATCAAATATGCAAACATTTGGAACTTCTTTTGTTTGGTGAAAACTTCCATAAACCTCACACCTATTCTTTCAAAACATTACAAAACCTCCTTCATGCCTATTCCAGACACATTGTCCCTTTTTGATTCATCCAAGCATAGTATTTGTAGCTTTCCCCTTCATTATTTGCAGCATACTTGGTATTCAGTAGAGATCATTCCAAAGCCAATAAACTTGGTTTAAACAACTCAAGACCAACTCCTATAAACCTGAAGTGTAAGAAGTTCTTCTCCTGAGAACAAGTTGAAATGATGTATAGAGTGAACAAAAGTCCTAAGCTTTAAAAAACCGAAACCACACCAGAACAGCCATTCTTTGTGGAGGGCAGCACAGGATATTGTCCCTTCAAAATGCAGATTATCCCCATTACCCCTCTTTTGCATTAGCACTTGAAACTCACCCTACCAGTTTTCACGTATATGGTTAACTTGAGCTGCTTTAGTGAATATTTCCACTGAATCGCACAGAATTTATAACCATTGAAATCAGTAATAAAATATAACATTAAGAAAAAAGAATGCCTAGAAAAGATAAAGTGCCTGGAAGACAAAGAGCTCCAGCCATAACAAAATGTTTTGAAAACTACCAAATAACTCTGAACCAGTAGAAATGAAGGGAGTAGCACACCAACTGTCAATTTGAGAGTAATCTCATAGAATTTCTCAGGAAACTGCTACCCGGGAAGAATTTAGACTACTTCCTGGTTCACCATCCCACCCCCTCACTTCCAATGAGCTGACACTCCTTAGATGCTTTTATGTTCTATTACTTCTAGTAAAGCTTGCCTGAGCCACCAAAAATCAGTGTAAAGGGGATTTTTATTTATTGTAGAATCATTTGGGTTGGAAGGGACCTTTAAACGTCATCTGGTTCAACCACCCCTGCAATGAACAGGGACATCTTCAAGTAGATTAGGTTACTCAGAGCCCAGTATAGATAGTATGGGGCTACATTTTGGATTTGTGCTGAAAACAGTGTTGATAATATGGGGATGTTTTTGTTATTGCTGAGCAGTGCTTACACAGAGTCAAGTCCTTTTCTGCTTCTCACACCACCCCACCAGTAAATCAGCTGGGGGTGCACAAGAAATTGGGAGGGGACACAGTAGTTCCCAGGGTCCTCCTTTCTATGTTTTTAAAAACGGGTGCACTATTTCCCTTTTTCCAGTCACCTGACTGCCATGGCTTCTCAAATATCATGGAGAGTGGCTTGACAACTACATCAGCCAATTCTCTCAGGACTCTGGGATACATTATGACAGGTCCCACAGACTTATGCATGTTCAGGTTCCTCAGGCGGTCTCAAACCTGATTGTCTCTTACAGTGGGAGGCACTTTGCTCCCCCAGTCCCTGCCTTGTAGTCTATCCACTCAAGAGGTATTGAAAGAGATGTTGCTAGTCAAGACTGAGACAAAAAAGTTGAGTACCTTAGCCTTTTCCTCATCTGTTGTTACCAGTTTGCCAGTCGTGTTCATCAGGGGGATTACTCTTTCTTTCACACTCCTTTTCTGGCTGACACACCTGTAGAAGCCCATCTTATTATTCTTTGCATCCCTTGCCAAGTTCAGCTTCAGCTGCACCTTGGTCTTCCTGATCCCATCCCTACACAACTGGTCAACATCCCTATACCAGAACACGTATCCCTGTGTCCATTGTCTGTGCATTTCCTTCTTACCCTTTAGTTTGACCAGCAAGTCTTGACTTAGCCATGCCAGCCTCTTGCCTTCCTTTCCTGATTTCCTACACCTAGGGACTGAGAACTGTTTCACTCTGTGGAAAGCATCCTTAAAGATCTGCCAGCTCTGTTCTGCTCCCTTGTCCCTGAGGGCAGTTTCCCAGGGGGTCTTACTGACTAACTCCTTGAAGAGCTGGAAGTTTGCTTTCCTAAAATTCAGGGTCCTGACTTTACTCTTCACCTGACCCATAGCCCTCAGGACTACGAACTCCAACCAGTGTATGATCATTGCAGCCCAGGCTGCCTCCAACCTTGACATCACCAATTTGCTCACTTGCATTGGCGACAAACAGGTCAAGTATTGCACCCACTCTGGGAGGGCTGTCTATTTCCTGTCTTAGGAGGTTATTGTTGAGGCACTCCAGGAATCTCCTGGATTGTCTACAGCTCACCGTGCTACTTTTCCAGCAGATGTTGGGTGGTTGAAGTGCCCCAGCAGGACAAGAGCCTGCAGGCATGATGCCTCCTATAGCTGGACTAAGAAGGCTTCATCAACAGGCGCACCTTGATTGGGTGGCCTGTAGTAGACACCAACCACAAGGTTCCCTTTGTTACTTCCATCTCTAATTCTTACCCATAAGCTTTCAACCTGCTCATGGCTGTTCTTCAGAGACAGCTCTTCACACTCTATCCATTTCTTGATGTAAAGGCAAACCCCTCCACCCTCTTTGTCCTCAGAGAGGTGTGAAATATGCTGGGACATAGGTATTCACTTAGTCCCTGTTATAATAGTTTAGGTGGGAAAGAAAAGAGAATCAAACTATACTGACATCGGAACACATCTTACCATTGTCAGCTGCATATTTACTCATGAAAATAGGAAATGGAATTACAGTAGTTACTAAGATCATAAGACTGAAGTGTGCTTTGAACTTAGAGTTTAGGGACTTTTCATTTAGATTCTAACTGCAGCAAACAACCAGCCCATGCTGGTATGAAAACCCCTTGTCATCATCTAGTTTTCCAAAGATTCCAAAAATGAGGTTATACCAAGATTTTATAATTGTTTTAAGCAATAACAAAATAGTTTGGTTACATTTGACAAATTGGGAATTTAAAATATCTTCCTTGAAGGTCTGAAGGTCTACTGATTGTTTTGTGGGTTTTGGGGGGTTTTTTTGTTTGTTTGTTTTTTTTTTCAAGCAGTGAATTGAGCTCCTTGTTATGCTGCAGCACCAGAAAGCAAATGTAGTTATGAGAAGAGAGGTCAGTCCTCCCCCATGCTACTGCAGAGTGGTGTCAAAGAGGTGACTTTAACTGATGTCATATGACTGACCTGAGACCAAGAAGAGTGCACCTGCACATAAGACCTAGCTGAATGCCACCTTTTGCATTATTGCCAAGGCACTAACCCAAAGAACACTGCAGTCTGGAATCACTGTTCTGGCTGAAAAGAACTATGAACTAAATAAACATATATAAATTAAATAAATCCAATTTATAATTTTTTTTTCAAATAAATGTAGAAAAATATGAAAATATAGACAAATAAAGATAGATTACATTTTCTTTCAAAGATGAAAATGCTTTCCCCCAAGTTAGCTCAACTAGAATCAAGTCTCTCCAGATCATTACATTTAGCGTGAGGTCAACTCTGTAGCTCTGAAGAAATTAAGGAAAGACCTGAAGCATAAAAAATGGTGGGTTTTTTTTTTTGTTAAAGTTGAGGAAGTACTTTATGTGCTAAACACTACTTAAACAAAGATTATTTTATCAGTTCTTCCTTTCTCAATTTCCTAATATCCCTGTGGCAAAATCTAGAGACTACTGACATGGAAAAAAAATTGAAAAAAATTTAATGCATCTTTAAATATCAACAATTTTCCAAATAGAAAGATGGAAGTGAATCAGGAGCAAACTGAAGAGTTAAGACCAAGCAGAATATTTTTGCATAAAATAAGTAGGATTCAAAGACCTCTGAAAAGCACTAATTATAAATCTTAATCAGGACTTCCTTTTACATTTCATGAAGGTAATGAGTATCTCTCTTCTTGCTACTAATTATATATTCTTCTGTCTGTTTGTGGGTGGCAGTGAAGTATGCCTAGCCTTTTTTTTGTTGAAATTTTATTTTGTATTATTTTACTGACAGACATATGTTAAAATTAATTGTTTTAATTATTTTTAAACTTAATCCTTCCTGAAGCATGATTCAGACATTTCTCAATAATAACATAATAACATTTTCTTATAAGTGTATGATCTCACTTTTTGCTCTGACACAGAGGGCACTGCAATACCATACAAAATTCTACGAAGCATATTGGTCCTGTACTTCATCTGAAAAAAAAGTCTTAGAAACACGGAATAAAAAATAAGTACTAAGCTTATTTGTGGTTTAAATATCACAGTAACAATACAGTTTGAAACATGCTTTATTTTGAGTGAAATCATTTGTTTAGGAACCATAGCCTAAAAATTTCGATCAAATAATGAGGTCTCATGGCAAATTCTCATGGTTTCTGTAATGGCACAGCGAGCTTTTCAGAATAGGAGATAGTGCCAGAAGCCCCACTAAATCTACTTCAATAGTTGCAGAGGAGACACATTGAGCCTCTTATTTTAGTTAGGCAAAGGATACTCCGAATGAGTTGCGAAGATGCATACAGACCAATACGATGCCAATAAGAGCTTGGTAGAGAAATTCTTGATGTTGGATCATCAATTTAATCTTCCCATTAAAGCAGGCATATTTTCAGTGCTTTGTCCAGTCTTATTTTAGTGAATCATTTGATGCAATATACATCAATTACCTTGGTGATATCTTACATGCCCCAGCTATCAACATTACGGTATCTTTTCTTTGCATTGCATGTAATTCTTCCTTACCATTGTCCTTAGTTTAACATGTGTAGAACCTAAGTAGTTTCTTTTTCTTTCGTATGCAGATCTTCTTTAACAATTTGTAGATTCTTGTTTAAATGCAGTCTGCATCCTGACAGACACTTGCGTTTTCCTTCCTCCTTCAGCCTCTCACAATCCATGATTCTTCTTGTAGCTGCTGTGACAGTTTGATTTCAGCTGACTCATCAGCCAGATGGATACAAAAATACCACTTCTTCTGAGGTAGCAGAACAAGTACACAGCAATGACATTCTCTGCCACAGGCATCAACTCAAATGCCTGTTGCTCTGAGAGCCTATCTTTCCTTCAGAGATGTCCTTATCCCCAGGTGAACTCCAAGCCTTCCAGAGGCTTTTGCAGATCTCTCCACTCTCACCTGAACAGAGGTGAGGGTGGGATAGGTCATCCTTCTGACTTGTCAAGCTACATCAGTAACCTTTGCTCCCTGCCTCCCCACCTCAAATAGAGAGGGGCTGGTAGGTGTCAGGATAAGGCCTTAACATTGCATGCTTACCTCCTGGCCAGGAGTCCTGTGCAGCCAAAGGAATTCACTACATCACTTGTTCCTGAACTCCAAAGCAAACTTAGTTTTTCCTTGCCTTAAGACCTGTTCCCATGTGTCACCTTGACCTTTCTGGAGAGCCTTTTCTGCAACATCTTTCACAGAGCTGCATTTGCCTTCCTAATACAGTCCGACAGTTCAGAAGCTGGGCAAAATATTTCCTTTCAGGGTTTATCAAAGCCAATAACTGTGGTTCTGAGAATTGTCCCTGAACTCCCAGTATTAAGGGGAGTCATATATTGGAACAGGCTTAGAAGGGACAAATAGTTCCACTAGAGTTTTCAAATACATTTCTTCACAACTTCTTCATTCGGACAAGTTAAAAATATTTTTGTATGATATAACTTGATTCCTCCTGATCTGTAATCATCCATAACTGCTCTTTCCTGAATTTCTTCTCTGCTAATGTTTCTCAAAATATTCAAAATGGAAAAGAACATTCCAGATGCTGTCTGACTAAGTACTTATTTCATGATGACTGCATTTTAAGTAGCATCCAAGAGGCATCACTATTTCAGGATGGGTTTTAGAAACCTTTATATTGCCATCTGAATATGACAAAGGTGGTGGTTTTCAGAGGTGATCATATCTGCCACTGAACATCAACTGTGCAAAGACAGAAGTGGAGTAGTTGAAATTACTTGCTGAAATGAAGCACGGAAATGTTTGAATTAGCTTTGAGAAGTTTGTGACTAGTCCAGCCTATAGAAATCTTTTCCTGTTTTTTTGCTACCAAGGGTTGGAATTTGAATTGAAGTCACCACGAGCCATACACAGCTTCATTCGAAACATGCAAGGGGACTCAAATGGAATTCATACAATCATAGAATCATTTGGGTTAGAAGGGACCTTTAAAGGTCATCTAGTTCAACCCCCCTGCAATGAACAGGGACATCTTCAACTAGATCAGGTTGCTCAGAGCCCCGTCCAACCTAACCTTGAACACTTCCAGGGATGGGGCATCTACCACCTCTCTGGGCAACCTATTCCAGTGTTTCATCATCCTCACAGTAATTCTTCCTTATATCTAGTCTAAATCTACCCACTTTCAGTTTAAAACCATTACCTCCCGTCCTATTGCAACAGGCCCTACTAAAAAGTCTGTCCCCATCTTTCTTCTAAGCCCCCTTTAAGTACTGAAAGGCTGCTATAAGGTCTCCCCAGAGCCTTCTCTTCTCCAGGCTGAACAACCCCAGCTCTCTCAGCCTGTCCTCATAGCAGAGGTGTTCCATCCCTCTGATCATTTTTGCAGCCCTCCTCTGGACCTGCTCCATCAGGTCCATGGCTTTCCTGTGATGAGGACTCTAGAGCTGGAGGCAGTACTCCAGGTGGGGTCTCACCAGAGCGGAGCAGAGGGGCAGAATCACCTCCCTCAATCTGCTGGCCACGCTTCTTTTGATGCAGACCAAGATACAGTTGGCCTTCTAGGCTGCAAGTACATATGGTCAGCTCATGTCCAGCTTTTCATCCACCAGTACTCCCAAGCCCTTCTTAGCAGGGCTGCTCTCAATCTCATCATCCCCCAGTCTGACCCAGATGCAGGATCTTGCACTTGGCCTTGCTGAACCTCATGAGGTTCACATGGGCCCACTTTTCAAGTTTGCCCAGCTTTCTCTGAATGGCATCCTGTCCCTCAGGCATGTCAACTGCAGCACTCAGGTTGGTGGCATCTGCAAACTTGCTGAGGGTGCACTCAATCCCACTGCTTACTGTCTATGAATTCTTCAAAAGAAAATGGCTTTGCAAAGTTTCAACATGAAGAACTGTGATAAGATAGAGGCAAAAGCATCTGAACATCTGTGTATCCATTTGAACTAAACTATAACTGATTTTTTGGTTGACTTAAAATGTATAGCTCTAATTTTGATTAAAGTTGATTGTACTGATAAGAGAAAAAACTCATTCTAATTAAATTAGCATATACACAGTTCCTGCTTTTGCCAGACTTAAGCACATATTCTGAAGTAGTTAGTAAAGAACTTATTTCTCTTAATGGTCTTTAGAAATTACAGTGTGGAAAATTTGCTTGCATTTAGCAATGGTATAAAAGATATAACAGACTTGCTCCTAAAAACCTCAACATCTGCCCAAAACAGCCATGTAAGTTTTCCAAATATATGAGCTATTCTAGTACCTCTACATGCAGATGCTGCTTTACCTGCATCCTTACTCCTATAACCACATAGATATTTACTCCCTAAAACAAACTTAAGGCAATACTTGAGATATGCCACTTTCAGAGGTTCGTATACTTACTTGGTGGAATTCAAAATTAATCCACCCAGTATTGGTTGTGATGTGATAGATGTCTCTGAAACTGACCCTTCTAGTGAGAGTTCAATCCAAATAACTAAATTACAAGTTTTCAGCTTTTTCAAAATTGCATTTCCTCTCAGAAAAAAAACAACTTCACTGAAACAAAATCTTTATGTGGTCTAAAGAGTTGGCCTAATCAGCCTTGTGCTGAAAATATTTGGAAGAGCTGATGAAAGTAATTACTACAAGTTCCCTATGGTGTCACCACCAATACAAGCATGATGCATTTAAGATTTTGAAATGCATTTCCATGTACCTTCCCATCCTCACTGAAGATCTAAGACAGGCTTACACAGTAGAAGATCGATCTTTTTAAAATACCTGTTCCTAAATATTTTTCAAGTTTAGACTTCCTATGGAAAAAAGTCTTATAAATAACAAGTAAAACCCATGTTAGTCATTGCTGAAGTGGTTAGATACCTATCACTTTCTCTGAAAATATTGCTGAGTCCTGAAGATTAAGTAAACCACATATCTGAAGACTGATACCTGAAATGGTCTCCATGATTACTATTTGCGAAAACACTGATACGATATTCAAATTATGAAATCTGGAAAGGTAATGTAGAACAGTATTGCTACAAACTTTTCTGACACTATTTTCTGATTTGCTCTCAGTGTGAAAGATGGGTTTTTATGATAGATGGCCTTTTAATCTAGACCAGAACAGCTGTAATTCAACAATATTGAAATTCTGCAGTCAAGTCACGGGATAGCCACATTACTATAAGAGTTTAGTGTCCAATCACACAGCAGAATAACAGTGAAATTAACGCTGTTTGAATGCTAAATTTTACATTTAATTGCGGATGCACTGTTAAGGGTGTCACCCTTAGTTACTCTTCAGAACTGTTTTTCTGGAAGAAACTGTGTTCTTAAAGTTACTTTCACAGATTAATAACAATTAACTGTTAAAAGCAGCAGTACTTCTCTAATTGTTTCAAAACTGCTGTATTTGTTAGACAATTTATTCATTGTGACTTATTTGACCATGGAAAACTGTCTTTTTTATTCCTGCACTACACTATAGATACCATGCTTACTAGCAAAACCATCTCAAGCCTATGCTATGATATTTGTCAGAAAAATTACTTTCTGTAAATATTTAAAACCACTGGAAAAAGTCAAAATAAATGTGAAACAGGCTTTCAGTGAATGCCATTGAGAAATATACCACAGAAAAGAATCACTTCGATTAAATTAATTTGTAAACTCCGTAGCCCAGCACGGAATTCTTGCCCCTCTCTTCTGATAAATTTCTCTACGTGCAAACAATTATACAAATAGGGAATACACATGTTTTTCCATGATGTTTAGAGCTAAGAGAGACAATCAGATAATCTACTCTGACCTCTTGCAAATCCTGGGACATTAAAATCCAGACAGTTGCTCCAATCTGAACCTAGTTACTTGAGTTAGGGTACTTCAATCCTGTGTACAACACACCTCTGAATGCCACAGCCAGAGAACAGAATAGACAAAGGTACTAATGCCCTGAAGTGACAGGGACTAAGCAGGCATCTCCATGACATCGATGTTGCAGGAAAGACAAAAAAAAATAGAGTTAATGACAATTAAACTAGTCAAAAAAAAAAAAAAAAGGACGAAAGCTGACTGTTTGATACTGAACATGAGTGAAACTTGATCTCTTGGAACCAAAAAGAACAACCCCTACTTCTCTTCTAAATACTAACTTTTCATAATTTGTCACCAGCCGCAGTCAAAAAACAAAGCAAAAAAAAAAGATTTTCCCAATTGATATACAAACTCACTATTGCAGTATGTTGATTAGGTAACTTCCTTTAGCCCTCAAGGCCCAGGATAGGAACAGCAATCCATGACAGGATTCACAGCTCTGTCTTCAAGGACAGGCGTGACCTTGTACCAATTTAGTTTATTTCTCTACCTTCATCTTCTCTATTTTGCCTCTAAATAGGACATAGATGTCTCTAAAAATATGTTTCTGAAAAAATGCTAAGTATTGACAAGGCTTGCCATATGCCTTGTGAGTTTGGCCAGTATTTCGTTATCTTTGTTCTAGGAAACCACGTGTTAGCTCTGGGTTGAATTTATCTAACTTCAGCTTTTCACTCACAATTCTAACTATTCGCTTCAGCAAGGTTGAAAACAGTGCTATCAAGTATTGTTCCCATGAGTAGGTCACTTTGCAAAAATAATAAAGTTATCTCGGTGTTCTACTCAGGAGACTGAATGTAAGGTCAAATAACAAATATCTCAAATGCTGAGACTATTTAGGTGGCTTTTCTCTACACATTGCATGTTGAGATAATGGACTATCTGGAAGAACATAAAAAATAGCAAGGACGTATTCTTGCCCATTATAGGCTGTAATTAAACTAGGACATAAATATGAAGTGTATTTCACTTCATGTATCTAAACATTAATTTATTTATTCCAAATATATATGACAAAACAATGGCACCACAGCAGTAAAGTGTAAGCAAGAGTCATTAATACTTAAAAGCAAAAGCTGCATTAAACAGCAGTTATATCAAATGTCAGCAGGTAGTACAAGTAGTGCTGAAAGATCTAGTCAAGAAAATTTTAAGTGTTGAATTAACCCTAGCTGTAGTTTCACATCATTTGTGTGCTCTCAAAAAAAGGTCATTTGTTCAGTAGTAAAGACTTTATCATAAAGATCAGTTTTCCCATCACTAAAACCAGGTGAATTGTAGACCAATGCAATTTTTATCTGGTGATCAAATAGTTGCTGTGAAAACACTTTGTTGTTAGTCATTTATTAGGCATCTCCTATTGCTTTAATTGAGTAACATACTAGAGCATTCATCAGATTTGCTCCTCTTTTAAGTGATGTCATGTTAAGTAAAGCACATAATAAATCTGAAACAGAATAGCAAAATCAGGTTAGAAGAAGAGTAGTTATGTAATCTTCCTAAGCATTTTTCCTTGCCACTATTACAAGGAGTTAAAAGCAGTCCATTTCTTGCCTTCTCTTTCAGCCCCAGAAAACAAACTACTACTGCCCTGCTTAGTGAATTAACATAGATACTAGTAAAGCTACAAAACCAACATATATTACTCCCAAAACAAGCATTCAGAAATAATGCAATGGCTTTAGACCTAGGAAAAGGTGCCTGAGTGGACCTTTTTTCACCAGTTTTAAAAGCTTCTTGTTATTTGAAGAATTATTCTGAGTCATTTCACAAGTAGATTTCTTGCACAAATGCCCCTTCAGTGGTAAACTTCCAGTAAAATTTATCTTGATTTTTTATATAATATCTTTCCAAGACACACAGCCTATCAGTACTTACATTAATAGAGACTAGCAGTTTGCATTTAACCTTCTGTTTAATTTTCCAGCTAACAGAAGAGCAGAAACATTTTTTACCTTCCAGATTACCGAATTTATTACTACTTAGTGGTGACTTAGAGCATGATGGGGTTGCACACTAGACACACTCTGGATATCACATGTAGTGTGTACTTACATCAGCTTTTTAGTTTAATGATTTTGAGGAGTGTTGAAGTAAAGCAAAAAGGTAAGCCACAAAGTCCACCTTGATTATTTTATTATTTTTAAAAAGCATAAAAGCTTATTACCTCCTTCATTACTCTTATTTTGACCCCACAAAATCCAAATATTTCTCTGAAACCTCCTTTTCAACAAATTTTGGAGTAGTTCACAGCTTTTTGTTAAGCTGTTTTTTAGCATCTGGGAAACCAGTGGGAGACAAACCTCTTTGTAGGGAAGCCTTCTTTTCTTCTTAGAAAGACTTTCTTACTCACTACAGCCTGATTGGAAATCTGCAATCCATCACCCAACAGAGTAATTTCAAAGGAGCAACTGCTATTTCACTGTAATTGGTGTGGCAATAAAATATCAGTCATGACTTGAGCAATTTAGGCTTGCATGACAAAATTGGAGTAAAGCACTACAAGACCTATGCTTGTTCATCTGAACAGGCTGTCACTGAGGGCAACAGATTGTATGGGAACTATATAGATCCTTCCGTTTTCATCCATGTGTCACATGATAGCAGTGAACAGGAAGATGTGAAGTCAGTCATGCTTTATCTGCACACAACACATGACAGTCACTATAGCTGCATTATATGATGGGAACACATGCAGTGCTAGTTTTAGACAGTACACAGATAAATCTCTTGTCTGGGGCAAGTTATAAGCTTATAATTGTCATAGTGAGTTAGACTCCAAAAATACATACTTTAGATCCATCTCAGGTGGAATTACCAAAAAAGCCAGTTCTAAAGGCTGTTGAGACAGTTTAGGTCATTTTTAGGACAGTTTTAGCTCAGGTGGGGTCTACTGCATCAAACTTGTACAGTAAGGACATCTTTTGCAACCATGCAGTCATATGCAGCAAAAAGATTCATCTCTTGATGCCTCTGAGCATGTTCTGTCCCCCATTCCCCCCAGAAAAAGAAAAGGAAATAAATGCCAGTTCTAGGAATTCAAG
Organism: Stercorarius parasiticus; assembly: GCA_013396915.1. Lineage (NCBI taxonomy): Eukaryota > Metazoa > Chordata > Aves > Charadriiformes > Stercorariidae > Stercorarius > Stercorarius parasiticus. Next base: position 123,798 of record VWZL01005204.1, on the reverse strand, counting down.
TAGTAAAGGGCAATTGAAATCAAGCAGGAGTTAATGGTTAGCCTGGAAACTATGAGACCTGGAAATCAAGAGTAACCGTGGTGCTGTAGAAAGGATACAATTGGTAAGATACACTTATCTTAAAAAGCTGAAAGAGTAACATTTTCCTGGAAAACTGAGAACTATGGCTGTAGAGCATAAGCTCTGCAAAGGAAATTATTCCAACTATACCTCTTCAGCATGATTGATTTCTGCAGGCAAAGAACAGTGGATGATACAGGAACAGTTCTTTTAGTGAAGCACACTGGTTGTTCAGACATGGGAAAGCAACTGATGGCAATGAAGGCTCTGGGACACAGGGAAAAAAAAAAACCACAACAAAAAAACGTTAGAGCTGAGAGCAACAATGAATCAACTGGTGTATCTGGATCATAAACAAGAATCAGTATCCAAAGGCAGATGATAAATTAATGCTCTTTACTCAGAGTGTTTGGAAGGAAAGAAATTCCTCCAGCCACACCTGTGTGCTACAGAATGATTTGTTATTTTCAAGACTATGCAAAGCTGAATTAGTCTGGAGTGGAGACTTCAGTATCCTTATTAGAAACCACTGGAATCAGAGAAGCTTTGTAGACAAAAAAAGATCTGTAAGATTTCATGTAATACAATAAAAATTTCTTCATGTGTTTGGGAAAGAAGAACAGATTTATGCTGAGAGTAGTTAGCTGTACAGCTGGATCATGACTGTGAGAAACAGCTGCAGGTCTCATGAACTCTTCATAGAAAACTCACCATATCTGGTGAAATGCTTCTTGAGCAGGAAGCTCTGTTAACAGAGATGTGGGGAGGTAAGGTGTTTCTGCACATCAGAAACCTCTTGGACAGTACGTATGAACACCTGGAAGTGTACTTATACTGAGTACCTGGGGAAGGGAACAAAACATCTATTTCAGAGACCTCTTAAAGGTAGCAGGGCTCCAAGGAAGAAGGCATAGACAAAGGCACATTATCTGTAACTGCCCATGTCTTCTGGGAGGTATGTAATCTATTCATCTAATGCTCTGCCCAAAGAGTAGTTTGGCATGGAGAAGAGTCAGATAATGCCTGTCTGTGCCTCATGTCAGCTCAAGTATCCTGCAAGGTTTACTGAGTTAATAGCAAACTAAAGCAGGGTCCTGAGCAAGGAATAAGCTGGCACTGTGTTTATGTTAAAATTTTCCCTTTTTATTTTATAAGAAACAATCCTCAAGGAAAAGACTATTCTGTCTTTTGGGGCAGTAATATTCTCCATAAGTCCTTTTCCACTTGTTTTAAAATACAGCTTCTTCTGTTTTAAAATACAGCTTCTTCTACACTAGCATTTGAAACATTCAATGTTCCCAAAGAAATTATTCCTAGCTATCTATACTGGAAAGGTTGTGTACACGTAAAATGTGTTCTATGTAGACTTTGGAGAGTTTTCATATACTAATCAAATTGGACTATATATATAGCCAGAACTCTTGTAAACACTAATGTTTTCTGAGAAGGACGTGCAACAACTACAATTAAAAAAAATCAAACAAGGTGAATCAGATGCATTGACAACCCAACAGTGTATAGAGAAATATTTACAAATATTGCTTCCAGTGTCAGCAAAACTTACTGGCAACTTGGCTGGCATAAAACCATTTTATATTCAAACAAGCAAGATTAAAGGAGAATCTAAATGACCTTTGTCACATTCATCACTGAATTTCAGAGAACTGGTAATCAAACATTACATCGAATAATCCTTAGATATGGGGCTGAGAAGCAGATATACTTCAGATGCATTGGGTAACTCAGTGAGGGAGTGGCAACTGCAACCTTTAAAAAAAAAATAGCATAAACCTTTTGCTATTGCAGTATATTACACAGGCAGGTTCTTTCTATCCTACTCAAATCACTGTTTGTTTCATTACTTTTGATCCTGAGGTAAGCTGTTGAGAAGTAATCAGTGTCATTGACCCCCGTTTGATTAACTCTATTCTTCAGTGGTCTCTGAGGTTAATACCAGTTTTATTACCTTTTTACTGGATAACTTTATTGAATGTCATGGTGCAGCACTAAAAGCCATTGATTGAAAGAAACAACACCTGCAACAGTCTATATGGAAGCAAAACTCCAGAGGATTTGCAGAAGTCTGCTTACATTTCTTCAATTATTCAGGAAAAAAACAATTTTAGAACATCCTATCACCCTTTAGAGGGAGTTTTGGTAGAGTTAAACAGAATCTGTTCTGGAGTTAAAAACATAGAAACATACCCTACTGTTTAATATTCTGCAGTTATCATACTTACATTTATTTCTAATGCAAATTGATAAAAAATTCTTTCCTGGCACATTAAAACTTACTAAACTTCAATACTGGCAGAGGCCAAAGGGTAACACTGGTATGCTTCTGTGTCATCACTTGGTTTTGAAGCCATGAACTTTCCAAGAAATTACAAAATAGTTCAGTGCCAGTGCCCTAACAAAGCCATTTTGCAGCCGAACAATCAGAAGACCTGAGTTCCTATCTACAATTACAGCATGACATTAACCACAAGGAAGCAACTTCTGAAATTTAGGTTTTATAAGAAATCCACACAACTATAGGCTTTTGCCATTGACAGCACACAAAACTGAAAGAATACACACTGATTTGCAATTACAAAACACACATTTTAATATAATCTTGCCTATTAATATAATAGTTCCCAGGGCTGCTGGGAACTGAAGCAAGAGGGGGAAAAAAGGATATTGCAAGGACAGTTTAAGATAGAGGAAGCGGCAAATTACGGAATAGTATCAAAAGAAGGCTCTCTTACACCAATATTTTCCTAGTTTGCTCTGTGAAATGTATTTCTTCAGTCTAAAAAAGTTACACAGGAGTAAATGATGGTAATGCAGATTATCACCTGAAGGTTTCTGACTGTACAAGAACATATGGTATTTGCTCAATATGCTGTTCTAATCTCAGTAAAATAAGGGAGATGCAAAGAGAGAAAAAAGAAAGAAAAATCACCAGATAATCAGTTACGTCCTTCCTAGTAAAGGGTACAAAATGGGACTCCATCTGGCTTGAGCAAGTAGCCAAAGAGCCAACAATTTGCTTTTGCAAGTGTTTACTGTCTGAAGTGCTAGGCAGCAACACAGCAGACAGGCAGATCCACTTAGGCTGACAGAAGCTCATCACGCTTTGCTAAATTACATTTCTTCTCTTAACAGCAGTGAAATTAGCCAGCAGCCTGTGCAGCTGACATAGCTATCACAGTAAGATCACCATTTTATAAGTGTAAAAAGTGTACTTGAAAATGTATTAGCAATGCTTAAGAGTAGTGCCTGAACACCTGCTCCTTTTATTGACTTTTATATGTTTTTGGGTGTTCACCAACTGAGACGGGCAGGTAATTTTGATGTTTTATTATGGATTCAGAAGCTTGAACTTCACTTTCAAAAAAATTTTTTTTCTAACCCTTGTATATACTACATTACTTTATAATGAGAATACACCGCTTAATAAACAGTGATTTTATGGTGCAAGAGGCATTACACATGTGTGTTGCTCACATACGTATTGGCACATATATATAAAGTATAAGTATGTATTTGTACATATTGTACCACTAGTAATCTTGTTGCTTCAGAAACTTTTAAAATGCTTAGTAAAGAACAGAAGAGTAGCCTAAGTGCTAGAGAAGACTTAAACCACCGCCTCTAGTAGAATTTTTAACTAGCATTTATCTTGGTTGACAGAACTAGGAAATTTTTCGTATTTTGTTGGACAGTTATCACATATACATTTACATATTAATAATTATGAATTTTAAGTAGAAAGGAAACCATCCCTTTCCTAGAACATACTGAAGTCAAAGGAAGAGTGAAAAGCAAAGAGCAAAAGCAGCACTCTCAGTAAAAGACTAAGCACTCTAAACTCAGAAGCATAACATAGCTTTAATACTCCAGCCTGTAATAGAGCTACCACAAAAAAAAAAAAAAAAAAAAAAAAAACCAAAAAAAACCCTGTAACATATGAAAAATAAGGATAAAAACAGTCTTCAGACCTCAGCAGTGCAGTTGACCAGACACACAGAAATTGAAGGAACAACACATTTCTCTACAACCTGTTTTCAACCTGTTCTTAGTATTGTCTTGCCTTCAAGGTAACAGTTTACCTTTTTTATTATTCCTTTTTTTTTTAGGAAACCTCCAAATCTAGGAAAACTTAATTAAAAATTTTAAATTAGCTGGGAGGGATGGCAAGGAGTATGTGTCATGGTTTAGCCTCAAATGGCAACAGAGAACCACAAGCTGCTCTCTCCCCCCCTGACAGCCATGGGTGAGTATTGGAAGAAAAAGGCAAAACTTGTGAGTTGAGTCAAAGGCAGTTTAACAGAACAGTAAAGGGAACAAGAAAACAACAACACTGATAGAGGAATGTACAAACATGATTATGGTACTACCACTCACCGACTGGACCTGGGATGTCCCAGCCCACTCCCAAGCTGCGATTCCCGCCCTCTCCCCCAGCCAGCTCCCCGCTATAGGCTGGGCATGGTGGTACATGGTATAGAATACCTGTGTCCCCTGCCAGAACCTGCGGAAAATTAACTCTATCCCCACCAAAGTCAGGATGTTATCCACCCCTTAATTCTATACCATCTACATCATGCCCAGACCTTACAATTTCCAATTAATCAACACCATTTTTCCTGTCTTTGATATATATATATGTATAACTGAATATATATGTATATATATATTCATACAGATATAATGCCCTTAGTCTATGGGCCATCCCTCTAAAATGTCTGTCGAGTTCATTTAATCCATGATTTTGGGGTAAATCTGTTAGAACAGCTTCTCAGGGCAGGCAAGACAGTGTGTGGTGCTGGACTGTTGCATGCTGTATTTTCAGAGTTTGTGGCTGATGTATCTGGTGAGGCTCATGTCCATGGTCCATGGGTTGAAGATGTCGATATCAAAGAAATTGCTGGGTGCCAGCTTCTGAGGTCAGTTCTGATCCCATCACCACTGCACTTTACTCAGTTTTTGCATCAAAGTCCATCTGTCATTAGTTTAGGTGATTCTTACTGTAGTGCAACTGATAGCAATTATAGTAATGAGGACATATAGTGGCAGGGTTATTTAGTAATTAACATCATGCAATTTGATTCATTGGCTATTCTCACGCAACATCAGATCCCCATGACGTATACATCAGACATCCCCATCCTTCCACATCACCCACCAAGTGTGCCCAGGTCCTTGAGCAATGGATGGGTTTGACTTTGCCTGAGGCAGGACTAAACCAGACTGTCTTCCCTAACATATTCTTCATGTGCACTACAGGGACTTTATCCCCTTCTACGGTACATGGAAGTTTTGATTGGGCAGGGCCAGTTTGATTGGTAGATCCCCTGGTGTTAACTAGCCAGGTAGCTTTTAATAAATGTGTATCCCAGTGTTTTAAGGTTGCACCACACATTGCTCTCAGTGTAGCTTTTAACAGTCCATTGTATTGTTTGATCTTTCTGGAGGCTGGTGCATGATAGGGGGTGTGATATACCCACTCAATGTCATGATCTTTGGCCCAAGGTGTCTATGAGGCTGTTTCGGAAATGAGTCCCGTTGTCTGACTCAGATCTCTCTGGGGTGCCATGTTGACACAGGACTTGTTTTTCAAGGCCGAGGATAGTGTTCCAAGTGTTCCAGGTGGTGGCATGGAGCACAGGGTATGTTTCCAGCCATCCGGTGGTTGCTTCCACCATTGTGAGCACATGGTGCTTGCCTTGGCAGATTTGTGGGAGTGTGATATAATCAATCTGCCAGGTCTCCCCACATTTATATTTCAGCCATTGTCCTCCATACCAAAGAGGCTTTAACCACTTGGCTTGCTTGATTGCAGTGCATGTCTCACATTCATGGATAACCTGTGCAATACTGTGCATGGTCAACTTCACCCCTCGGTCACGAGCCCATCTGTATGTTGCATCTCTTCCTTGATGGCCTGAGGTGTCATGGGCCCGTTGAGCTATGAACAATTATGTTGCCAGTCCAGATTCACCTTAGCCACTTCAATCTTAGCAGCCCAATCCACCTGCTAGTTGTTCTGATGTTCCTTAGTGGCCAGACTCTTGGGTACCTGGGCATCTATGTGACATACTTTCACAACCAAATTCTCTATCTGGGCAGCAATATCTTGCCATAGTTCATCAGCCCAGATGGGTTTGCCTCTGTGCCGCCAGTTGCTCTGCTTCCACTGCTGCAACCACTCCCACAGAGCATTTGGCACCATTCATGAGTCAGTATAGAGAAAGTACTGTTCATTTTTCTCATTTGGCGATATCTAAGGCCAGCTGGATAGCTTTTACCTCTGCAAACTGACTCGATTCACCTAGTCCTTCAGTGTCTTCTGCAACTTGTCATGTAGGACTCCACACAGCAGCCTTCCACTTTTGATGCTTTCCCACAATCTGACAGGACTCTTTAGTGAACAGGGCATATTTCTTCTCATTTTCTGGTAGGTTATTATACAGTGAGGCCTCTTCTGCATGCGTAACCTCCTCCTGTGGTGACATTCCAAAACCTTTGCCTTCTGGCCAGTCCACGATCACTTCCAGAGTTCCTGGGTGACTGGAGTTTCCCATTCAAGTTCGCTGTGTGATCAGTGCAATCTACTTACTCCATGAAGCATCAGTTGTACGATGTGTGGCAGGGACCCTTTCTTTGAACATCCAGCCCAGCACCGGCAGTCGAGGTGCTAAGAGTAGCTGTGCTTCTGTACCAACCACTTCCGAAGCAGCTCAAACCCCTTTGTATGCTGCCAATATCTCTTTTTCTGTTGGAGTATAGCAGGCTTTGGAACCTCTGTATCCTCGATGCCAAAACCCTAATGGTCAACCTCAAGTCTCCCCTGGTGCTTTCTGCCAGAGGCTCCAGCTAGGGCCATTCTCCCTGTCTGCGGTGTAGAGCACATTTTTAACATCTTATCTTGCCCGGACTGGCCCCCGGGCTACTACATGAACTACTTCCTGTTTGATTTGTTCAAAAGCTTGTTGTTGCTCAGGGCCCCATTTAAAATCATTCACTTGATAGAGAGGGCTTACAATCAGACTGTAATCTGGGATATGCATCCTCCAAAAACCCACAAAGCCTAAGAAAGCTTGTGTTTCCTTTTTACTATGTGGAGACATAGCTGCTATTTTGTTGACCACATCCATTGGGATCTGACGGCGTCCATCTTGCCATTTTATTCCTAAAAACTGGATCTCCTGCGCAGGTCCCTTGACCTTACTTCATTTTATGGCAAAACCAGCTTTCAGAAGGATTCGAACTATTTTACTCCCTTTCTCAAAAACTTCTTCTGCTGTGTTGCCCCATACAATGATGTTGTCAATGTATTGCAGATGTTCCAGAGCTTCACCCTGTTCCAGTGCAGTCTGGATCAGTCCATGGCAAATGGCAGGGGTGTGTTTCCACCCCTGGGGCAGTGGATTCCAGGTGTACTGGACACCCCTCCAAGAGAAAGCAAACTGTGGCCTGCACTCTGCTGCCAAAGGGATTGAGAAGAATGCATTAGCTATATCAATTGCGGCATACCACTTGGCTGCCTTGGACTGCAGTTCTTACTGGAGTTCTAGCATGTCCAGCATGGCAGTACTCAGTGGTGGTGTGACTTCATTCAGGCCACGATAGTCTACAGTTAGCCTCTACTCTCCATTAGATTTTCGCACTGGCCATATGGGACTAATAAAGGGTGAGCGAGTTTTGCTGTTCATCCTTGAGTCTCTAGTTGACAAATCAGCCTATGGATGGGAATCAGAGAGTCTCAGTTAGTGTGATATTTCTGCCAATGCACCACTGTGGTAGCGATCAGCACCTGTTGTTCTTCGACTCTCAACAACCCCACAACAGAAGCGACCTCCTAGAGACCAGGCAAGGTAGACAGTTCTTTAACTTCCTCCATCTCCAAGGCAGCTATGCCAAAGGCCCACTGGTACCCTTTTGGGTCCTTAAAATACCCTCCCCTGAGGTAATCTATACCAAGAATGCATGGAGCCTCTGGGCCAATCACAATGGGGTGCTTTTGTCACTCATTCCCAGCTAGGTTTACTTCCGCTTCCAGTACAGTCAACTCTTGGGATCCCCCTATCACTCCAGAAATACAAATGGGTTCTGTCCCTCTGTAGCTTGATGGTGCACCCATGTCCACTAGAGCTTTATACTCCTGTAGGTCTGATGTGCCAGGCCACCAAATGCCTCAGGGCAGGGCCCCTCTAATCCTGGTCATAGTATCCGTTTCTCACGTCTTGCAGAAATGACTTGGAAGTTCCTTCAAGAGAATCAGAAGTAAGATCTGGCCTTCTACTCTGTCTGGGGAACTGCCCACTGGAAACTGGAGCTACGTTGTTTTTTTTCCCTCTTGTCTTTGAATTCAGTGGGTTAAAGGTTCAACTAATGTGTTCCTTTCTGTGAAGTACTGGGAACAGGGTGAAGTTTCAAAAAAAGAAAAGGCTGTGCAGTCAACAACTGAGTATTTCTGGTGTCCTCTGACAGAAGTACTTTGAGTGGAAGTTGGGGCTTGGATGAAGACTAAGTTGCTGTACCAGCATCCCTAAGTTATTTGCAGGTCGACCCATGTTCTCTTACCTGTGGACTTGGCGTGGTAGCCCAGGAATCAAAACAGCTAATGAAAAAACAAAAGAAAAAACAACCCACCAAATGTCATATTAATGTATTTGGGATTAGGTGGTAGGGATTAGGTTTTGCTTTTCTGGGAAATGTTATTTCCTAGCATTTATGGCTACCCAGGCCATCACTAGTTTTTATTTTATATGCCAGTATAAATCCCAGTTGAATATCTTGACATGCTTATTTTCTCTAAGCAAAGCTCAAATGTGGTATAAAGGAATGCCCCTAAATCAGTTTTCCCTGAACTGAACCCTTTTAACAATCCAGTTCAGATATGTTACAAGTCAATACCTCTTATTGTCCTGCTTTGGCTTAGTTTTTCATTTGGCTCAAGCCTTGTGCTTTCTGCTGGCCTTGTGGTCTGTATGGTGCAATCAAGGATGAGAGTTTATTGGAGAGGAGGATCTAAGTCCAGAGATGTTTCCAGACTGCCATTTAAGTCAATGCCTGTGTCCTTCAGGAGCTCCCACAGCTGTAAATCTGTTTGCATTCTTCTCCCTTACTGATTGCCACTTTCCTGACAATTCAACCAATTTATGAGTTTCTTCCAGAGGCAAGGAAGTCTTTTGTCTACAATGCATTTTACACCTGAATTTCTTCATGTAATATATCAAATGTCAAGAAGAATATTAGTTGCACTGAAGTGCTGGACCTTAAAAATGCTTCAGCTGCAATCTTGACAAGTTGAAAGTTTATTAAAGCAATTTTGTATATGATAAAAACTTAATTTAAGCTATGCTCTGCCTAATACCTTCCTCCAGTGGTGTCTCTCAAATGCCTGGTGAATGCCATCTTCTTGTTTACCGCCTCTCAGAAAATGGAGAGCTGTTAACCTGGATTAATAGCTGAAACTCTATACCAGCAGAGCTGAGAAGAATTTTAATGAATTATTTTAACAGTATGCACATGCTGCCTGGGGTACACTTCTTTGATCACATCATTGGAGGTGAATACACTTCAGTGCAGTTATTTGTATAAATTGAGATTATGCCTTTGCCCTATGGCTGGCGAAGGGAAATAGCAAGAGATCCCAGAGTCAGAGGTGTGCGGCCTTGATGTAGGCTGCTAGCCAGGATGGCTAGAGGGTAAAGCTTTGGCTCTGGATCCAAGTGAGACAGCAACCTGATGAGAATACAGGACCACAATATGTTATTTTTAAGAGGAAATCTAGGGAAATTAATAATCTAGCCCCTGACTTCGTAGTTTCTTGAAGAAGTGGGGAGATGCATAAATGTAAAATATTACTCTAAACATGCTCCATAACAGTTCTCTGTGTACAAAATAACCAATGTAAATGAAAAGCAGAGAAGGTAGGTGAGCAACTGAGTCAGATGATCTCTATTTCTTGACATTGTACCTTTAAAGATGCTTCCAAACAAAGATAAAACAATAGCACATTTTAAAAATAGGTTTAAAATTTTGAATATTAATCAAATCAAGATGTTTACTCAAAATCTTGGAAAAAGCATATTTAAAAATAAAAAAATGAATTGTCAGGAAGGATATTATGAATATTTCTTATTCATAATTCTACAATTTTAGAAGTTTAAATCATTTATTCAAAGTGGGAACAACACTAGTTTGTAATATCCAGGTACACAGTAAGATTAATTTTTGCAAGATAAAGTATTAGCACTGTTCACATGAAATATTCCATCAGATAAAATGTATTGACAAAGAGTATTTGGTAAATATTTGGGAAGACATATATTCATAAAATAAACCTTTATTGAATTAATTATTTGTAATCAGAAAAAAAATCACAGGTATTACTCAGCAGCTCCTGCTTCTGAGCTAGGTAAATTAAAGGAGTCAACTGAACTTTTCAGAAGGGCAATACTTTTGCAAAAATTTATGTTTCCTTCCATTATAGTATTCGTTTACTTACACTCTCTCTTTTAGCTGAGAATGCCTAGTTCTTTTACTTATTAATTTATAAAACACCTTAATACCATTCAAGATGAAAAACTGTATATAACTACAAAATATCATTACTGTAAGTTCACCTTTTGGTTTCAGTGCTATAACATCTCACAGGCTACCATTTTTAACCTGTTTAAGCCGTTGAGTACTGTGTTAAAACTTTCAATTTAGAAACTGTGCTGGTAGATAGAGAGGCAGCAACTATGACTATGGAGTTTTGTGTTAATCACATACCCTGAACCACATAGCTTTTAGTACTATGAAGTAGACAAGTATTTTCTTGTCACAATAAGAAACATACAGAAGAACAATAGCTTGCTTGACAGAGGAATGAGGAATGCTCATTATCAGCTATGCAGAGGTTATGATGTGAAAATGTATTCCCTTTTGTATATTTAGCAGAAACATGTGTTTATGATCTGTTCGTGCAAGGGAGGAGACAAATGAAATAGAAGCAGATGGCCCAGGATGATATAGTTGTGATACATATCCCAGAAGTTCGTATCTGTTCCTGGCTATTATAGTGTTAAGCTGGAAGGAGACCTGAAATCAAAGGTGAAATGAAATCTGACTGTGCAAATTGTGTAGCTAGTATACAAGGTAATGCAGGCCCTTGTCAATTTATATAATGTTGAGCCCCTTTTGTTCAGTCCCGGAACAGGTGTTTTGCAGCTGCAATTCATGTGGTATTACCTGCTTTTACTCCAGACTGTATCCAAAACAGCAAACGAATATCAATCATATCCATTTTGTGCACACACAATGTCAAGTAGGTGCAAGTTACTGGTCCATTATTCTGTTCTGAATTTAAACTGTAGCAGTTCTGAGAGCAAAACTCAGGAAAACAAAGTGCACTAACTGCTAGGCTGTGGAACTGGTCACATGTTACTAATTTCTTTTTTCTTTCATTCTTTGTCAAACGACTGCTGAACTCCAGGACAGATGGAAAGTGTCTCTTCCCTTTCATCCCTGCATCTTCCTTCCTTCCATATATCCCTGCAACTGTAGGAAACAGTAATTGGAACATTAGGATTGATGTGAAAGGGAGCAACCAGGACTGACTAGGTGTGGAAGTACCAGAGCAAATGGCAGATGAAGGGCTGTAGCAGTTTTGTGTATTGATGACTGTTCATCTTCTTAGGACAACTAGTGCTGGAGACAGGACAATGGGTAAATCCTAATAACTCACCCAGGTGGGACGCAATGACTAAAATCCTTGTGAACTCTGCAGTGGTGCAAACCACATCCAAATCCAGCATGTTATTACCATCTGAAACAACCCCTAACCATGACTGGATAGCTGGTGGCCTCTGTCACGCAGTCCATCACGTGACATCTAAACATTTTGTAGTCCTTGTGAGTATGCAGGTATGATAGTAAGCATGTGAGTGAAATTGTCCTGGTTTTACACTTAAATCTCCTTCTGTCCTTGTAGTTTTGCTACAAGTTTGCTAGAGTGTACCAACATTATTTCCTATATAACCATAATGAAAGAAAGAATAGACTGGCTTTCAGATTACTAGGTGCAGAAGTGAGAAAAATGACTGTAAATTCCAGTATGTGGAGAGAAAAAATTAAACCTGCTTTCCTACTTCATTACTGTAGTCTAGCAACAAACGTTTAAATAAAAAGGGGGTGGCTGAGCCTCTACCTTCAAGACTGCTTGGGAAGTGAATTTTCTTTCTGATTTCAGTGGGTGAAGAAAGTGAATCCCAAAGGGTGAAAATGTAATTTCTTCCATAGCTGAATAAACCCAGGATTTTAGACTCAGCATTTCCCGGTGAGCTGGCAGTAGAAAGCTCATACATGCAGGACAGATTTAAGGCATCTCACTGCTCCTTGTACTGCTCTGGATGCCATGTGAAGATGCCAATCCCCTCCACAGAGTACAGAGGCTTAACAGAGTCTTCTGATCTCCATTTTTGCTGCATCTGCCTTAAAATGGGGTACTGGGTTTCTAAGTTCTTGGATCTGGCCTTGAGTACTCTTGAGCAGCCTATTCATACCACTTCTGAGTGAAAATCTTCCAAAGGGATAGCTGTCTGGGCAGTTTCCAAGCCATTTAACCTAAATCTGTGCAGTGCAGCGGCTTTCACCTTTAAATACATCACACTGATTTCAGATCATAGTTAATCTGTAACTATCTGGTAAGGATTCTCTGAAACAGCTTCTGCATGTTGGGGATTCAACTGAAATGAATTATGACCCCATAGAGGTATCAATCCTGCTAAAATCAATCAACACATTAATAAATGGCAGGAACCTGAGAAAATAGTCTCCTAAAAAGGTCCAAGGAAGGATAAAACTTTGGAGGCTTTCTCCTTGAATAATGATTTAACAGCAGAAGAGAATAACCTATACGGGCTTAATTATTTCCATTCCTTGTCTTTATCTGTTGCCAGAAAAATTTAATTAAATCAGTATAAGACTTCCTCCTGATATGACAGCTACATAACAGCTTACAATGTTACTTTTAATGGCTTTAAAATAGACGACATAACAAAGGCAAAGCTTATTCAGCTGTACCTAGCAGTGTCCTAATGATGTCTGCTAATGCTACTGTAGCTAGGATCCTTTGCCTTGTAGAAAGGGCATGTATTTTTCCTGTTAAAGCAATAACTATGCATACCATGGGAAAATATAATTTAAGCAGCATTTATAAAATTTAGATTCAATCACTCAAAATTTGTAACAAAAGTGGAAGACATTTGGGGGTTTGGGAATCCCTTTTTCCATGTTAGCTTGCTTGATAATGTCTAAATAAAAATAATTTGGGAAAACTCAATTTCATAATAAAAAACTAAAACAAATGGGGTTTGCATATGATAAACTGTACTGCTGTAAACTGATGTCATTGGATGTTTAGAAACTGGATTTATCATAAAAGTTAGAAGGCAAATTAGACACTCATTTTTCTGTCTTTAAAAATTCTCTCCCCTTGTTCTAGGAAAAGAGACTGGCAATATTTCAATGACATTTTGACATGTATTCACTCACACTTAAGTAAATTAATTTTACTGTGTAATATATCTTTCCTTTATATTAATGTTGTTTATATTTACCTTTATATGCCCTGCCTGCCTTAATACTTGAGTATGTAATAAATTCTAGTAAATTATTTTGCTCATAGCAGAATTGTTGAAAAAGACACCTGTAAGCAGTGGAACAGGATGGTAGAGGACAACTAATTTGAAGTTAGTCATCGCATATTCATACCCAAGTGTCATACCTATGGCACATATCCAGGTATCTGTTGGAAAAAACAGCAAGCAGACAAAACCCTAAAGATCCATTCAAAACCAACATGCAAATGAGAAAAGCACCACTGAATTTATGCACTATAATTTGTTGGACTCTTATCAGGCAGATTTCAAGTATGGATTTTCTTATCAGAGTTTATGATCTTTTTGGTACCTACAGTCTTCATTACAAATCTGCAGAATATCTAAGTCCAAGACTGAGAGTTTCTTTACTTGTGCATTCTTATTGTGAAAAATTTTACAGGTCTTGTGAGTTCTAAGCTACCGTGAATAATGTTTTTTAAGCATGCTTCTAATTAACTAGGAATAAGGGGTAAAAGAAGCCACCACCAATATATAAATTATAAACCAAAACATCACCTTGTCAAATATTTTCAGAACTACCTAAGAATCTCTCTTTATGACAAATGCCGAGTGAAATTAAAATTGTGGCTCTTCCAGTGTTTTTAGTTATCCTTACAATGTTTAAGGGTGTATTGCAGCATATACTGTATGGGATGCACACATCAAAGTTTATCTGATAGGGAGAATGTTTAGTAGTTAAAGCAGACAATTAGAAGCAGGCAGTGCTAGTTAAATTTTATTACTGGGTCTGCTGCTTTAATGTTAAAAGCCCTGCTTTTTCGCTTGTTCTGTGCTTGAGGTCCGAGTCCCGCCATAGTTTTATTTTAGTGGCTTTGCATGACCTTTGTTTTCTTTAGTTACTTTATGTAAATAGGGGCAATTATAGATACTATTGTATGGAAGTTAGATAATGTATTCAGTAATTATCATGAGAAACTCAGATGCCACAATGTCGTGGACAACATAAAAACAAAGAAAGGCCACATATCTCTCAGGAGTCAGAGGCTAAAGAGCTTTGTTAAGTTGTGTAAAGTACACCAATATTCCCCAGTAAAGGAACATTTATTGCCTAAATGCAAATTTTTGTTAAAAGCTTTGAGTGGCATAATAAACTGAGCAGGTGCAGCTCTGATGAAGTTGTTCCCTGCATTGTTTTGGTTTACATAAAACTCTCAGGTGTAGTTTTCTTTTTTAACTTGGTGTCTAAGTAGTATCACTGCAGTTTCATGCATTATGACAGCACATTAAATACCATGTTGACTTACTCTTAGCAACTTGAGGAGTCATGGCCAGAATAACTGATGTGAGAATTGTTGTTCTGACACACCAACACTCCTCACTATCTACGTCTACCCTTGTCTCCACTCCATCTTGCATTACATGAAATTGCACTAAGTAGGCTTAATGTTCATTTGCCAAGAAAACTGAATTATGATTGCTCTTTGCACATAGCCTCCATATTCAACACAAACCTGTGTTTCTGAGTCACTGATGCTCACTAGACCATAAGCAATGGTGTGAAACTGTAGCTTTCTGCAAATGATGAAATGTTTTTGAAGGTTGAGAGCTCTTCTTTGAACTTGAGTAAAGCGATTCATATGCTAATTAGTTTATGCTTCTCTGAGTGCTAATGTTAAAGTATATTTGTTGGTAAAAAAGAATTGTTTCAAACAGATACTGAAAAATGTAAAACCATGATTGTACAACATGCAAGCTTCCTCTGTGCAGAGAACCTCTGCAAGGTCTAAGCACTGACTGAAGTCTCATTGAAGCACTTTCAAAGCAAGTTTTGAAGCAGGACATAAGCTTTGTGTGGGCTTTTTACAGTGAGACAAATCAGGGAGACTAATTTCAGCATGTCCATTGCACAGTTTCAGTCTACAATGAAAGGTTTAGCTTCATAAATGAAAGGACAGGAAATTCTCAACTCCCTGCTGAAACTACCGAAGATAACCACTGTGGGCAGTTGTGATTCTGCCTATGTGCATCCACATCTTGTCTTCTAAGACAAATCCATTTTCATCTTTCTTCCCCCCACCCCGTTCTCTACCCAATTAATATATCACTGGGTTGCATGTCTTGTCAGCTTGCATCAGTCACGTTGCATTACATGGACAGTCCAATGCTGCTGATATGACCTGACATAATTTACCAAGTGATTTCTCATTAGAAAAGGTAAAGAATTAAAAAAAAAAAAAAGTGTAATTGTTTTCATTAATAGATTTTTCAGTAATTTGGGGAAAGCATTATGAAACAAACCCACAGGAACTTGTTTCTAAGGCATTAGCAAAGGAAACAAACACATAGAGACTTGTATTTTCAATACATTAGCTAATATTTTGACCATCTTCCTGCTTCCAAAAGACATAAATGTTCAAATTAGCCATATAAATAATAAGAATGCATTGAATTTTTTCATTACCAAGAAAATGCATGTAGAAAGCATATGGACATCTCTTACTGAATATAGATTATGCATTACTTCTGTAAAGAATTACAAAAAATCTTTCAGTGTGTCATTTTAGATTTTTACCTATTTGGTTTTTTATGTGTTTTTTTTTTTCAATAACTTTGCAGTGAAATTATGCACCATAGTTAAGGTTTCCTTCATTTATATCTGGCAAGGTTCTAAACCAAGTCAACTTTATTGACATCCTAAAGTACAGTCACAGAACTGAAGATTGCGCAAGAGGAGTAAATTACCCACACTAGCTTCTAGGTGTTATACCAGTTAAATAGATTAGGATTTTAAGCTCCTATATGAAAGATGTGAGTATTCCTACTCCCGATAACTTGATGTTAGATCCTTGTCCCAAGTATACAGAGACTCTATACTTAGTGTTATCTAAGGTCACAGGACACTGTGACTTTCCTGATGTAAAGGTATATGATGTGCAGTAGTAGAGCTCAGGTCTGAGTTTGAACTGGTATATGCTCCATGTCTGCAGACAACAAGGTGATGGCACAATGCCTCCATTTCTGGTAAGCCCTTCTTTCCCCACCATTTCCCCAAGGCAGCTGATATCCACCTATTGCTTTTTTCTAGCTCAGCTTACTTTTACTTACATCAGAAAGGGGGAATAAGCGACAAATCACTGATTCAATGTGCAAGCAGAAAATGAGGAAATGTAGGCAAACAGCTAAAAGGAAATTCAGGCAGGACAGAACTATTTAATTAGCAATATATGCTACAGTAAGTAAGAAGATTTACTACCAGCTGTATTGTATTAAACACTGAGAGATCAGCACTATGTACTGAAACTCTATAGCATACGTAGAAATTATTCAAAGAAATTAATCCTCAGTGTTTTCCTTGAGCTTCAATATTTATTGCTTCTAACTCTATTCTTTCTACAACATAAACTACAATAAAAGCAAATGTTACCGCTTTTATAGAAAGTGTCAGGAACTTTTCAATGATTAAGCATGCTTGGAACTCTCATTCAAAAGTAATGCTAAGAGGAAACCCAAAATAAAACAAAGATTGGAAGAATTTAAATATATCAGCTAACCCCAAAGTGTCAGGTTCTGTTTCTTTTTGTGCTTTGATGGTAGGTGGAATAATTTAATAAATGAACTAAGAGGCTTGGCACTGAACCTGTATCATTGCTCCAACATGCTAAGGGACACAAGCATCCTGGGATGCATTAAAAGGATACATCCCAGGAACAGTGGTAATGGAATTGTTTTACCCTTTTGTGCTCTGCACCATTCTTTGTAGTGGTCAGCCTTTTATTTTCGTATTACATGTTGCCATTCATAGAACCATTCCAAATCCTTCCTAATGTGTTTTTAACAAGTATTTGCTTACAGTGCCTACTCTGCCATTCAAGTTCTTCCAAACCCCAGTGCAATGACTCCTAAATCAATTTATAAAGGGACGTCTTTTCCTTTTGCCAAGTAAGTAAAGGCACATGTTCTTGATAAGAAACAAAACGTAGCAGTAGTTTTTGTTATGCTATAGACTTATGTAGTTGTTATAAGCCCTTTCATTTTGAGCAGGTGAAGGGAGACCAAGTTAGCAGTAATGTAACTTTTAATTAGGTAAAGTAAGTTTGTCATGTGAACTGCAGGTAATGCTAGTAAACAACAAGCTGGTGAAAAGAAAGACATGATAATCTAAATACTGTAATGTGTTTGATACAGAGTAAATAATAAAAGTCCAGGGAAATTAAGCAAAAGGTGCTAGCGTGCTGTAATTCAGGTAACTTTAAAATCTTTCGTTTAATCTTTCACATGTGCAGGGGAAAAAGAGTTTTTTACAGATTCTTTCTCTCAGGATATCAAGTTACCGAATGTATCTTCAGAGATGAGAAACTCTAGTAGTATTGACTCAGGGCATCAGGTTCAATTCCGAAATTTCAAGAAAGGTGACTAGTAGGAAGATTTGTAAAAAAGTTTGCATGCAGGCAATTTTTGCCCCTTTAACTGTGCTTTTGGTAATTTTATATGTGTATTAGGAATGTGTATTTATAAACATATGTGCATCAACTATTCCAGTTACAAGCAGTTTGGAGAAGGCTCAACTTTGTATCCTGTTCAATGCTAGGCACATTGCTAGCAGCTCAATAACTAAACCATGACTGTATTTCCCGAGCCTGTTTCACTTTTCACAGTTCACAGTATTCACAACACTGAGACTGTGCCAATGAAGAATTTTGCCTTGTTTTTTTGTAGTTGAAGGGTTACAAAAGGGCTGTAGTTAGAAAGCACAGTGATACAGAGTAGTTAAATATTGTGAAACAATCAGGAACTCAGGATGAATGAGAGAAGGACTCAAGCTTAACATTTTGCTTCAGCTTCCGTCTGACAACAGTATTTCTATAAAAATGTGCATATTTACAGTTATTTAATTCCTTAGATTAAAAATACTTTGCATACTGTATCTCACAAATCTAAGACAAACTTTTTGCATTCCTTGGTGTTAGAATATCAAAAGGTAACCTTTGATTTGGCCAGTGGTTTGATGTCTAGGATTACCTTTAATCTGAGGTTTAATTACCTCAGGTTGTCTCATAATGACTCAGTAGAGCTTTCTTTTTATTTCTTAAAGAAGACTGATTTACCACTGGACAACACCCTAAAAGCAATGGTTCTGAGCACTAATAATTTCAGAGATTAATGCCTTGTGCAATTTGTGTTGAAGCATTTGTTCAAATCGGATAAACTTCAGAGAGGGTAGAATAGAGACAGGTAGAAGATTCCAATGTAATTTCCCTCGTTTTTCTGAAAAGTATATGGACTTCTTATTTACCTCAAGCAGTTCAGTCCTGTATAGTGGCTCACAGGTTACAGTCTGCATTTTACTGGGGTATTGGTGTCTCAGAAGGAGAAGTGTGTCTTATAGAATAACCAGAGCTCTTCTAGCACAACTTAACCATGCTTCATTTTGTAAAAATAAAATGGAATAAAATATGTATTTTTTTCTAAAACAACTACAAAAATTCATGGAGTACTCATAGATTTGAATAATTATAATTGGCTTGCTGCATAAATTCAGATGTATTAATAAAACATTAGCTATAGTCACACACAGCTGGGAATTGAAACTGTTGAACTAATCTTCAGTAAGATCTTAACCTTCTCTTTATGTTAGCAGTTATTGCTTTCACTAGATGGCACTTTGTCTCTCTTCATCACAATGCTAGACTTGTTAGAACTCCTTAATGCAGACAAATGCCTACTCTGTCTCATCCCCCTCATACAAACTTGTTCAGATCTTAGTATTTGTGTTTACAGACATTTAATGAAGTAACAAAATCTGATGAATAAAGCTTTTTTCAA
The DNA here is from genome assembly GCA_013396915.1 of Stercorarius parasiticus. Taxonomy (NCBI): domain Eukaryota; kingdom Metazoa; phylum Chordata; class Aves; order Charadriiformes; family Stercorariidae; genus Stercorarius; species Stercorarius parasiticus. The sequence goes on along the minus strand of VWZL01005204.1, from coordinate 104,311 downwards.
ATGAAGATGCATGAAGTGGGAAAGCTTTGCAGTGCAGCCCACACATACCCTGTAAAGAACTGAGGACACATTTAAGGAGGATTACATATGAAAAATAATTGTGGGAAAGACTTTTTTTTTTTTAACTCTCCTCATCCCAAAGGATGAGAAAAGTGAGTGTATTATCACTAAAGGTATTTGGAGACTGATGGTATTTCTAACAAGGGTGTAAGCCAAATGTTAATGTGCAGCTAACCATTTAACACCCATGAAATTTCCCCATGTAAATTCAACTACAGATTGTATTCTTCATTTCAGCTTGCAACTGAAAAAAAAAATTGCTGCTATGAGACAGTCAATGTGTCTCTCATTCACTGGTTAGTAAATACATAATTAGTGTGTTAAAAAGTGCACCAGAAGTAGGAAGGAGTATGTGAGTCCTTGCCCTCTCCTTCTCTTCCTAAGTTTACTTCCTTGCCTGTTCTACCATTTCTTCCTGTTTTCCCTTATCCCCTTTTGATAGTTACACACTGAGAATGTGTGATAATTTCAGCATGAAACTTTTGAGTACAAGCTACGTTTTTTCTATTTGAGTTTAACGTTCATCAGGAAAACAAAAGCAATTAAATCAAAAATAAAAATTAAAAAAAATATTAATGGATTTGAGTTAGAGAACCCTAGAGGTAGAAATAGTCAGTCATAGCCATTCTTATTCTTGCTTACCTTCCAGATATTGGTAGTTATATGACTGTTTAATTCTTCATTGGTTTACTTTTATTTATGACACTGGAAATAACTCACAGAGGTTGCATGAGTACTGGTATCACCACGGACAACTTTGTTAGCATTTGCAATAAAATTAAGTGACAACATCTATGTGGGGAAAAAAAAAAATCATTTGTATTTATATAACAGCCATTCCTCCACTTGGAGACATTTTCCAAGAAACTGAAGAATTTCTTGCTAAATATGGTATATTTTGTTTTCTTAAGAAAGAGAAATTCCTTGGGATTTCTTTTAGATTGGCATGAAAACCCAAACAAATATTTTATTCTATTTTACTTATTCTTATGTTAAGGCAGGTAAAAATTTAGGTAAAACACACTAGGTTCTAACACACACTACTATAAAAAAGTTTATGTGTGTTTGTGTGTGTACATACTATGGAGCACTGCAAACTGTCGCAAGTAAACATTTTGTTCTGTTCTCTTCAGTTGTATTCCTTTTTGTAACAGTGATTTTAAAGATCTGTGTTCCATCGAGAGCTTCCTTAACTATAACAACAAGGACCTGGAATTAGTATCTGTATTTACTGTTTAAAAAGTATACTTCCTCCTCTGCTCAAACAAATAATCATTATAACATAATCACCATAAGAATATTTGGGTTCACATGAAACAAAATATTATTTTAAAATTATCACTAGCCTATAACAATTAACATTGTACAGTATAACATAAAACGATGTCTCTTCATTGCTTTTGTCACATGGATTTCCTACTAGCTTCTATACAGAATAGTGACTCTATTTCAAAATATTCTGGTGTTCTATAACTGCCCTGTGTTGGAATCTGTCAAGTCAATAAACCATTTACCTTCCTGCTTTTTAGTCATTACTGGCTGTATAGGTATACATATATTATTATATAAGATTAATACAGTCGTCCAAAATTTTCCTGCATGGAACACTGACACCTTTTATATGCCAGCTCTGAAATTTTCTACAGCAAAGATATATTTGTGTTTGAAAACCAGGTTGTTCTTTTTTCCAATCTTAAATTTCAAAATATTACTCTGACCACATTGGCTTTTCATCTGGCAGGTGAAGCTTAGCTTGGAGTCACCTGTGTGTCAGGGATATGTGTTTTGTTATTTCATGACAGTTTACTCAAGTGTTTTTAATTTGAAAGCCAGCCCTCAACAGATGTTTCTTAATATTTAGGAGCTGAAAATGGTAAAAGTTCCATTCTCACTGAGCATATACATCCCTTCATAGATGATTGCCCTGAAATTATAATTCCATATTGAATGTCCATGAGGAGACAGTACTCACAATAAGAACGGGCACCAGTGCAACCCTTAGTTCAAGTCCCAGATGTCTGGCCAGGCACAGCAGGAATTTGAAGATTGCAATGCTAACGACTTATCCTGAAAACACCACATGATGGGATTTGTTGTCAATACTTCATTTTTTTTAAATTGTTTTGTGTTTTTCAAGCCTAATGAACCGCATATCATATCACAGTCCTAGCAACAGAGTTCTGTGGAAAAAAATAATATGCAATCATGTAGTCAAGGGTTTTTAAACTCGTGTATTTTTTACACAATGTAGTGTGTTACAGCACACAGTTCTAATGTGTGCTGTACATGGTGGATGACAAAAATGCATATTTGGAGTGGGACCAGTGAAGGTTATGCAATGAGTGTTCATTTTTGCAACTTTTGAATCATTAACATTGCAACCTTAGTCTTTTTTAATGTAATACAAGTGTTTGCATGCATAATTGGTATAAAATGAATGAAAATTACATATAAGACCATATAATGGTCCCAGGTTCCTATCTACCAAAAAGTCAATTAAGATTAGTGACATTCTGGAGTGAAGGAGTAGCATATGAGGCATTCTTAAGGGGTTTAGGCCCTGTTAGAGAGTAAGATTTAAAGTTAGCCTGAAGAGACTGCTATTGTGCATTTGTTTTCTGCAAGAGAAACTTTTTAAAATCTATGCATGAAATTGTTTTTTCAAAGCATTGAATATAGTCTTTGACAGATTTGTGACACAGAATGAACATTTCAGTGGAGACTGTAATCTTCTTTAGGCTAAAACGAGGTTGAACACTTCCGAGGATGAGATTTTGTAAAAATGTAACCTGGAAAACAATAAAGGAACATTTGAAGGATCTATGCATCATGAATATGACTAGTTTTGTGGGGTTTTTAAACTCGTGTATTTTTTACACAATGTAGTGTGTTACAGCACACAGTTCTAATGTGTGCTGTACATGGTGGATGACAAAAAAAAATCCTTTCATTATTTTAAATGAGATACTTGGTAATTTAATGAGGTGCCTGCCAGTTTTTGTGTTAAGGGAAACTGAATAGTTATTCCCTATTCACCTTCTCGATCGTTTATATCTTTCTTCATGTCTTTTTCAAAGTGAAGCATCCTAATAATGTAGCTTGCCCTAAATCAGTATAATTCTCTTCCTTTGGCTATCCTTGTTGCTTTTCTCTGTATTTTTCCTAGTTCTAATTACTCCTTTTAAAATGGACTTCAAGAAGTACTAAACTTGCATAGAGTTTATAATTAGCAGTATAAGGGATGTATATAGTGTCATTTCCTTTTTTTGCTATCTATCAACCTCATTCCTAGTGAGTCTTAGTATACAATTTTCTCTTTTGACTACAAATGACTGTTGACTGACATTTTCAGAGAACTATCCATGACTTCAAAATCCCTTTCCTGAATATCAATACATTATTCAGAGCCATTACCATATAGAATTCATTAGAGTTATTTTGTCCATATGCATTCAGTTCACACTGGATTTTGTCTGCCATTTTATCACTAAGTCATTTAGTGTTTTGGGATCTTCCTGCTACTTTTCATGGTAAAATCCCATTTTGACTGTTTCAAACTTGAAAAGCAGAGGTCCCAACGCAGATTTCTGTGGATAATAGCTTTCCACAATTTGTTTCTGTCCTTTTTTTGTTAGTTTTTCATCAGTGATTAATTCATGAGGAAAAACAGCCTGTTTGCTCTTAAATTTTAAAAAAATAACTCTTTGGAAGTCAAATATACTGTGCCAACTTTGTTTACAAACATTTTGATAAGTTATGGAACATGGGGTCACCCAGTTGTACTGGTAACAAGGCTAAAATTGTGCATCAAAGCTTCTGGTGTCACCTACTAAAATCAGAAACACAGAGGCTCCAACAGCTTTTTAGCAAACTGTTGCAAAAGTGGCTTTCTAATAAGTTACTAGTAAACAATCATTATTTAAGTGAAATATGGAAATAAGCAAAACCAGATAAAATTTGGTAAATATCACTTCCAAATTGTGGAGCAGTACAGTTTCTTATATTTCTGATGGTAGCCATACCTATGCAGACATGAAGATCCTGAAGCAGGCAAGAAAACAAGAGAGTCAGAATCTGTGTATATTTGTATCTATAACCTACTAATCAGAGCTTTTATATAGGTATAGCAAATTCATCTAAGACAGAGAAGACCTGGGATTGAATCAGACAGGCCGAGGATCCATGTAAGTGTTCTATCTACTTTGATATCAAGGAGGGATGTCTCAGTTTCCTCGGCGAAGGGCAGACTTTGGTCATATATCAGCACCAAAAGAGGTCTAACAACAGAAAACTGGAGCAAAAGTCGGTGACTAACACTGAAGTACATATCATTATACCTGTACAGTGAGATATATGCCTTGAGCTGACTAATCAAGATGTGAAACTGGAAACAGTATAGCCATAATCATGCTGATTAGCATCACAGAAAGTCTAGGGCCCATCACCTTAGGTACAGTGTCAGACTAATATAGGTTTATTGGTTTTGGATACCGAGTATCTCCATTTGGACCCACATGCTATTAAGCAAATGTACCAGCTCAGAGATATCCCTTCAGAGGTCCCAGAACATCCTTTCTTAACATGCCCTAGGCATCTCCTAAACTACCGTTGTCGTCTACAATATGTGAAGACACTTTTCAGCTGTATGTCTGTATAATAATTTGTATGAAAAAAATTGTTTGAGATGTGAAATTTTGTCAGTTGTTTTGGTTTAGCCATAGTCACGTGACAAATACTTCATGGATGCTGCTGCGTTCATCTATCAAATTTGCTGCTAACTGTGCTGCTTCAGTTGTTCAATGCTGTATTTGCCTGTATTTGTACTATTTCAACCAAGTAGTAATAAACAAAGGAGACAATGAATAGGAAAATAATGTTAAGAGATTTTGAGAAGTGGAATTATATTTAGATTAATTTTTAATGAAAATACATTGTTCAGTGGTATTTCAATGTTTGAGACTCATTTTCAGACATATTATTTCTCAGGCTGGTTCTTCTCTTTGTTTTACAATTCTTGTTTGGGCAGCACTTTATATCAGTAAACATGATCTTACCAGTGAGACTACAGCAAAGTGGTTAATTCCTACTTTTGTTCTCAGTTATACAAATTCAATGTCAACTGACTGAATTCAACAGACTTATTTCTGGAATGCTCTGACATATGAGAGGTCTGAATGTGGTATCTGGAATTCCGGATATGTGTATACATTTATTTTCCACTCCAAGTGGCATGTACAGAGTACTCTATATAGATGAATGTCCTGGTTCCGGCGGGGTTAGGGTTAATTCTCCCCAGGCTCTGGCAGGGACACAGGTATTCCATCCCATGTGAGCCATGCCCACTCTGAGCTGCAAGGGGAGGGGGCAAGAATCACCCCTGGGGCATCCCAGGTGCAGTCGGTGAGGGGAGGTTCGTAATGTAATCGTGTTTGTACATTCCTCTATCCGTGTTACTGTTGTTGTTTTCTTGTTCCCTTTGCTGTTCTGTTAAACTGCCTTTGTCTCAACCCACGAGTCTGAGAGAGCGGCCACATGGTTCTTTGCTGCCATCTGAGGTTAAACCACGACAGTGAATTAATCTCAAAAAGTTATAAACAATAGACCACAAATCATAATGAGAAACATGATGCTACATGCAGGCCAACCTGCAGACCAACTACTGCCAGTAATTCCTGCTTATGTCATGTAACACAGTATCTCAGTAGGAGACAAAACTCAATGCATCATGGAGGCTTGCTAAAGCCTTTCATTTCTAGAGATGCTACTGAAGTTTAGGTGACTAATGGCATGCGTCTGTTTTCCCTTGCTAAACCTAAGGAAATTAGTTCACGGGAACTTTGTGATGCTCCAACTTTCAGAAGCCATTGTTCAACTCCATATTCCTCTCACATACCTGATCCCTTAGGCAACATGATTAGAATGGAATATAAGCATTAATAGCTACAGTCTTCCCTCAGCATAAGAGAAGTTACTTGTAGGAGACATCTGTGATCACCTATTTTCAGAATTTCCACTTGAAGAATCCAATAAGTGCCTGAATATAATTTATATAATCGCTGTTAGCAGAGGCCAAAAGGAGACAGTGGGGTCAAGATGACCCTTAACTACAAAAAGTGAATGAATCAGCAAAATGGACTTCCACAACTGCAAGCCATGACAGAGGTCCAAGTAAAATTTCCATTGATTATAAACTTACCTGTCTAGCATAAAGCACAGAGAGATTTGGGATAGGGAAAACAAATGCCTAATATGTCCAGGATGATTGCTAATTAGAATGGTCTCTCCTAAATGATAAAGTTACAGAATAAAGGTGTTCAGCACTACTTCAAATGTTTAACTTTGCAGAACAAGTAATGTAAGCTGTACATTTTAGAAACATTATTCCAGTGTTCTTTTGTATTTGTAATGAAGATACCTGTAAAATGAACTATACAAACATATTATATCACAGAAATACAAGGAAATCAGCAGTTCTAAAAGGGAAATAGGATAATTAAATGCCTGAATAAGAAAATGAAGCACTTTAAATGTTTTGTTATGTTTTCCAATCTGTACAGTCAGTCATCTGCTCTCCTTTTTTTTCCCCTGCCTCATCAGGATGTTGCAAATATGCAGCTGCCTGCTCAATGGAGTTAATGAATTCCAGCACAGGTGCTTTTGATTGTATTGCATAATGGAAACCCTTTTTCTTTTTCCTGTTCCTCTCTTTGCATCTTTACTGTGCTTTACAACTCTCTCTTTTTTTTACTCACCTCCCCCTACCCTCCACGCTCCACGCTCCTCCCTCCCCGCCCCGATGGCTACAAGTTGGATGGCTGAAAGAACTGAGGACTGGTATTTATGTTGCCAAATGAGAACTCCGTAGAAAAGAGTGATTGTGTTAATGTAACAGACGTGACTTTGGAGCAGGTTAAAGTTTAAGTAAATAGATCCAGGGCAGAAACTGAATTTTTCAGGCATGTTATTGACGTTGTTTGTAACTTGTGACTTCAAATTTTTTAAAGTGTCTGTGTTTTTTGACAAGACTTTTGTGGGACTTTGAAGCATTTTGAAAACATGACATGCTAAATACAGAAGGTAGGCTGAAGGTTAAAACAATGACATCTATCATTAAAAATTAAATCCTGGCCCTACTGAAATTGTGCCAAAATTCACAGTAACTTCATTAGAGTCACGAAATCAGAATTTTTTTTTTTTTCAAAGGTAGGTAGAAATTTATTTTATGTTTAGCTTTGCATGACTCAGAGTTGCCCTTATGTATATTCAGGATAAATGTCATCTTTTATTGTTGGGAAAAAGCAGATTCTGGTTCAGGTTCCTTTATCAGAGATAAAGGATGATATCTTCAAGTTAGGCTGTGGTATTAGAAACCCTCTGAATTTCTAGGACATATGAACAAAATGAAGGAAATCTCAATTGTATAGAAAGTCTATACAAGGAGAGCTAGTATGCTTAATTTGAGCAAGCAGTTTATGGGTGGCAAATGTCAGCTGACAAACACTTTGTGTTGGATATGGAGAATACATTAGAACTGACTAAACCCTGTGCATTTAGTTGGCAGAATATTAAAAGAAAACCCCAACAAATTAGAGATTATTTTGGTTTACTGAAAAGGAATGCCACTTATGTGAATGAAGGCTCACAGTGGAGAGACATGTAGAAGCTTTGCACTGTCAATACATTAACAAATAAAATGGAGCATGGAGCAGGGTTGAAGTCATTTAGCACCTTTCAGGTAAAAAAAAAAAACAAAACAAAAACAAAAAACCAAACAAAAAAAGATAAACTTAAGTTTTGAAAAACTAACAGAAAAGCAGCAGTCAAGAAGACTTAAATGCAACTTCTCTTGTACTATCCAGTCACAAGCTGAAAACAAAAGGAAAATTATCTACCACTGAGAAAGAGACATGAAATTTCAGAAATGCTATGCTATGAGTTGTTCTCAAGTACTAAAATAATAAGAGATATCAAAAGGAGAGACTAGAACCAAGAATTGTTATTGAAGTGTTTGCTAAAACATGACAAAGCTATCGGTTCATTCTAGCATGTGATTCAACAGATCAAAAACGTTTGTCCAGTAAAAATATAAAAAAGAAGAAGTGGTAAGACAGCTTGGTTAATATTTAGTAATTCAGAAGGAAGTTCTTATCTTTGAGTCAATCCAGCTAAAGATACCGCAGAACACACATTAATACAAAGAGTCTTATTTTTAGCATTAATGAGTAACTTATCTATAACAATTAGATCAGGATGGGAACGGGCCTTACACGCCTGATAAACAAATATTGAATCCTGCTGCAAAGATGACAGTTGTAGTATGAACTCCAAAACCAGTATATGATATGACTGTAATATAAGGCACGCTTCCAAAGGCTCCTGAAAATCAAAAGCTGAAGCCTTACGAGCAGTGAGTGTCAGGGCCCCATGGGCGCCAATGGCTCCACTCAGTCTCCCCAGGAGGGTCCTGGTTGTACCTGCCCCCTGCAGGGCTTGACCCCCAGCTACCCTCAGTGCTCCCGAACAGCGAGGAGCTGTGTGGCATTGCTGCATTTGTCAGAAAATACAGTTTAAGATCCCATATCCTAAGGACTGCTAATGCTATCTTCCCATAGCAGGACTTCCAGACTGCAACTCTAATGAGATTAATATATACAAGAGAGGCAAGGTGAATAAATCCTGTCCTCAGCTAATAGCTGGACGAACAAAGCTCTCTCTTCAAGCTTTCATTTTCAGGTTGTGCAATTAAATCACTTGTACTATCTAACATGCCAGAAACTCAAGAGTCAATCAGCCTCAGGTGGGTGGCATGTAAAAAAATATGGGTGAGATGGGAACTGATTTAAATCCTGTACTACATTTCCAGTTTATTATTGGCATAAGAGGAATCCAAAGGCTGAACTAGACAAAATACTTGATGCATTTAATATTCCATGGGAAAGGCGTACTGAAAAAAGTAAACTGAAAATTGAAGCAATGGCATTGATGCATCTTGCCTTGTCAGTTAACCTTGTACTATTTCAGAGATACCATTATTCACATCCTTAATGTATAATTTCTTTTGTTGCTTCACAGCATGCCAACAAATAAAATGTGTACTGTCTAATGAGCGTAACATGATAGTGCATAACCTTTCAGATTTCTCTCTGGATATCAGCACATTCTCCTACTCAGTCAAAGAAAGCAAAATCTGTAGAAAAAAATCTGCTTTTACTTAATCTATTATTCATAAAATAAAGGTCTCATTTTTCCCAAAGTCTATGAAGAACCATACCTAGGACACAGAGTCTATAGGCAAGTCCTGTGCTAAGCATTGCCAAGTTCAGCTTACTTTTCTTATTTACTTAGTGCTTTATTTCCCATGAATGGATTCAGAAGAAAATAATATGCCTTCAATTTGGTAAACAGTGGCAATCCCTCTCATGCCTGGTCCTTTCCACCCCTTCCTTTTATCTTTTTAATAGAGACTATATCACACAGCTTTCTGTTTTCTTATTTGTTACTTTTTGTCTGCTGCTGTCCATTATGGTATCACCAGGCCTGCCAGAAGAGCCTGGGGTAATGTTATTGTTCTGTAAGTAATTGCAATATCCTCAAGGCTATGCAAAAGAAGATGAAAATGATCTTTCTGCCCAATGACTCATCATCATAAAGACTGTTAAGCAGTTATGTTCTCACAAGAGCTCCTGATGCCCTCATACTGCTACTTTTGCAGTAATTGAGACCTGTTCAAGAGCAGTGTTAAAATGCTTTATTGAACAGGAAGGGTAAAACAGAGCTATTATCTTCAGTCCTAAAATAAGAAGAGAACTGAAAAATAACTTAAACTCAGATTCCCTGAGCTGATGTTGCTCTTATGTCTTCTGGATGTGATTTAGTTTTACCTGAATTAATTACATCAGCTGATCTCAGAGGGAATTTTAATACATGAGGATGCAATTTGAAAGAGTGATGGTTATCCAGTATATTTAAACTAGACTGTATGAGGGAGGGGGATATTATTAGGCTTGCTTGTGACAAGCCAAGGGATGACACTTCATGGTCTGAGGGATGGATCACTAGCAAAGGCCCTCAATCTGTTGCTCTGAGACATGCTGGCTTCATTGCAGCACACTTGAAGTCTTATCGAGATGAGCCAGGGGCTCCTGAGACAATAGAAACTGGGGAGTCATGGAAAAAAACACCTGACATTTGTCATTCCTGACAAATTTGGTGGCCTTCTACTATGGAGTTACAGCATTGGTGGATAAGGAGGGAGCAACAGAAGTCATCTACCTGGACTTGTGCGAAGCATTTGACACTGTCCCGCATGACATCCTGGTCTCTAAATTGGAGATACAGGGATTTGATGGATAAGGAATTGGCTAGATGGCTGCACTCAAAGGGTTGAGTCAACAATTCAATATCCAAGTGGAAACCAGTGACAAGTGGTGTCCCTCAGCGATTGGTACCGGGACCAGTGCTGTTTAACATCTTTGTCGGTGACATGGACAGTGGGATTGAGTGCACCTTCAGCAGGTTTGCTGATGACACCAAGCTGTGTGGTGCAGTCAATGTGCTGGAGGGAAGGGATGCCATCCAGAGGGACATGGACAGGCTTGAGTGGTGGGCCCGTGCCAACCTCATGAAGTTCAATGAAGCCAAGTGCAAGGTCCTGCAGCTGGGTCGGGGCAATCTCAAACACAAATACAGGCTGGGCAGAGAATGGCTTGAGAGCAGCCCTGAGGAGAAAGACTTGGGGATGTTATTGGATTACAAGCTCAACAGGAGCCTGCAATGTGCTCTCGCAGCCCAGAAAACCAACCATATCCTGGGCTGCATCAAAAAAAAATATGGCCAGAAGGTCGAGGGATGTGATTCTGTCCCTCTACTCCACTCTGGTGAGAGCCCACCAGGAGTACTGTGTCCAGCTTTGGAGTCCTCAGCACAGGAACGACATGGACTTGTTGGAACGGGTCCAGAGGAGGGCCATGAAGATGATCAGAGCGCTGGAGCACCTCTCCTATGAGGACAGGCTGAGAGAGTTGGGGTTGTTCAGCCTGGAGAAGGCTCCAGAGAGACTTTAGAGCCCCTTACAGTAGCTAAAGGGGGCCTACAGGAGAAATGGGGAGGGACTCTTTATCAGGGAGTGGAGCAATAGCATGAGGGGGAATGGTTTTAAACTGAGAGAAGGGAGATTTAAATTAGATATTAGGAAGAAATTCTTTACTATGAGGGTGGTAAGACACTGGAACAGGTTGTTAGAGAAGTTGTGGATGCCCCATCTCTGGAAGTGTTCAAGGCCAGGCTGGATGAGGCTTTGAGCAACCCGGTCTAGTGGGAGGTGTCCGTGCCCATGGCAGTGGGGTTGGAACTAGATGATCTTTAAGGTTCCTTCCAACCCAAACCATTCTATAATTCTATGATTCTGTGTTTTTCAACTTGTGACTAAGAGGAACTACCTGCCAAATTTCATGTTTATGTCCCTATCAAAAGGGATTTTGATCATATCAAAGATAAGTACCTTAGGACTGAATGAAATGAGAACTCTGAATCCACAGTGTGATCAGTAAGCTTAGCCACCAGCTAGTCAAAACTGTGAATTTTTGTAAATACACTGATGTACTAATTTTCATGTGTAGAAGCAGCTCAGTAACTAACATGCACCTAAGCTAACCAGTAATAAGAAAAATCTCAATGTCTGGAAAGAATTAATAGTTTTAGAGCAAGGCTCATATGCACAAGTCCTTTTGAATTCCTGTAAAATGCAGTGACAGATTTCTGCTTTGTTTTAAAAATGTGACTGGAAGTGAAACTACTGAGAAGTACAAATGAGTTACATTCATGTTGCCAGGCAAATGCATATTTTGCACAAACTCTGAAGCACGCTTTCAGGGGAAGCATAGGGGAAAGTGGATATATTAAGATGATCGGACCATACAATTTCAGTAACTGTGAAACATGTAAAGTTCTTGCAGTTCTCTCCAGGCTGAGTTGTAAATTCAAGAAATTCAGAGTTAAATATATACGTAGAAGAAGGGAGGGGGGGAAGGGGGAATCTAATATGCAGTGAATGCTAATATCCAAACATATTCAGAGTATCAAAAGATTAAACTAGAACCTGAGTTCCCACCACTGAATTTTCTGATTTACAATCCCGCTAGGGGAAGTGGGGAAGATGATCCAACTTAGAAGCAGCATTACAAAATGGTAATGGGCAAACCCTCTCCTGACTCCACTGGTACATTTGTCTCTTCCTTTTAGAAACTATTTCCTTGCACTCCCCTAATATTAGCTAATTTCATGTAACCATAACTAATATTCTTTTCCTCTCTATAAAAGGATTTGTGTAGATACACACAAGGAATCAACTCACAGTATAAATTAACTCAGAAGTTTGGAGGGATCATGTATCAGACTGTTTCAGAGAAGCATTTATATAATTAGTTTAGGAACAAAAACTGCATTCAAAAGCTTGTTACTTTATAGATATTTGTAAATATCATCACTACAACACCTCTGGAGAGCAAAAGAACCCCAAAGCAGCCGACCAAAATGAATGACGAAGAAAGAGTGGCTACTTTCGTATGTCCATAACTGTAGCTGGGTTTTTTAAGAGCCACAAGTGAACTCATTTGTATTTAGTGCTTGCATTTAAGTACTTTAATGTTCTCATTAATAAAAATGACCCATTGAAACATCCAACAAAACATCTGTAAAATTAATTTACTGGAAAGATCTTTTTACTACTGTATTTGATTTCTCCTGTTAAAATTTTAGTTATGGCTATTGAGATGTCTGAAAGTAGATATTAATGAGAATATGGTATTACACATATTAAAACCATCCTCTTGTGCTGTGAATAATTAGTCAGGTTTTTGTGTGTGTGAAGTGGGGATGGCAGGAAAGAGAAAGAAAGGAAAAGTGTGGTTTTTTGAGCTTTTTCTTATGCTAGTAATCAAATACCATGAAAGGTTGTAAGATGTCACTCCATAACATATTTCTCATAGAGGTTAAAGGAGGTTGACTGTGGCTGTCCAAGACACCAGAAGTTCTCTGTCTGTCTGGGGAATATGAATAAGCACTATTTAATTCACAGAGTAACTTGCATAAATCAATCTTCTCTGGAATTCAGTGACTGTGAATCATATTTTCACAATTTGAGGCTGAATGTGATTATACAAATAGTCTTATCAGATAAATTTTCCCTTTTTGATGAAATCACAATGAAAGGAACTGCTATGAGTGTGTGAATTATAAAGATAATGATTAAGCCACTGTAATACAAATCTCCCAATGAAAGGATAGTTTAAAATTTGACTTTTAAAATTTTTACATTTCAATAGCACTGAAGAACTTACTTTTTTTTTTTTAAAAAAAAAAGGAAATCTGCTTTTTGTGCCAGTGTTTATGTGCAGCATTTCATTTGTAGCAATATGCAGATGAATTTCCCAGTGAAGGTTTCTCTGTGGTGGCATAGCTTTTTATTTGATTCAGAGATTATTTGGTATTACTTGGGATTTCTCCAACAGGCATCTTCCATAAAGGAAGCATGGAGGGGGCCAAATTACCTTCTTACTCGGTTGTTATCTCCAGGCCATTTATTTATTCTACCTGTCAGGCACAGAGCAAACCCAAGAACCTACAGTTACTTCTTATTAACTGGAGCTATGAAATTTGATGATTTCCTAAGTAGCCTTAATTTTGTTTCCTAAAAATGTCATGACAGAGATTCTCTTCTTGAGCCTTCTCTTTTCAACACAATTTTATTTGCATGGTGTTTTGGGTCGGGACAGAAAAAAGGGTTGGGGAAGAAGGTTTTTTGTTTGTTTTGAGGACATTCTCAGTGTTAGTTCTAATAGTTTGCTTATAAAGAGTCTGCATATTTTATTTTCTTCTCCAAGTGAATGAATACTGATCAATATATCAGCCTTCAACAAAATTAATATAGTTCAACAGACTGAATTTTCAGATGTTGACTCATGCCTTATTTCCTGGAGGTCATGTGGGAAGCTTTCATGAAAAATAAAAGTCACTAAAACTCCCTTGATGGAGAGAAAGAGGGAATTAGAAGACATGGCAGTCTTAGTTTCTCTCATTAATGAGATTTCACTGGTATGTATGAGACAAAACCTTTGGCCTGAAGGGTTGCACTAGCTGTAGGAAAATATCTTTTGTTCCACACTTCAGTAAGACAGGTGAAGATGCATCATTTGAAAACAGTCAATTATAATTGTATTCAGAATACATGACCAATATTTATTATTGCCATGAGAAGAAAGAAAAGTAATTGCAAAATTTAATGTCAGAAGACTGTAGTTATAATAAGACAGAATCAGGGAGGAAATCAAGCAATTAGGGACATAGACTGATGGCTGTCTAGAATTTCTGGGGTTTGGACAACTGTTTCAATAAAAGAAAAAGATAATAAGTGGTTTGGGGAAACGAAAAAAAAAAGGAGAGATACTTATTTATTTCAAAGTTACAACAAAAAAGTCCAACTATGGACTCATAGCAAGAGGCTGAGCAGCCAGGTAGGTAGACCAGACTGCTGCAAAGCAGCAAACCATTTAATACCCTCATGTTTCTAAGTCTCAGACATCTGTTTCACTATTAAGAAAGCTGGAAGTGGTGGCCCTTGAAAGATTGGCCACTTCCTTTTTTCTGTGCAGATGGATGGAATAACTCCATCTCAACTGTGTTATAGGCAGAGATAAAACAGGCTGCCATCTGGTTAGAAAGGGGAAATACATTTGCCAGGCTAATGTAAAAACCTCTATGCTGTTGGGAGGTGTCCGACAAATGGGCTGCGAGTGCCCCACAGGGAATGTGAGAGGTGCAGCTCATCAACTTAATCCACCATAGGATTTGTTTATTTATTTATTTCCAGAGTAGGGACTAATATTAACTTCCCTCCTTCCCTTGCATTTCTCAGGATTCTCTGCATTCTGTTACCCCCATTCTGGGATGGAGCAGGAGAAGCTCTCCCCTCCCCCGGACGGGCATAGCAACCCCCAAATGCTATGCTCTGGGACACAGCTCAAGCAAGGTCAGAGACAGAAGCCAAACTGCCTCAAAGTAAGGAATACTTGGCCTGAATGAAACTAATAATAATTAAAATATTATCATTCCTGGAGCTGAAGTGGAAAACTACAAAATAATAATTTTATCACAAGATTTCAAGCTCTGATGTGTGGCTGCAGAAGGTGTAGCAGCAATGCTGGCGAAGTCCAGAACCTGGAGAGATGCTCCAACTATTTTAGTTGGGGTTTTTTGTTTGCTTGGGGTGTTTTGGGTTGGTTTGTTGGGTTTTGGGTTTTGGTTTTTGTCTGGCATGTTTTTAACAGATAAATGTTTCTTGCAGAAATATGCAAAACAAAAGATTGATGCTTTACAAACAATATTTAGTTACAGTCAGGTCAACCTACTATTTTCTCCATTTGGATATGAACATGGCAACTGAAGTACTACACTATATCTTCAGTCCATTGATATATCTGAATACAGACAACTTCTGTGAGAAATCCCATGATGAATTCCTTACGCTCAAGAAAAACTAATAATCATCATGTATACGTCAAATGCAGTTACCAAAATCCCGTATAAAAAAGGATGAACCTGCTTATGCGTTTCTATGAGAACAGGTTGCTTTTCCCAATGCTTGGCAACCCAGACAGCTGGCCTGCAGCAAAACTTCTACTGTGTGTATGCAGATAAATTGCATATGTGAAGTAGAGCCAGCACTGTTCCTCAGAAGTTAATCTGTACATGAATAGAATGGCTCACTATTGCAGACACGATGAGTTTGATGTGTCACAGTTGCTTTCTGTGGCTGTATGTATGATTTATTTAGAACTGCCCCAGTGTTCAACATTTAAAAATTGTCAGCTGTAATGTCAGGATGAAAGAAAAATGGAAGAGGCTGCGCTACAATCAATTTGCTGCTGGCACAGCATATGTTAGTGACATTATGTGAGCATCATATATTAAAATTGCCTTTCTATGCATGACTTTAAGGCATATTCATGTCAGTGACAGCAGAATCTGGAAGCTTCAAGCTGTTATTTTCCACCTTGCCTATTGACTGCAATGAGTGTCAGTGCAGAAGAAGTTGGAGTGCTACCACCTTGTGATGAGGACTTGAAATTGCTCAATACAGATAAGAAGTCCTCCTTTAGAAAAGGGCCCACCCCTTCTTATTATGGATCAGCATATAAGTAGTCAAAAGAGGTCAGAGAATCCTGCTTGCAAATGAAAACACAAAGAAATTCTATACACAATAAGTTATTTAGGAAGTGATGTGGAAATAGCTTGGCAAATATCCTGGTTGAAATGATATTGTGAAGTCCCAGATTTAAGAGATAAAATACAAATGCAGGATCTGCAGTGAAATGACTAATACTATAGCACCTGATGTTTACATGTAACATCTTCATGTGAAAGGTACTTGGGCTAAGTAGAATGAGGCTGGATATCCTCAAACAGTTAAGACCTGATAACAGCATCACCATATTAGAGTAATGTGAGGTATAAGCGGGAATTCTGTAGTATAAGGTTTGGGAGTGTATTCTGTAACGTCGAATGATGTGCACAAAAATATGAACAACAACAACAAAAATATTACAAGACTTTTATTCTCTGTTCTCCCCTATTTGGCAAGTGACTTCAAGAAGAATGGGCATGCTTTCAGATGATGGACAATTCAGCTATTCAACAAACTACCGTTTTCCCCAAATAAATCACTGTGAGAAAGAAAGTGAAGCACAAAGATCTTAATTTTAGCTTCCTATGTTTGTGTGGTGTCAGGGCTGTATTTAAAAACATAGTAAATTACTTACTTTAGTTACAGGTGATAAATTCAGGAAGTTTCCACTATAACCTGAAAGACGCCCAGAACAATTCCTGCACAAACTTGATTTTTTTTTAGGAAAATAGAGAGGGATTTTGTATCAGAGACCTGTTTTTTACACTGTAAAGTAAGTTGAAATAGTCAGGCACAAGAAAATATTTCACAGCTTGGAGTCAAGTTGTCTTAAGAATCATTGGGCAGGATTAAGTTGCAAGCCTCAAATTGGATAAAGCAGTGTGCCTCACTTGTGAAGACTTTCTAAGTTGTCATGGCATCTGGTTATTCTACCTAGCAACTTTCTACTTCTATGTAAACTTGCAGCAGAAAGGAAAAAAGCCATTTCTCCACTATCTGTTGCAAGTCTGGTATTCTTTTGCTTAGAATAGGAGGGTGTGCTTCTCCTTCATTGCAGAGGTTAAAGTTGGTGATTAAGCTATCCAAGGTAAAAAAAAAAAATTAGGTCTACTAAGTAATGATTCCATGGCAGGCAACTATATTTCTATATCTACCTTCCCCTTAGTTAATCCAACCCTTTCTCTACTCTCTACTTTGCATGCAGTATGAGTATGAACATCTGTTCCAGGATGATGGATACATCTTTTAGAACAGGCATTAGGTGAGTGGAGAGATCATATCAGGGGCTGGGTTTGACTAGGCCAGAAATACTTCGATGAGAAAGAATAAATATGAGAACTCCTAAGCGACATAATCAGTGTGACTGACTATAGCTGGGAGATAGTTAAAAGCAGCCAAGATCAGGAAATAACCTAACAGGCTTTAAGGTTTCTGTGAAAGGGGAAAGTTTATGAATAGACAGACTTAGAGCTCTGTCTTGTTTTCACAACATGGTGTCTAACTGGCAAGAGGGATTTTAGTATTCCTGGTATAGGCACTACAAGGGAGTCGGGGGAGAAGGGAAGGGGTCCTATGTCCATGCACTGGTCAAATTAGACATAAAAATGTAAGATAAAGGAAAAGCTGTGTCTTGTCATTCCGCAATTTTTGTGTGCATCTCATACTTTCACTAGAATCTTGGTGATGCAGATGAAAAGACCTACCAAGATTGTAGAGCAAATTAATAGCAGAGCCAAAAATAGTGGTTTGCATTTATCACCAGCCCCTTCTTCTCCCTCCTGATAGCAGAAATATTGTCAAAATTCAGTTTATGTTCCCAAGAAAGAATAAATGTGTTGTCATCCATGACACATTCATTTAAGCCTTAATTACTGCAATTCAGTAGAATCCATTTGATTCTTTCCCACATTTTATATATAAATAAATTTGTATATACAATTGGGGTTTTACCTAAGACAACAGTAGTCTATACAACTGTAGCTAATAGACCCAGCCTTCATACAACAGCAAATTGTTGCACTGTTTTTTAAAATGTCCCACTGTGATTCTTCAGGCAGTCCATTCCAAGGTTCCTGTTACCCTAATTTCTTTATGCCTATACTTCTTTATGCATCAACATGTTTAAATTCTGATCATTTTAATTTTATCTGAATAAATGGACATTTGTTTTTATTAAATGCTTTGAGAAGGATTTTCTTGGTTTGTTTAATTGTTATCAATTTCACCACAATTTAGATGAGAAATGCCTCTTTTTCAGAGTCTTCTTGAATCTCAAGTTTGAAGCAATATGTGAGTGAACACTTTAAAGTGATGTTTTTATTGCACTCTAATGTATATTTTTGAAGCATAGACCTGGGGAAGTAGCGATTATTGCAGAACTAAATCTTCGTAACTACTAACTATTAAAAGCACAAAAAGCGAAATACAAAATTCCAGTCAATGGTACACTTCTTCATGGCTGCAAAGATGTAAAATTACAGAATATTCATTTTTTTACATTTGGACAGGGAAAAAATATACTATCCAGTATTTGAATTGTTTTAATACTGTTAAAGGAAGCTATTACTATGGTTCTAGAACTTTGAGACAATAGTAGCATCAAAATGTTTTTCATTCATATTGTAACAAAATCGGTGATGTACAAGTACTTGTACTAGTTGATTTTGTTCTTTTAGGCCTTTATTTTATAAAAGTGTTCTGAACCAACCTGTTGTACCATTTACCTCCTTAGCTAGGTAAAAAAATTTAAGCTCCTACCTTCTGAATCATAACAAAGCTAGGTTTTTTCTTCATTAGCAAGCTCTAAGGAGCTTGCTAATGAAGAAAATCTCTAAGGCTCAAGAGGAGTAAATTTTTCAGCAGAAAAAAAATGTGCTAGAAACTTCACAACTACAATATTCTCATTTCAGGGTTTTTTTTGCTCAAAGTAGTACTAATCTGGTTCTGTAGACTGAATGACCATTAGTAGTTGCAGTGCAGTAGATTAAGTACCATCCTATTTTATTTTTTTAAACAGGAATCCTGTTTTCATGTTGCAGGGCTGCTCTGTGACATGAACCAAAGTGCACTAAATACGAATGATAGAGATTTCCTTCAAAAGTACACTCCTAATCTGAACTGAAAATGCTAATGTGTCCCAGACAGCCAAATAGATGTTTCACCTCTCTCAGTGGCCTCATTGGTGTAGCTATTTAAAAACAGTGAGACAGCTCCAAAAGGCAAAACTGACAGAGGACTCACACAGCACACCGAAAACAGTATTCCTGTGACATTTGCTAAAGTTGCATTTTGAGGCTGTTTTCTACATTCTGCTTAAAATTTGTTAACAATAGGTCATATTCACAATATTTATTTCCAAAAAAAATGCCTACCTAAGTAGGTTTCTGGATAGCTTAAACTCCTTTGCAGAACAGATTAGATGTTTAAATTCCACCCTCGATTTCTTCAGTATTTTATTCCTAAATCTGTCCTCTTTTCTCTGCTTTTATTTGAAGTCAATTTGGATAGCTGTCTGCACGGCTGTCTGACTTGTAAGGGTTGCTTCCATAAGTTCTGAGCTCTCCCATGACTTGTGATAAGTATCTAGACTTCATTACTCATGCATTTGGATTTGATTAAGTATTTACTCATACTGTGTTTATATTATGAGATTTCAGTAGGTTGTTTTATGCATTACTGATATGTCAGAACTTCCTAACAGAATTGGGGGCAAAAAGTAATATTTATGCATAGTATTTTCTGAGCCTCCAAAGACAGAACATTTTATAGACTTTTCTAAATATTTCTTACAGTTTTTAATTCATAAAAAAATAAATAATATAGGTTTAATCAAATTCTGTCAATTAGGATCTTTGAAACTTCCTTAAGTCTCTTTAGAAAGCAACACAAAACCAAAAGCAATTTTTGGTTTATGAATGATATTAATTTCACGTTCTTTCTCAGGGCGTCTTAAGGGGAAAGAAAACAAAATCAGATTTGCCCCACTGTTATTTCTAATGCCTGCTTTTATTACATCATTTTCTGCTGGAATTCTGATAGTATCTGAGTTTAGTGACCAGCTTCATACAACTCAATGCTGCAAGTATGTCCTTCTCAGTATATCTTTTTTCAAATTGGTGTTCTCTTTATTTGGCAAAGACTATTATGGTGTTATCATCATACTTTTTTATCCATATCAATATCCCCCTGTACAGTGGAAACTCTGCTGTGAAAAATCTCTTTCCCAGACTGCCACTCCCTCTTGTATTTGTAGCCTCTTTCGTAATAAACTAAGATTCCTCTGATATGTCACTTGGTTCCAAAACCAAGAGTTGGTCAATCTTCCAAGACCCTTATAGAGCATACAGCATGGGGGAGGGGAGGAAGAATGTAATGATAAAAGTAGGAAAGAAGGGATTTTACCAATCTAAGCAGTGTGTCCAGGCCTGAAATCCTGGTTGTAATTTAAAGCTTAAGTTCTGATTTGCCATTAACCTTAACTCTTTATTTAAAAATAAAATGGAAAATAAATGGCAAAGAATATGTGAGCATATTTGCATTTGTCTCCATGAAATCCCATGCTGTGCTATTAATAAATGTTACATTTTTGGTAGCAACGTAATAGCAGTTACAGATTTCTTTTAAATCCTGGATTGCTGTTTATTGGCATTATTAGGAAAACTTCAGATCTTACTAGTGAAAATGACTTACGAAGTTGATTCTTCCTATTCTGCACAGTTGTGTTTTTTTCTGCTCAGCCCTATGTATTGGCTAGATATACGCATGTTCAAATGGTTCTTATTGGCTAATTTAAAGGATAAAATCACCTTACTACAAACTAGTCAAGGTTCTTCCTTAATTCCAATGGTATCTGCCTATACCGATAACTTCAATTTCCCACTGATTACAGGATATTGTAAAATAAAGTGTAGCAGTATTAATTCCACAGTTATAATTTGGTGGTGTTAGAAAGTATTTCAAATTGTGTATAAACCAAGTTTAATATGTTCTTTAGTGCAGCATGCAAATATCAATAAAAATGAAAGTGAATATTTTGAGGGTGTTTGAATGGATGTGGGGGAAGGAAATTAAGCTAAAAAAAATAGACAGACTTATTTTTACCTACTACTGCATTGGGTTTAACTAAACAAGAAATTACTTCTTTTCCTCTGAAATTATTCAGAATGTGATGGTATATAAATGTTTAACTATCCTGAAGAGAATCTGTCTGGGTCAAAGTGTACTACCTTTTACCTACATTGGCATCCCAAACTTTATTTCCACTGAAAAGGTGACTTAGTACTCCTTGACGGTATCTCAGCACTTTTCTTTGTATGCAAATATTTGTCTCTTGTCATTCTGCAAGAATAACTACATCATATTTTGTTTGTTTACCTTAACTTACGAGCAATCTGACTTTATTTCCCGGATTTAACACACTTAGCAGTAGCTTCAGTACATCCTGCACTAGACAATTACTGGCATTCTCTTTGATTTCAAAGTCTACCATGGACCCACTTATTTTCTTTCTGGAAATCCAAGTGAAAGGAACATTTCATCCAATTCGGTAGTGATTTTGCCATCAGTCTTCATAAATTTGTCTCCTAATCTTTTTCTTTATATGACTGCCACCAATTACTTCTCATAAATTGCTATTAATATTATTCCTGAGAAAAATGCCATCTAACTCCTGTAAATAGAATATACTTAATACTATTTTGTGGTTCCTTATGTTAATTTCTTATCCATTATTTCATGATGTGTTACTGCTACTGATACCTAAAAATGTGACTTAATCTTTAAAGTTTGGGAGGAAAATGAAAGTATTTCTCACTTCCAAAACAGCATTTGGAAATCCTGGAATAAAAGATATTAAAAACCTGTATTTTTAGTCAATTTTGGAATAAAACTGAAGTAAAGCCCTCAGTTACTCATCAACAACATCCCTACCTCAGCACCTTCCGAAGATTCCAGTAAATCACCAGTTCTCATCAGACCACTTTCTCTGTAGTTGTTGCTGTTTGAAATTTGTACTGGATGTACATGCTTTCTTGACTATTTCTTCTGCAATCAAACTGTAATTTTATTCTTTCTTAATTAAAAAGCACCAAAAAGTGCAAGTAAGATCATGGTGCCTTGTACTGTTCGGCAACATTGTTAATTGTCTTCCATTTTTTTAAACCAAGCAGGCCTTCAGCTAGTATTCTTCTAGTACTGATATCTGCAATATACAAGAAATATTTTTAGTTTACTGATCTTCTCTTTACTTGTGAAAAAACATTACTGATTTGGTTTATGTTAGTCTATGTTAGAATTCTCCTTCCGCCTTAGTGGAAGTTAGCAATTTTACTTGTTCTACACCATGGTAAATTGTGCTGCTAGCATAACTATCAACGCATCACTGTTTTGTGATATTTGAACATACCCGCTCTGAAATCTAGCACAGCGGCAAACACCACAAATATACCTGCTTCAAAAAAAAATCAAAAGTAATAATTGCTAGTGTCAATGTAAATAACAATATGAACTACTCTCAGAATAGCAAATAATTGGCTGCTGAAAACTTGAGCTGAAATTTAGAAGTGTTTGGAAGAAATAAGCCACAAATCTAAACTGCCTCAAGTTTCTAAAGAAAAGTTGAACCTTGATTTTTCTGATGTTAAAGGTTTTGCTAGGTGATCAAGACTGATCAATTAATGTGGCTTAAGAAAGTTATGGCTCATCAGTTTAACCACAATCTACAATTGTGCTCATGCTCTGAAGTTTCTCTGTGAACTATGATTATATTAGCTAAACACGTGTTTCTTCTGTTTCAGATAGTCTACAAAGGTATACTTGCTTTTATAGTCACTTTGTACAGTAAATAACAAAGAAAACCATGGCCACAAAAGAATGGTAAATTTCTCAATACACAACAGCACAGCCTAACTACTAGGTCTTTGCTGCTTACAGAGTTGTGTCATCAAATGTAGTATTTGTAAGTGTATTTTGTTTTGACCTTTCGAAGCAGAAGCCTGGTTGTCTATTTCTGTAGTTAATGTTCTATCTGTCAATGTAAAGCATAAAAGAGAAAATATCCTTTTCCTCTTCCTAATCTGGTCATAGTTGGAGGTGGAGGTGGGGAGAAGCAGGTCCACTTGCTCAGTTCTTTGAAGAAAAGAATATTAATATCTATCTCCAAGGCAGTAACCTGGGAAATTGGGCAGAAGTTAATCCTGTTTTCACATCGCAAATTCCTGAAGAGAGATAAGTAATTAAGACATACAACATTCATTAGTTTAAGGTCAACCGCATCTTTATCTTGCATCTCCCTGACCAATATGCCTGACCATTCCTTGGCAGCAAGCACTCCTCAGTGACTGCACATACTACCAATATGCCTATCACAGAAGTCTGTGTATCCTGGAACTTTGAATCCTTGTATCTAGTCCATGCTGGTTATATAATACCCAAGATACACAAATATTTTATCAATAGGCAATAAGAGATAATGGTAGATCTCCCTTGCAAACTCCAAACTCAAGCAGGAATTTGCTACTGATCTAACCCAAGGAAACTTAAAGCTATTCTTAAATAAATACAATGATTTTACTCTTCAAATTGCCCAGAGACCCTGGCTCAGTCTGAAATCAATGGACACTCTGAATGCACAGTGTGAAAAATTGAAATATAGTAGTTATAATTAAATTCTGGCTAGGAAACTGTAGTGGGACAAGAGCCATATTTGGCCATTGAAAAGGTGATTAAAAAGGTTTAATGTAAATTATATTACAAATTAAAGAGAGAATTCCAAATGAGTATAATTTCACTTTACAATCCTATGTTTTAGGCACCTTCCCCTCTTAATAATAGAGGAAACAAATAAGAGTGATTTCCAGCTAAACAAGTAACACAAGGGATTTTACAGGACCTATGTAGTAACTACATGTTTACTGAAAATAGTAGTAATAACACAGTTAATAGCAACAACACTACAGTGTTATCTAATGATCTAATATTAACTGATGATAACATGGTAAATACCCCAAGACAATTCCTGTTAATTTCTTTTTCATTAGGTAACAATATCTCATCATTTCCAATTAGCTCTACAGAGACATATGATTTTTGAGAAAGAGATCTTATTTTTTAGCAGCTGGCTCTGAACAGCATTTAAAGAGTTATTTTACCTCATTTTGAAGCATTCTGGCAAATTCTGTCAGGGTACATTTTCAGAAATTTACTTCAAACTGTATATTATTCATGGGTCTATTTGTCTATGAAAAATAGGCTTTCTTATATTCCCAGGGATTTACTTTTCAATTTTTTGAAGGGAAAACAAGAGGGGAAAAGCAAAATGCAGTTCAAGCACACCAAAGTGCTGTATTAACAGAAGACAGGTTACATTCACCGGCTTTGCACTTCTAAGCTTTTTGGAGCAGAATGCTCAGTGTTACAAAGAGTACCTAAACTCCTCCGTGTTTAAATTGCATGCCTGCTGAGAACTACAGACAGGGTGGCAGCTTCCCCTAACCAACTTGCTTAGCAGGGATTATACATTTAGGGACTATCTTCAGCACAGAAAAGTCTTTATACATATAAGTCCTATTGAAACAGCCAGCCTAGGATAAAAGTTTTGTTTATGAAATCCTTTGGTTTAAAAAAGAGTGTTTGGGCCTTCCCCAAATTCTTTACAAAGCTGAGTTTGCACTGTGTGTTCTAGTAAAACCAAAGAAAAATTGGAGTTATTTGAGGAGACCGGGATTAGACCCTGTATATGCAGGACTTTTGGCTTGCTTAAAACTCTCTCTGTACTGTATTTTCCTGACCAATTGTAAAGACTGTTTCTTCACTTTGCACTTTCACTTTTTTGCAAAGTTAGCCTAAGAGGCTAGCTTGAAGCACCGTCTGAAATCAAGGGCCAAGCAAGTTAGTTTTAGGAAAAAAAGTTACTGTGTGCTTAAAAAAGGTGAAGCTTTGCTTATCAAAACTACCTTTGGGCAAGTAGTTCAAAGTTTCTGTGTGACTGAAGCTAATTGAAAATAGCAAGTGGAGAAGGGTTTTCTGGTGTTTTAAACTGGCATGGAGTAAGATGTCTACTTCAAACAATTTGTGAAAACTCACACCCTATTTATAGTAGATTTCTTTGGGGGTTTGGTGTGGCAGGCAAGAGGTGTTTTCTATAATATCTGCCTAAGGATGTTTCTTATCTTAAGAGTTAAATTTGTTCAGTTTCCCTTCCTTACAATATTTGGTTTTGCACCAGGCAGATCAACTCTGCTAGCTCCAGTAGGAATAAAAAGAGCAGCATTCTAATAAGGGTTACTTTTCAACACTAAGAACCACTAACCAAAGCAATGACCTTGTTTATAGAGAACTCCAGTCACTAAATTTAGATCAGTATGACACAAAGGAGTCCAGAATACATTTCAAAAGTGGTGGTAATAACAGGATGGCTGTAAAATTGAAAGGTGCTGATACAGTCAAAGAAAGATAAGTTAGGAGAAACCTCTAGGTATCTTGTTGCATTTCTTGGAGACTGACTTTACTACCTTCATTTATGTTCGAAGGAAGGAAGGAAGGAAGGAAGGAAGGAAGGAAGGAAGGAAGGAAGGAAGGAAGGAAGG
>VWZL01005204.1:25324-78439 GCA_013396915.1 Stercorarius parasiticus | reverse complement strand
TCCTTCCTTCCTAGGGAGGAAGGAAGGAAAGGAGGCAGGGAGGGAGGGAAGTGGTGCAGAACCATACAGATGGGAGAGAGAATCGTGGGCATTGTCAAGCAGAGGCACACCTTCTGCACTTGACTTTCTCCTTTGTCGTCTGTTCATTTCTTTGGATGTGGCTTGCTTTAGTTGAAGTAATGTCTTGAAGTGTCTCAGAGTTTGTTCTTTTACTTTTATACCTTCTTTACATAGACATTAAGAGTAAATAAAATGTAGCAAAATCATAACAGTTGTATTTCACACTATGTTAGTGCATCACTAAACATGCAGAATTTACTGTGGAAGAAATCATTTTCAAAGCAGCTTTTTTTATCCAAATGGTATTATAATGAGAGCAATCTGGTTGCAGGTTCAATACATGCTAAGGAAGAAAGAGAACATTCTGTTAAATAGATTCTTAGTTGACATGTGGTTCAACAAGGCAGAAAATGAAGAAGATAATCTACTACAAGTCATGTAAACAATTTGTACAATGCTACCATTCCTTTTTAACACACAGGAGGACTCAGTCTCTGTTTCGCTTTGTGTCTTCTCAAATGCCCGGTTGAAAAAAGAAACCAGACTTACTCTGCCAAAAAATGGCAGAGCAATCTCTTGTAGCCAAATTTTTGAAAGCTTTGCTTAAATGAGTTTTTTGAAACTCTTAGTAAGAAATTACAGGCATATTAACAAATAAAATATTATTACAATAATATATGGATGAACAGCTGAGAGTCTTTGGAATCTTTTTCACAAGATGCTCCATATTTCCTCAGGATTAAAACTCCTCAGGAATCCTGTTGAATTCACTTGATCATTTTAATCTTACTATAGGCTTTTTGACTAAACCTAATTCCAAAATAGCCAATATAGAATATGTGCTATCTTTGCTTATGTGTTCAAATATCTGTGTTTGATCTAATATTTTCGTGAGATCTTTTTTATGTGCTATTAATTCACATACCTCACACTTTAAAAAAATCTTACTTTCTACCAAATAACCAAGTTCTTGTTTTGAGTGAGCCCTAAATGTAAGTACAGTTATTTAGTAGTCAGTAGGTAGGACCATAATAATCTAAACCAATCTTTTAATTTTATTTTCTTTTAACATAATTTACAAAAAATTCAATTTTAGTTTCCATTTTTGTATTTCGGTTTTAGTTTCCATCAATTGTTTATTTGTGAAAAGCTAGTGAAGTAATTGAATAATTATGTTTGAAAACTTGAAACAGTAGAAAAGTTGAGACATTTCAAAACTAAACAATGCTTTGTATCATAATACCATCATGGTTCTACATAGTTTTGTTTTTTGAAGAGTATTGTATTTGAAAGGGTGGAAAGGACAATAAATAACCTGTAAATAAGAGAAAGATTTCATGTTGTGACAGAGAAAATATTTTTGAACCATGTGCATTGAAATTTACACAGTCTTTCTAATTAAACTTTGTAGGTTAAGACAAAAGGACTCACCTTCCATTTTTCCATTGCCAGACCTAGTGCAGACTTAGTGCTCCAGTGTTTATTGCTCCCCTCTGTACAATAAAAGCCTCAAACTATGCCATTTTTCTGACTGCTGTGTAGTATAAAGATACCAAAATAGATTTAAATTACTTTGCTCAAATAGTGGTAATATTCTACATGGAACAGCACTACAAGTTGATCTGAACTAGATTTCAATATAGTAATTTAAATAATGATGGAGTCTAGAAGCAACAGCACCACAAAGAGAATAGTGAAGTTTGACTCTGCTTCTGGAGTTTAAAGATATCCTGGTAATTTCCATGTTACTCTGTAGACTGTGAATGTATATTCAATAAAGTTTCACCAAATGATTCGTCCCTAAGCCTAATAATTCTGATTCTGCTGGACTCTCCAGAGCATGCATACATTTAGAAGGAACTGACAATAACTGCTAATGCAAAGCAAACATTGACATCTGAACGCAGAAAGACTTATGTTTACTTGGTTTAAAGTATCCCCATTACTCATTCAGCTTCATGGTGCTTACTCTAAGGCCAGATACATCATGCTAACACTGATAACTATACTGTTTAGAGACAATAGATGCATAACTGTAAGAGCTGCCTGCCTCTACGAAGAGAAACAGGGAGAAGAATCTGACATACCATAATGCACCAGACAGAGTTTTTCAGTTGCTTGTTTCCATTCTTTCCTATATTGTCTCCACTATTTTTTTTCTCGGTACGTGTCTCTGTCCCAGAATAAATACTTGAAATAGTGGTTAACTATGTGAATAAAGGAGAGTTTAACCTAACTAAATTGCAAGTGATTTACAAAAATGCATTTCCCGATCTTCTTTACAGTGGAAGAGAATTGCTGCTTTAACATTTAAACACATGACATTTAGGAGTACATTAAACACAACCACAATCCTATATTTCAGCTAGGAAAATGGGAATAATTAACATGACCATACACTGATATATTTTATCTCTCTCAGGGCACTTAAATACGCAGTTATCTTTTTTTTATTTTTGCCTTTAGTGAGAGAAAAAAAGAGAAACAAATTGATCAAGAAAGTAAGTAAAATTCTTATTTAAGGATGTCTTTGTCTTTGGGGTAGTAAGCAGCAAATTAGTTATGGAGGCACACATGATGAATGGCAGATGTTTTATGTAATCCGATTTACACACTTATGAAAGTAAGGATACAGTGGAAAAATAGTATGCGGCTCCATTACTGGAGACTGTATCCTAATGTATATGAGAAAAGGGACAGAGTTAAGGATGCTAGCTGAATTTTGTCATTTTCTGACTTCTAATAATTTTATTTTGTAGTCATTGCTCCTTTAAGGACATTATTTTATATGAATAGTAAATATCTTACCCATTTCTCTTAATTTAGTGCAAAGATAACACTTCTCATTAAACCCTATACTAGAAATCTCTTTTCCAGTCACGCCAAGTGCTATTCTAATCCATGCCTTAATGAGGATTGTCCTTAATTTAGACAACCTAGATTGATTCATTTTTTTAACTGGAAAGCTGAAACCAGGCATAAATATCTTCTCAATATCATGCGAATAAAACTGAGATTACAGCACAGGAGTTCATGGCTCCCACTCACGAATTTAAGCTAACTAAAAGGCAAAACTTCTTTTCTTCCCTGCATAAAATGTGCCTTTAATTCGGCTCTTCACAATGAATTTGTATATACAAATTTGGGCAATTTACCCTTTCTTTTTTTTAACTGAAACAAAGTTGTTAATGCCAAAAGTGCAGTTGCCAACCAAACTATGTATTTGTGGAATAAGAACTTCCCATTTCAAAGACACATTCACGTAAGAGGTCATTTTCCATTATCTGTGGTATGCAGTCAGTAAAATAAGATTTGCTATTTGCAGCTACAGTTGGTAATCATCGCAAATGTGATCCCATGTAAATCACTGTTTAACACTGTGATTTGAGAGACTTTTTTTACCTGATGGCTGTATGTCTTGCGTTGGTGATACAGCACTTCGGTGTAACAGCTGTTGTTCGATGCACAGCCACAAAGCCACTGTCTGAAGTTGTAGAAAAAAGATGCGTTTAATGCTCTTGTTAACTAAAAGTATGAACGACATTCATTCATTTTAATGAATCTTTGATATTAATGTATCCCAGTTTGTGGCTTGTTTGGGTAAACGTTTTGAAGCTTCCAGGTATTTCTTCATGGCTAGTACATTACAGTAACAAAATATGGCTGCAGGTACAGCAAATTAACGTATGTATGTAAAAAGAGGGGAGAAAGGCAGTATCTCAAATGATACATGTTGTTATCAAAACTAGTTATTTGTACTGTGTATCAAAGCTAGTTACAATAAGCTAAAAGTAGTTTATTTTTACTGTGCTTAATTTAGGCTTTCTGAAATATTACAATTCTGTTTATTTTCAGCTTTTCATTAATTTAATCAGTATTTCGTTCTCTTACTGATCTCTTTCTAAAATAATCTCTCAGGAGAAAACTCTGGAAAATAGAGACTTAGATCGTTTGTGAATTGTAGTATATTCATTATCATTTTCTATGGGTGAAGCTTGTTGAAACTATTTACTAAGATTGTATTCAATATTTTAGCATTAACTCTAGGTCTATTCTATGTGAGTCATTTAACACACTGATATCAAAATTTAATGTTCTGCAAAGGGAGGAAAATTACAGTGTTGAATTTAGTTAATTTGGCATCATTTATAAATGGCTTCAAGTTCCTTTGATGAACGGTGACCTTTAAATGAAAAGTAATAACTTTTTAACTCCATACCATTTGGTGAAATCTATGAATTTTGGATTCAAGAAATAGCAACAATAATACTTATAAAAATAAATAAATAGACGAAGAAGCAAATAAATACATGAGCAGTAGCTAACATAATTGGGAACAGTATTTGCACATAGTATCAAAACATCAGCTTGAAAAATGCGTGGTTGATCTACCTTACCCAAATGGGTATTAAGCAAATGCAAACTTACAAAAGCATTCACACCCCCTGTTAAAAAGTAGTGTGTATGAGAAGTACAACAAGCATTGTTCTTAGGGCTGAGAACATTATCACTACGTCTATTCTGCCTTGATTTCTATGAGTTTTCTCTATTTAAAGCTTACTTCTGTTTATATTTCTAAGAAAGGTTGACGTTTGAGTATGAAAATATTACAATTTTTAGCTTCAGGGAAAATGGCCAGGAAGAAGTAATTCAGAACTCACAATCATCTCACAGCAGAGTACATGGTGTTGCCTTGTGAAGGTTCTTTATACAGTGCTGTTGCAGTTCTCCGAGAAACTGACCGAATCGGCAATGTATTTTTTAGCTTCTGAAAGGAAACAGATTCCCATCAATGTTTTTCAACATTCAATGATTATGAAAAGAAATATTTATTTGCCATTAATTCTTGGAGATCCTATCTTATCCATCTGTAAAAACTCATTTGTTGTGTGTTTTAGGCTTTTTTTGGTATATCAAATCTTGAAACATATCTATAGTATATTACATACGTAATTTCCTGTCTTACGCTCCCCTAAAATATGACCTTCTGAACAGTTAAATCTAATCCTCTCCTATTAGCTTCCTCAATCTCAAAAACTGTTTGTCAAAGCTGTAAAAAAACATAAGTTTTTTTCTCTATCATTATTTGGAGAGCTCTTCTAAAACTGGATGAGTTCTAAAACTCCAGTCTTTAGCTTCACCATTTGAAACTGTATTATACCCATTGGGTATGTCCCTCAAATAAAATTTTCTTACTCTCCATTTTTTGATTCCTCCCACCACACCCTAGGGTGCAGCTTTATTCCTTTTTAAGCTCTCCATTTCTCAGCTACCCTAATAGCACTTACCATATCTATTCCAGGTTGAGTTCATTTTTTTTGATTGCAGTAATTACAGCTGTACACGGCTTTCCACATAAAGTCTTGCTGATGATGTTGCACAATATCACTTGTATTTTCCTATCTGTACTTTGCCTCAAGCATCCCAGAAGTATATTGACCTTTTTCTCAGCCATATCACACTTATAGTCATCTGCTGATAAGTTAATACACTTATTTCTTTCTTCTCCTCTGTTTTCAAACTGAAGAGACTTCAGCTTATAACAGAATTTTTTTCTGTTAACCTATAACTTGATGCATTTAATCACTCCCTTTTTATTATTCCAGTATTCTTTAGCATTCATTTCTTGTGTAATGTTACAGCACTCCTGTAACTCAGGATTATAGGTCTTAAGAATCTTTCCCCATCTTTATAAAAGCCACAAACTAGTAACAAGAAGTTGTATGTTCATATGCTATTATTAGATTTTTTTTTTGGTCAGAGGAAATTGTCTTTGAGGTTATGAATAAGATGAAGCTAGGCTGTACATGGAAATGCATAGTGGAAGGACGAGAGACAGTCTGCATTAATTTAAATGAGAGGTTCAAACAGAATATAAGGAGAAACTTTCACTGTGTGAACCATGAGAACACTGAAACATGTTGTCCAGAGAGGTTGTGCAACCTCCATCCTTGGAGGATTTCAAGGCTGAACTGGATAAAACCCTGAGAAATCTGGTCTGACCTCATAGCTGACCCTGCTTTGACCTGGAAGTTGAACTGGATGGCCTACTGCCGTCTCTTCCAGCCTGAATTATCCTATGATCCTATGGTTTTTATCATAAAAATATGTCTTCCTTTTTTAATTCCAGTCCTAATCTGCTGAGTTTCTTCTGGTTCTTTAAGTATAAATGTAAAAATTATAAAGGAACATATGAAGCCAAGCTTTAGTAATCCATTTTTGGTCTGTTGCAATCTTCTTAGGAAAAATGCGGGGAAAAAAATGTCTCAAGGAATGTGTCTAGGACAATTCTCACTGTGATAGCTGCATAAAGGCAGAATGGTCTTGAATTCATGAAATTTTTGGTATGGGGTTATATTTGAGTTAGAGGTGGGATTGGATGGACTGCATAGAACTTTTCAAGAAATTTTTGTACTGGCAAAACTTGTTTTTAGTCATTTCCATAGATTTAACCTATTTGTTCAGTAACTATTGTTTGCTTAATAGTTTTTTAATTCCCAGTCCATTTATTCAAATCTAAGATGCTACCTGACACTAAATAAATATCTTCATGTTAAATATTCATTTTCTTTATACCATCCTGCTTTTCTTTGCTTATTACATTACATAGTAAGGTGTGTTAACAACAACAAAAGCTTTTAACGTTAGTTTTAAATATGATTCATGATATTTTTGTGCCCAAAATTAAACATGTTCAAACAGCTTAATGTTGACATAGCTATCGCCTTAATGAAAATGTTCCAATCTTATCCATTCTTGGCTTCAAATACTTATGGCAGGGAAATACACTTTTTTAAAGTGTAGTATTATGTTTGGGTTACTTTTAGTTCCATATAATTATTTTTTTTAGTATTAGAATATACTTTTTTACTACTCTGTCAATTAAATACTTGTTAAAAGTATTTAATACTCTGTGATTACAGACAGGATATATGATTTGCACTTACACTAAAGTCAATATGCTCTGACTTGAGAGAGAGACACACACAGAGGAGTTGATTCACTCTGAATTGTTTTTTCTCTAATGAGTTAATTTTTAATTCATTTGGTATCATTTCTCAGAAGCATCTTCAAAATTTAAACAGATACAGGAAGACCTTTTTTATAAAAATGTTTTGGCTTAAGGACATAGATGTCCACTTTGTGCTTCAAAAAAAACATCAGCCATTTGAGTAACTTGATTTTATTTCCCGAGTACCAAACAGCTTCCACAATTCACACAGCACACCAAGTGGATGTTCCCCAGAGGAAAAGAAGTAAGAAAAATAATCCCATCTTTCTGCTGCAAATATGAACAAAGCTTCTCTTGAGCCAAGAAAATGAAGGACTTACTATTCATATCTGCATTTCAGTGCTTCTGGTGTACCATGCAATGAAGTACCATGAAACTTGCATTAGGAAAATTCAGGTGTTTTATGAGGAATTCGCTAGATAGATGAGAAGCCTGAAATTATTCTGTTCTGCAGCGGTCACACAAATCAACCAAATCCAATCAGTGTTGACCTCCAAGAAGCTAGGGACAATCCAAATATCACAGTGATCTAAGGTTTTTATGGTTTTCAGGGGAACAAAAGCAGTTGAAAGTAGCAAAGGAGAACAGGAATTTAGATTCCCAACTGTGATCAGTTTCATTAATTTAGTGAGATTCCGTGGATTTAGACTGAGGTTGACAGACATTTCAAGAACTAAATTCCTTTCAAATGATTTGAGATTCTGTGCAAAATATTTAATGCAAGCCTTAACAAGAAATTTAGCTAAACAGCTGATTTGCTGGATGCTTACCCAATCTCCAAAGCTATAAAGCTATCTTTATGTTTGATTTCTTTCCTTCCCCCCATATTCTTTTTATGTATATACTGTAGATAGCTTTATAATAATTCTAGTTTTACAAGCATATGTTGCAAAGCATAAAGCAGTGATGTATGCATGTTTATAGCCAGCAATTTTCAGCTTTATCTATTTTTTTTAATAATCCTCTCATTTGTAGCTGGTGATTTTTTGCTTACCAATTTGATGGAGCCAGTGAACTCAACTGAAGGATGATTAGCAGACCAAATGGAGCCCAAAAGCACTAATATATTATCAGTTCTCCCGGCATTGCCATATGCATGCTGATTCCCAGCTCTTTCCCCCATCTGCATCTTTTCACTCTTGAGTCCTTGATCTTCCTTCCAAACAAAGCATCTCAGCCCATCAGACCAAGCTGCTAGCCAACTGCAATTACATGAACACAGCACCACTTTTGCCTCTGATTGACACCAGATCCTGACCATTTTTAGAGCAGAGATTTCAATATCAAACATAATTATTAATCCAACCTTGATTCTTTTTTACGTAATTTGAATACGTATGTTTTTTAACAGAAAGAAATAGAACAGACCCTTAAAAAATGTGTCTGTCTATGTATCTATCTCCATCTAAATAAGTTAAAACTGAATGCCTCTTTTTTGTTGATGAACTAAAAAAATTACTTTTTGGACAGTAAAATGGATAATAAAGATGACCGAGAAGAAAAAGTAATTATGGAGGGGATTCCACTTTGGCACAAGAAAAACAACAGATCCAGGGGTCTGTGCCAGTGGGCAATGAATGCATTGGTGCTGATGAATCTTGCAATGTTGTCATTAAGCCTGTTTATTATTTTTTATCTTCTGGTTGATCATCATTATTTCTCACCATCCAACTCCTAGCAAAGCACTGCATTGTACTCCCAAGTTTATTTCACACTGTATGATTATTCAGCGTTGGGATTGCTGAATGCCTGCCTGCTTACTGCTAGATGCAGGCTGAAAGATTGGCTCATGTGTGAAGCTTCAAGTGATTGCCAAATTACTTAATTATTTCCAGTTTAGTCCTCACAGGGATTTTTGAGATTTCTTTAGTTTTTCAATTTGCTTACCCTCAGGATTCTCATTATAAGCACCACCTTTTCTTTCTATTTATTTATTATGAAGCTTTAGCTTAAGTCAAAAGACAGAAGTGTGCTGGTGAACCATTCAAAGGCGATTGTGTCTATCTCTGTTTCTCCAGTGAGTTAGTGTCGTTCCTTTGCATCTATGTCCATTTTCAAATTTGTCTCATGTTTTCAGGTGCAAAAAATTCCAGCAAACTCAGGAAGGCTCACTGCTGTAAAGGAACAGTGTACTTCTTAACAATTTTTGGAGAACGGCAGTGAGTGATCCTTAAAAATACATCGCCCAAAAGACCAAAACCTCCATTAGCATTCAGACCTCGCAAATGGAAGTTGTGCTTGTGAGTCCCTTTAGAACTGAAAGAGAAAAGAAGGCCACTTTCCTCAGGAAGCCCCTGGCAGTAAAATCTTCCATAGCTGCTATGTTAGTCTCAGATCTGGAGTCTGAGACTCTAAATCTGGAATTTAGAGTCCAGATTTAAATTGGACTCTAATTTCTAACTCTAAAATGGAAAAATGGAAGAATTAGAGTTCCATTTTAGACTCTAATGGAATGGCTAAAAATGGAATGGCAATGCATATACACACACACATACACACATATATATAAAAGTAATAAACCTGTTATAACCTGTGCTTCCCAAATCCTTTGTGCATTGTAGTTTGTAAAAAGATTGGAGTATTTTCTGCTCCTCCACAGATTCTCAATTTCTATTTTTAAATAAAGACGATGTCTGGGTCATTTCATCCATACTTATACCAGTAAAAATCTGTGTTGTAGTATAAAAATTAGAGAGGTTTCAGCAGAACTCCAGAAAATAAAGATGTTTAGAGAACCGCTCTGCATAACAGTAATATTGTGTCACCTCTTTACAGGGATTGCAAAGAATAAATCAATGACTTTTACCCCAACAGATCAGTGGCATATAGAGGAGAATTATAGAAAATGAAAACTAATACCCATAGGGAAAATCCAGGGTACACAGCTACTCAAATGACAGGAGGAGTACTAGCATTATTCCAGAACAATGGGAGAATTTCTTGGAGCAAAACACAAAGAGGAATAATGAAAAAAGTTGGGAAGCATCATGGGAAACTGAGATGGGGCTAAATGGCTAAATATTATAGTCTTTTTTAGGAACCATGGTTGGATTTGGCAAATTTCTCAAAATATTTCATTATGTTCTCAATATTCTTAAAAAGAAAATATAAATTATTTCTTTACTTCCTAGTTTCTGAGGTTTTGAAATATACTGGAATCAAATTTTCTTTAGTAATGAATTACACACATTTCAGCTGTGATTTCATTTTACAGCCATCGTATTAAGATCCGTTAGTTTTAATATTGAAAGGATAAGCATTCTCTAGCTGACTTTTTGCCATGTTTAGGAACTTCAGAACAAACACGTTGTGTAAGAAAATAAAGGAAACTGGGTTGTTTGGGTTTTTTTGAGGAAAGTATTGAGCAAGGATCTTCTTCTAGAACTTAGGGGGAAAAGGAAAGTGTATGGATATTGGAAGGATAGACAACACATGAGTACAGAGATTCTGTTAGCCACTGTAGGAAGAAAATCTGTGCTGCGAAAGCTCGATTAGAGTTCAAGCTGGCCAGTACTGTGAAGGACAACAAAAAAGGGCTATTTTAAATATGTTAACGGCAAAAGGAGGATCAGAAGTAACATTAGTCTGTTACCATTTGAGGTTGGACATCTCACAAATAGGGACATAAACAAAGCAGAGACGTTTAATGTCTTCTTTGCCTCTCTCTTTAACACTGATGATGTGCCCTTGGGCCCTGGGAGCCCTGTGCTGGAAGAACATGACTGGCAGGATGGTAAACTCCCAGCTGACTCTGAACTTGTTTGAGGCTTTCTGCTCCAGCTGAATGCACATGAGTTTATAGGGCCTGATGTGATTCATCCGAGGGTATTGAAAGAGCTGCCGATGTTATGACAGGACCCCTCTCCATTATTTTTCAATGGTCTTGGGAGTTTGGAGAGGTCCCGGTCAACTGGAAGCTGTCAAACATTCTCCCAAATTTCAAGAAGGGTAAGAAGGAAAACCCTGGCAATTACAGGCCTGTTAGTCTCACTTCAGTGTCTGGTAAAATTGTGGAGAAGATATATTTAAACACTTGAGAGTCAATGCAGTCATTGTTCATAGCCAACACAAGTTCATGAAAGGAAAGTCCCGTTTAACTAAATTTCCTTTTATGACCAGGTGACCCATCTAGTTGACCAAGGGAAGATAGTAGATGTGGTGGGTTTGGATTTTAGCAAAGGTTTTGATACTGTCTCTCACAGTATCCTTCCAGCATACGGCTAGACAAGTCCTTAATACGCTGGGTGAACAATTGGCTGATGGGTCAGGCTCAAAGAGTTATAGTAAATGGGGTTACATCAGGCTAGTGGCCAGTCACCAGTGGGGTTTGCCAGGGCTCAATTTTAGAGACGATGGTCTTTAATGTTTTTATAAATGATGTAAATGCAGGAATTGAATGTACATTTAGGAAGCTTGCTGATGGTACTAAAATAGGAGAAGCTGTGGACTCCTTTGAGGGTAGAGAGGTCTTACAGTGAGTCTGAATAGTCTAGAGAGCTGGGCAATCACCAACTACATGAAATTTAACAAGAGCAAGTGCCTGATTCTCCACTGGGGACAGGGTAATCCTAGTTATACATACAAATTCAGGGATGAGAGGCTGGAGAGCAGCCCCACAGAAAGAGATCTCTGGGTCTGGGTTGATTGCAAGTTGAATATGAATCAGCAGTATGATCTGGCAGCCAAAAGGTCCAACCGTGTCCTGGGGTGCACCAAGCATAGCATAGCTAGCTGGTTGAGGGAGGTGATTGTCCCACTCTACACTGCACTGGTGTGGCCCCACCTCAAGTACTGTGTGCAGTTTTGAGCTCCTCAATATAAGAAGGACATCAAATTGTTAGATTGTGTCCAGAGGAGAGTGACCAAAATGATGACAGGTCTTGAGGGCAAGACTTAGGAGGATCAGCTGAGGTCCCTTGGTTTGTTCAGTTTAGAGAAGAAAAGATGGAGGTGTGACCTCATGGCAGTCTACAACTTCTTCAAGGGGGGCAGCGGAGAGGGAGGTGCTGATCTCCTCTCTCTGCTGACCAGCAATAGGACATGAGGAAATGGAATAAAGCTGCATGAGGGAAGTTCAGGTTGGACATTAGGAAAAGGTTCTTCATTGAGAGGATGGTCGGTCACTGGAACAGGCTCCCCGTGGAAGTGGTCACAGCACCAAGCCTATCAGAGTTCAAGGAGCATCCGGGCAACGTTCTTAGTCATATGATTTAGTTTTAAGTAGTCCTGTGAGAAGCAGGGAGTTGGACTTGATGATCCTTATGTGTCCTTTCCAACTTAAGACATTCTATGATTTCTGACAAAATTGGGGCAATTAGCTAATTATTGTATGTATGATAGAGAAGATGAGGCATATCACACATGTAACAACATTTTATAATAAAGAGCTGCTGTTTTCATAAAAAATACAATAAAAGTCAAAACTCAGAACATTATTAAGGTTTTCTGTATATATGTGTGTATATACACATATGGATGCAAGACAGCTTGCAAAAGGGGAAGGAAATGGTATTAACTAAGGAATAAGGAAGTTTATCTAGAAGCCAAAACCAGAAATGATAAAATAAGTAAAATATTTGCCCATTACTGATCATAACAAATACAGCGTATTCCAGAGGGTATATTAATTTTGTTTAATTCTTCATTGAAAAATTATTGTAATTTTTCATTTGGAAAAGGTTGAATTATTTCAGTGAAGTGCTTTGCTGTATCATAGAATCAGAGAATCATTTCAATTGGAAAAGACCGTAATGATCATTGAGTCCAACCATAAATCATCTTGCAAAGTTCTTTAAAGTTAGAGTCAAATTCTTCAATTCATCAAAACCCTACGTTCCATAGATATTGCAAGTAAAAATTTGAAATTCTCAACGGTGGAAATTTGTAAATAGATTTTACCTAAAAGGTTACCCAAAAAAGCTAATTTTCCATATAGCCACTGCCATGATACACTAACAGTGATTCTATTTCTGTAAATAAAAGCCTCCTGAAGCAATATATAATATGAAAGAAAATTTAGAGGCATTTTAGTTGCATCAGTAGACTTTTGTGCATATGCTACATCTATAGATAAAATTTTTTTGGAAAGAGAAAGCCTTTGAAAGCAGTTTCCTAAGCAGTGAACAGGGAAGCATAAAACTGAATTTGCTGCAGATGGAACTAGGATTGTTAATGTGAAATCTGTCACTTTAGATGGTAGTCTCAAGGGTTATTCCGATTAAACCTGAATTAAGCCTTAAAACTAAATTTTAATTTAATTTAAATAGAATATAAACAAGGCATAAGTATGAGGCCCCCTTTCGTAGAGAAAGTCCATGAATACTCCATGAAGTCTGCTGGCCAGAATTACATCGATCAAGGCTGTTGGACAAGGTGCTTTATATAACAAATTACAGAACCATAAGGTGTTAAGGATGATGTTTTTTTCCAGGAGAGGCTTGCAATCCTCTTAAGTCAGCTGTGTTTGCAACTCCATTATCCTTTCTCCAGGGAGCCCTCAATTTCTTCCCACCTTTACCAGTGGCCCCAGAGTGCCTTGTGCCTCATTGTAAAAAAATATAGAGAAATCAAGGTCACTACATTTCATTATTTTTTTCATGTAAAATAGGAAATGCATATACATAGGGTCATCTCTTTGTGTAGAGAGATGTGCTTAGATGGAAGCTGGGAAAAAGAATATAGAAAACAATGTATTTTTTGAGATTTCATTAGCTCAGAAAGCCTGCTAAGTTCCTATAATGAATATATATATGTGCGTGGGAATAATTTTTAAAGCATAAAAGCTTTATTTCTTGTCCCATTCTCTAGGTCATATACTCATTGTAGATCTTACTATTGTTATAGCAGTAGCCATAACCAGCTTCAGTAAAAAACACTAAAAATTAAGGAGGCAATGAGAGCCACTGTTCTTATCAGACATGTAGTTTCAGAAGGAAAAGACTGGAATTCTCAGAAGAAAATAAAAAGGTCACACTAGGTTTTAATTAGAGAGACTTATGAGGTCCAAACAGTTCAAATAAGCTGCTTCAAATCCATCAGAACTTCCAAACTGATACTCCTTTTGAAGATTTAATTGTCAATAAATTACCATCCTTTTATAGTCACTGAAGAATAATAATATAAGGATCAATTTGTCATGATGTCTGTCAGTATATTTAAAGAACAGGAAAAAGGGGAACTTACAAAATAAAATGAAAAATCCTGTCTTTACCAAGTTCCTGGAGTTTGGGATTTTTTCTCCCTACACAGTACTAAAGAGAACAATAACAAAAAAATCCTTAAATCGAAAATATTATGTTTTGAGCAGCGTACTGAATCTAGGTTCTCCTTGATATATTGGCCATTTGTAGCATATTACATC
The DNA here is from genome assembly GCA_013396915.1 of Stercorarius parasiticus. Lineage (NCBI taxonomy): Eukaryota > Metazoa > Chordata > Aves > Charadriiformes > Stercorariidae > Stercorarius > Stercorarius parasiticus. The sequence goes on along the minus strand of VWZL01005204.1, from coordinate 64,007 downwards.
ATAGTATATATTTAAATGCACCCATTTTATTGTACTAGACAAAGAAAATGTGGCTGTTATAATAAATATGATGCATTTAGTTCTTCTGTGCATTAAAACTTGGAAACAAAGTTACACATTATACTGCTTCTCCCCTCCTCCTTCTTACAAGTTCCCTTGTATTTACCAATAGTTTCTCTGGCATTTATTTTCTCAAGCATTCTGTATATCTTCTGAGCTACTTGAATCAACATTTCAATAGCCATATTTACATCCTAATATTAATGGGGTGGAGGGGTGTTATTATTGGCATTCTAGTACTTGCATAAGCTGTTGTTATTTTCTTTTTGGATCCCATCTGTCACATTATTTTATACAGCCTAAACTTTATTGCATATGTATGTAGATTTACCAGGACTAAACTGTAGGCTACAGAGTCTGCAGGAACATTGAAATTAATTTATTATTTGATTTAAGAAAGATAGACTATTTACTCAAGCAGATGAAATTAAGTTTCTCATTTATAATTGAAACACATCAATAGCGAGACTGCTCAAAATTTAAATGGGAAGCAATAGAATTTTATGAACTATACTCCCTGAGAAGTAGTAGACTTTATATGGATTTATCACACTGTATTGCAGAGGTTTTTCATATATTAGTGGTTCAGTCTTTTTGTTCAGTAACCAGTTATGTTGCTGTCATTCCTGTGCACTAAGGCATCCTAAATTGTTTTTCATTTCACAGGTAATTTTTTACCTAGAAGTATTTTTCAACATGGTAGTGTGACTTGGATTCCAATGGAATAAGAAGTGTCACATTCCCCCTGAAACACACAAGATAAATATGTCTTTGTGCTTTCTAGAGTATTTTGAGACAAGGCTAATTTTTCAGATTATGCAGCAAGACAAAAGTGGTTTTCTAGCATTGTGTGATAAACACTTTACTGTCTGAAGAAAAAAAACAACCCACAGTTATAAAAACACAGTTATAATCCATTGGAAAAGCGTGAATTTTACTTTGTTTTATGGAGATTTCTGGGAAAGAAAACCAATAGAGAAAGATGAAAGAAAACACACACAAAAGCACAAGTATTGGCTAATTTTGGAGGAAATTTTCTGTCAAGTTCTCTGAGTAGAGTTTTCTTGGGATTTTTCTCTGCTCTGAGGGACAATACTGCAAGCATTAGAGTGGATAGTTTTGGAGAAATTCTTCTTCTCTAAAAACCATGGAGAAGAGTACTTGTAAAAATCAAAGGCAAACAACAATTTTGTAATATCTTTCCCTTTTATTACCAAGATAGCCATAATTTCACTGAGCCAGTTTCTGTATCACTGTTATTGTGTCAGTTATGAAAAATGTGAAGTTTCCCAGTGCAATACTTGGGGGTGTACCACCCCACATCATTGTTTGGTGATGGAAATTTCAGGTATGGAGAAGAAGGAGGATTTAAACAGATTTTTTTCGTTCCACGGTCTCCAAGACACTGCCTTCTCTCAGGAGGCATCCAAAGTAATTTTGTGTCAGAGGAATAACAGGAATCAGTATTGTCAAGAAATGCCTTCTAAAAGCTGGGATAACAGCTGTTCACCTGTGTGTCATAATTCCTATTTCTACAAATCCTTTTATCTTAGAGTGAGATGCATTTAAAAGCTGATTCTACTGTTCCATCAATGCTGCTTGTGATGTTCCCGATATTGCTATAACTTGCAACATAGTGACAACTAAGTCCTCGGTGACTACAGATTTGTTACAATACTTTGCATTTATATTTATCCCAAAGGATGCTAAAGTGTTTTATATACTAGGCACACAGCAATCACTTCATCTACCCATGAATCACACACCACTGGGGTGGAATACAGCAGATGTTTAACAGCATAAAACAGTATTACACAACAGTTTTAAGACAGAAAGTGAAAAATGACTTATCAAAATGACACTACAGAAGGAATTTAGGAAGGCAGAATGTAATTAAGCTAACTGCAGTTTATACAAGAAACTGATGGCAACATATTATTCTTGCAAAACAATGTCGTAAGATCTTTAGCAGACAAGAGTGATAAGACCAGTTTTATATCTTACCTGCAAAGTCAAACTTTCAGCAGCACAATGGCCTTTAATGCAATACTAGAGATAGGTAACTGCCAGTATTTAGAAGGTGCAATTAACACAAGATAGTCAACTATTGAAGACAAGAATAGTATTAAGTAACTAAAAAGATAATAGAACAGAGCCTGATCACCAGAAGAGGCACACACGAAACACTGACACCAACAAAACTCTGGAATAATTATTTTAGTCTCAGTGAAATTATTGTGGATTTGTATCACTCTATGAGACCCCACATTCTGTCACAGACCCTAAAAATACTTCATTTGGTTGAAACATTAATCATTTGATTGAAATATTAAGCAATGAATAAACTTTGATTCTTACACAGTATTTTCTCCATTATCTTAAGAGCATAGCATATGTTGCACCTTAGCATGACTCTGAATGGTTCAAAATGTCCACCTAAACCATATAGCAAACCAATAAAAATGTTGAGTTTTTTTTTTTCCCTCAGTGGCTTTAAAAGGAAGAAAACCTCATGCCAAGAAATTGCTTATTTTTTAAACCCACATATGGTGCTGCTTAAACTTTCTCAGCTGTAACACCACCAGGACAGTAAGAGAAATGGTGGTATTTTTTAAAATCTCTATATGACAGTTCATGGAAAGGCTATTATGGGTAAATCTTCACAAGTTGTCAAGTTTTCTCTGTATACATATTCCTCATTTTCCAAAAATCTTGGCTACAAGGCTCATTGTAAAGTTTTTTTTTTTTTGTGGTACTGCTTAAAAAAGTCCAGAAAAGAAAACTAAAATTTACTAAAAATACGTTAAGAACCATGAATTATGCAAAGCTAAGCATATGATGAGATGATCTTTATACATTATGGAGAGCAGTAGCAATTCATAGAGCAAAGACACTATTTTTGCCTCCCAGTCTTCATGACTACTGTGTAAGGGCAAACCAGCAAAAAACGACAGTCATTTAGGTATTATCACCATAAGCTTGTTGTTGAAATTTAAGATCACTACATAACAAATGAAAAGAATGAGAGGTCCTTGTTTTCCTAGGAGGCATGCATGCAACAGAACACTTCCCAAAAACTTAAGTCTGAAGCCTTGCTTGAACTAACGTGACAATTCTGTAACTTTCACAATTCTGCTCTGACATGTTCTGAAGAAAGTCAGAGCATTTTAATTTCAACACTTACTGAATCTTCAAGCTGTACACATATCTGAAGATAGTTGAAGGTGGATTTACCGTCCTGAATCTACAGTTCATCCTGAGATTTGCCCATGTACAGGTCAAGTCACTAAGAACACGCATATTATATGATTACACCCCGTACTGAGTTACTTTCATTGAATGGTATGAAGAACCAGGACTTTTATCACTGTTCTTAATGCTATCTAAAATCTCTTATTATATTTATTAATGGTGATGCTTAGAAAGCCATTAGAATATGCAGAAATGTCATTTTATACTCCTGAATAACAAAAATAAATCCCTGGGAGTTTAAAAGTTCAAAATAAAAGGATAACATATAGATACTGATGTTTGTGGGGTTTGTTTTGGGGTTTTGGTGCGTTTTTTGTTGTTGTTGATTGTTTGTTTGGTTTTTTTTTTTCATTTAACAGGAAAAAGTACTACATAAAGTGCATAGAAACTTCATTCAGTTTGGATGAAACTACAGACTTTGTATGGCACTTTGAAAGTACCATTCATACTTCTTGAACTTAAGGAGTGCTTCAGTGAAGATTCTTAGGTATTATTATTCCTGTGGATATGAAATTCATACCTAATGTATACCTAAATTCCTAATACAAAAATTTTAATTTATTCTTATTTTAATTTATTCTTATTACGCAGAGATTTTCTAAAGGATTTGAAAGAGACTGCTTTCTAAACATATCCTGTATTTTCAAATAAGAACACAGCTTTGACACAAGCAAAATAACACAGGATATAAAGATTACTGAATGAAATTTCTTTGCTTATTCTAATGTTGTATCCTATTTTTTTAAAATTTTAATAACTTCAGTATTTGTTTTGCGAACTGACTGACAATTAGAAAAACAAATCCACTCTCTTAGTCCCAACACAAAGTAATCCATCATTTGTGATTGAACAGGTCTATGGCAAGTTCAGGAATATTAGTAATAATATAATTTCCTGCACTTAGTAATAATATAATTCCCTGCACTTAGTATGTTTCATTCTAAATCAATGTATTTCAAAATTATTAATCCCATGAACTATCATAGGTCAGAGAATGAAATGTGACTCTTAACTGTCAGGCAGATGCTCCAAATCCTCAGTAAACATTCACTGTCAAACAGTGGAGCAGAATAGCTGTGGATTGAAATAAACTAACTTTCTGGTCAATATGATATTTTTAGGTAGTAGAATGTCATGGTTTTTTGTTTGATTAAAGGAAGTTATAACTTCAATAGATTATGCAAATTAGGAGACCCTGTCAATAGTCTAGTATAACCCAGCTCCACAACTCTCACTGCAGCTGCTATAACTGGAAAACGTGTAGAAGAAGCCCAGGAGATCTTGTAAGGAGTCAGCCAGGAAGCCAATCATATACCCAGATGCTACATTGGAAACACCAATTTGAGAGCTTTCCATCTGGGATCTTGCATCTGCCAAATTTGTCACGTAAGTGGTCACAGCAGTTAGGTTCTGTGCTCCAGATGAGAGGGAAAGGCACCAAAGGGAGCTGTTTACCACCCTGCAATCAACAGGAAAATGCTGTGCCAACTGAAAGTGTAATCATATCTACAGCAATGTGCTAATGAGCTCTGAAAATATTTAGTAGAATAAGAAGAGTCTCTGGAATACAGAGAAATCAAATGCACTGTATATAGACATTAAATTATATGGTAGAATTTATGATTAAAAATCTTCATTAGCCATAAACTGTCTATAAAAACAATCAATTCAAGTCAATAGTAAAACTATGCTGGATTGCTTGGATTGATTACATATCTGTGGTTCTTTCTTCACAGGTAGCTCAAATATTAGTGCATGCATTCACACTTCAAACTCTTGCCTGAGTGAGGTTAAATATAAGTTGATTTTTTATACCTAAATATTGGAAGGTTGGTCGGTCAGTGAAAAAAGGAGACTCTTTAATTAAAAAAAAAACCCTCAAGCCCCCAAAACAAAACAGAACAAGACACATTTTAAACCCTTGATCATTTTGGGGTAAAAAGTGTTAATGCTTCATTAAAAATTTTTCTCCTAAGTGATTAACAATGCAACAAATAAAACTGTCTTCTGTCCTGAGGTGACGCTGAGCTGTATATGTCTTTGGTAAGATGTAACATTGTCTTTCTCCACCTTTTCTCTAGGTTAGATTACAAACTGAGTTTAGGCCCGTATTGCAATGTTTCTGTGCAATACTTGCACAGTAAGCTTGACTACATTGTATAGAATCTACTGTAAACCAAAAAAAACCCATCCCAGAAACAGTGAGCCTTATGGATGCTCAAAAACCAAAAGAACAGACTGCAACCTCCACAAGTCAGCAAACTCATTATGACCAAAAGTGACAGACAATCTTGTGCATTTTTAAGCAACATAATTAGAAATTGCAAATGTTATGTAAGTTTCATAGGTGGACCCATTTGACAAAGGTGGTCAGTAAAATGATATTCATGGGCAAGCGAATTGGTTGAACCCGGTTTAAAACTTCACAAGACCAAAAACAACACGAAAAGCTTTTTCCTTGCAGATGTCCTAATTCTTTGTTAGTTTTCTTTAAGGAAGAGAAAGATTGTCTGAAGATGTGGAGGTTCTCCTGAACTGACCCTAATAAACCATGAGGCACACTCTGATACAGCTTATGCATGTTAATGAGGGAGCCATACGAATTCCATTTGTTATTCTTGATAATGTATAGCTTTGGGAAGACAGCAAATTAGGGAGGCTACAGAGTAACAAATCATCCCACTGCTTCTGGCTGTTTGCTGCAGTAGTTCATTAATTTATATAGCAAATGTGGAAAATATCAATATATCATCAATATTAATGTAGTACCACTATGCATGTAAAATATTTATCTGTGACAGCTGGTAACGATGTGCTCTCTGTCACTGTCCTTTATGTCAGTCCTCTGAGCTTGAGACAATTTTTCCTCAAATAACAATGTACTTGCTTTTTTTCCCCCCTAACAATATGGTCTGCCTGTGCACTGCTTACAGGTTTTGCATAGATACAGTGTATCTTTACAGAATAAAACCTCTTCAGAAGTGAAGAGGTTACACATGCAAGTAGTACAAGTGTCATAATTGCACAATTTGTTTCTGAATGTGTGAGTAACAATGGAGTCACTTGTGTTTCCCCAGACCAAAGACTGCAACCTGAATTCTAGGAGCTTCACAGACTATATTTTGGCTGGTTTTCCAGACCAGATGGCACTAAAGGGTGATGCTAGCTGGCCTACATCCTTTAAAATCAGCCAGCCCGTTTGTTTTGACAGTTTATCCAAATACTTTCCTACTTTACATCAAGGCTATTAAATAAATGAGGCTGAATTACAGTATGTTCTAATGCTATTTCTGGAAATTTCAGCTAATGAAGCAAGACAATAACATAAAGCAAGCTTCTTATTACCTCACGCTGAGTTACCTGTGGAACTACCATGCTTATCTCATACAAGTATTTCGTACTTCATTGCAAGCACTGACTTAATAGACAAGCCAGTTCTGCCTCACATCAAGCAGTAACAGACAAAGAAAAGATACAAAAGGGGTATCTGTAGTCATCAGAGTAGTCAGTTTTACGTGATATGTCAGACATTGATTTTATCCATGTCCAATACTAGTTCTTGCAACCATCCTCAAAATTTTAAAACCTGATGGTCACATTTTCTGGGCAATATATGCCTGTTAATCATATTATGTGAATTGCTGACTCCAGGATGATCCAGGACTCATTCCTCCTTCTCAGCTGCTATAGTCAGATCTGTTACACACATCATCCCAATCTGATCGATGCAGCTGCTGTTGTTCAAGTTTGCAGGTTCAGCCTGTAGCAAGGTTGAACTTGTATGCCAGAGGGACACATTACACACACTCACACAACATTCAACATAGCTGGCCACACGGGCCACCACAGACAGAGCAATGCCTTTATCAACACCCATATAAATATCAGCAGCACTAGCATAAAAAAGTACTGTTTGTCCAGCTGGTCAGGGTTGAAGTTCCCTAGAGAAAACACACACCCTCTCACTTTCTACTTTCTTAAACACACTCAGGTTCACCTACTTATCCCTTGAATATTAGCACGGGCTCTAAGTCCTTAACACTTAGGTAAGAAAAAATGTAAGCAATATCTTATTGTTAGTAAGAGTCCACTTGAGACCAAAAATGTCTACATAGTTATAAATATCACTATTTGAAATGATTTCTCTTTTCTTTATTTTCCAGCACTGTTTACGTTTGCAGAATGTATCCATTGTACTGCTTGTTAAATTCCACTATCTCAGTTGACAAAATTGGCAGTATTCCCTAGCTAAAAAAAACCACCAGGGTGTTCTTTTAGTACTTAAGCAACAAATAGGTCCTGATAGATGAGATTTTTTCAGGAGATTTCTACTGGCAGTAGAACTTGAATCAATAAATAATTTTTAAAACAAATGCATAAGTCCTTAATTTTTCCCAGTATAGGGAGTTTTTCTGTCTCAGCTTCATGTTCTTAGAAGGTTTGTGTATATTGTGATGGCAGTTCAAACCAGCTCCTACATCCTGTATATTATGGGATCTTATATTTTCTTTCTCTTGGTAGCTCCAAACTTATGGCTTCCTACACTTTGTCACTGGTGTTTTTTTAATAATCATTCTCATCTTCAGACCTTGACTCTGTTTATTGCATCACAGTTCTTTTCTGGTCTGCTTCGGCCTGTGTTACCTTAATCTGATCATGTACATTCAACAATATTTCATCTATATGTTTGATATTAAACTGGTAAAAGTAATACATGGAAGTAAATGGTAAATGGATTCTGAAAACCATAAAAATAAAAATACGTAGTCATGCACATATTAAACATGAGGAGTAGGTTGGATATACATCTTCAAACTTCTGGCAACTAAATGATTCAGTAAATCACATTAATATGTTGTATTTTGGTCCACAGGTAATGAAGAATATTAGCTTTCATTAAAATCTCACTGACATTTTATACTTCATTTCAGTCATTTTCTTTGAAAGTCATTAGCTGTGATCAGGGTTTTAAAACTCTTCTGAGGAATATGTCTACCACAGAAGCCAGCCCAGAACTTGAATTTATTTTCAGTTCTTTTAATTATACTCTTTCTGATAGCAGTTTTCATCACAGTTAAAATGTTTACTCAAAGGTAAAGTAGTGTAAGAAACAAAATTCCGCAGAGATTAGTTACTGGATAATTTTAAAAAACTAAATTTATTAATAGTAAATAGTAATACATAATTTTAAAAATCTAAATCATATTTTTCTTTGAAAGTGTTGTATTTAGTCCTGTAGTGTTACAAGTGGAAAGATAAAATGATGATCACTCAAAATCACTGACCATTCATTTACAACTACTTTTAACTATACTTTCTGAGTCCTACCATAGTTTGAAGCACTGTGCATATGGACAAAGTGGTTTTTGCACAAAATTAGGCTCACTCCAATCAGAAGCTGCTCTGCTCTTTACCAGTAAATGCAATATTAGCTGTGTTGACTGGTCACATAATAGACAATGGAAAAGGACACTCGGAAACTCATGTTATATTAATTTTTTTCTGTGTGAAGGAGAGCCAGGGAAAGGGATCTGTGTACCACAGGCTGCAGTGAAAGATAAGAGGAGAAGGCAGATTCTTTTTACAGCAATAGCATAAATGCAATGTCATTAAGTACTAATAAGATGGTTTAGGAAATTTCCATCACTGGAATTTTAAAGATTAAGCTAGACAAAAATTTGTCATGAATAGTCGAAGTAAAGTGAGTCCAGCCTGGGGAATAGAGTGCTATATGACCTGCAGATCTCCTTTCCAACCCTTCAGAAAATAAAAAAAAATTATGTCAATGGAAGGTCTAATCCTGTCTCCTCCCTCATTCATATAAACTGCTTTGTATAACCCTCTTGTGATGAGCCTTTTTCCTTTCATTCATCAGTACTAGATCAATAAAACCACAAATGTCAGAGTAAGCAGCCAACAAAAAGAGCTAGCATTCAGAAAATAAATTGTTATTTAACAGCTCTACATCACTACTTATAAACAAGTACAACTGTTTTCATGAAAGATATGTGCACATTGAATCAGGAACTGCCCTTGTCTAATCAAGACTGTATTTAAACAGAAAGGTTTTCAAGCAATAAAAAGGATGGTGTTCCTTCTCCAGTCAAAGACAGTTGATGCAAGCAGTTCAGAAGAAGAAAAAAAGAATCCCTAAAATTTATCTAATGAGAGTATTTGCAGCTTTATGTGAAGGAGGGGGGCGGATGGGAGGGGAAGGGAGGGGAAGGGAAGGCAAAGCAAAGCAAGGAAAGGCAAGAATGTCTTTTGTCTTTTAGAGCAGACTATCTGGATTCACATTCATGAATTTCAGACTTCCGAGATGTAGCTTAGTGACTGTAGATAGCGCTTCCTTTGAATCAGAATTTCAGTACTTGGTACATTTCCATCATTTTCTGTTTCACTAGAAGTACATCATATGTTTAATGAATGTTTTTTGTTATTTATTCTGCCTCACAGGAAAAATGCAAACATATTTTCTAAGTGTCAGTTAATAAGTCTTATAGAATTGAAAGCTTAGATCGTGGGGAGTTTGTCTGGGAAGAAAAAAAGAGCTCTTTTGCCTTACTCAAACACTACTCAATATCTGCTGTACATGTAGTGGGTGGTAAAGCATACAGTCATAGAGTTACACTGCCCTTCAAGCCTATCGACTTAATGACAGGCACAGCTAGCAGGCATTAAGAACACCAGCTCTCACATGGCTTCCATATCCAGAATATCTGTGGAGAACAGCAAATATTAGAATGGAATCTATTGTATAGTGCTATTGTTACTCTTTTTTTTTTTACCAGTGGCCAAATTCTCAATTGTCTTGCCTGCAGCTGAACCTTTCAATGCAGACACTGAGGTAGGAGCAAAGTAAATTTGAAGAGAGGAATAATAACATCTACGTCCTGCAGCATTGTTCTCAGGTTTAGGAGGACAACATTGTCCAAAGAAGTAACCTTGAATACTATGGATGGCTCAGGCTTTCTAAATTGAAATGTCAATCTTTTCTGTTTCTGTTTCTGTTTGTTTCTGGTTTTGGTTTTTTGTGTTGTTTTTGTTTTGTTTTTTTTCCCCCAGTATTCCTTCCCTCAGTAGGACTTTCCTGCTTGAATAGTTTGCTTAGTTATATTTGTGAATGGAGAAGTAGTACTCATTTACCACTCAGCTTATTTAATTCATTTTCACAGATCTCTGTGTAAAGGCTCAAAAAATTTTACAAGAAATCTCAGAAACTGAAATTTGCTAGTGACTGATTGCATATAACCCTTTTGCTAATCTGGCAAATAGAAAGGCAGTACATCAGTATCTCAATACAGCTAACTCTACAGTCCCTGGAAGAGCTACTGCAAGAGATGAGTATTTTTCTAATGACTGCTTGCTATAGCAAGCAGGTAGATGTCTAATTTTCTCTGTATGTCAGAGTGAGTCTGAACGTACATTAGGATGTTTTCCCCAGAGAGAAGTAGAGTGTCATCTGCTGGAAAAAAACTTTGCTCCTATTTTTTAAGAGCAACTTTTTTCAGAATTTCACATGTAGTTAACAGAAGTACTTGCAGCCGCAGCATAAGCATATTTTGTTTGACAGTCTGACCAGGATTTTGTTGGAATACTGCAAGATGTTGTCATTAATAGAGTGATTATGGAATTCCCCCAAGTACAGGAATTAAAAGGAACTGTAAGACAGGACATCTGAGGAATTTTTATCTCTGACAATTTCAAAAAGAAGTCTACCTTCAAACAAAAATCTGTGTTCTTTCATCATTGCCAATATGAGACCAGTTTGTAGTGGATCTTTGCTCAGACACACATGGACTGGTAGAAGGCCAGAAATCATGTTCCACCTTCTTTTTTGTCTCAAAGTGTCCAAGTACAATCTCACAATTCTTGTTTCTTAAATGCAAAAACTGTTTGGTTTTGGAGCATCTACAGTCTCAGATCTCCTGACTAAGATACACACCTGACTAAAAGCCAGCACTTTTGCACAAGTCATAAATTTATTTCAGATAAAATACTAATAAGAGATTGCATTAACAAATCCTTATACACTGATTGAAGAGAAATATAGTATTGAAGACTTCAAAGCCCAACTAAATATTTAAATCTAATGTTCTTCAGAATGGAGGGATGTTTGGATTTGAAATTTGGTTCCTATATAGCAGTGAGTTCTAATATGGAATCTATCTCTGCAGAATTCTGCAGCAAAAAACCCTCTTTCGTATTTGAAAGTGTCACCAGTAAGATCATGAATAGCATTTCTTTATATAGGAATTTGAGGATATTTTCAGTGGGACTCATTTCAGTGATCCTTAGATGTATAAACAGCCCATTTTTTGACTGAATTTCAAACATTAGAGATTTAAATTTTGTCATTATCAGCTAGGACTGTCTTGAAGGGTCTTTTTGAAGACTGGCATTGCTTCCTGTTATGTAACATACTTCTCAAATTTGTTAGTAATACATTACAGAAATTATCTTGTCTCTCTATAAGTTGTTTGTATCTGCTTTCATCAGTAGCATTGCTGAACAGCAAAGTTTGTGATTTTGGTGGGGGAAAAAGGAAGGTCTTTTCAGCATCAAATAATGAAATAGAAGCTATGTAACATTTATGCTTAGGATTCAGAATTCACCGTTATAGCTCATTGCTTAAACCCAAGATCAAGAGAACAGCAGAGAAAATGGAATAACAATGAAGTCAAAGACCTAAATACATGTAAAGAAACACAACCATATGGTGAGAAGAATTGTTTTAATTTGGGATGTGGAGAGGGATGTGAATTTTTCCATAATTAGCCATTTATTGTGGGAACTCATATTCCTGATATAAACACACTGCTAGCCCATGCAAGGGAGGAACAAAACAAGCCCAAACTATAAAGTAAAGCAGCAGTGGCAACACTTATATTACAATCATTATATGCTGCCTTTGGCTAACATGCAATATTGTCCATAGAGTACTCCTTAGGAGTTCACACAAAAGAATAATAAACAGCCAGTCTTCATGAAGATATGGAATACTGGTATCCTATACAGACTTTCAGCTGAAGGACTGTTTCATCAATGCCAAACAATATAAGAGCATTTTCTTTTTTCAAAAGGGAATAAAGTAGGTGACAGTCATATGTATGTCTAATAGTCTAGTGTTCAGCTGAGCTTAAGTGGTCACTATGTACAATCACTTTAGAGAAACTCAGGCTGCAGTATGTGACAGTTACCTGTTTAGATTCACACATCTGCTACCCATATTTTAATGACACCTGCTCTTCAGCACCATCTTTTCTGATCTTGCTGCTGCCATGTAACAGCTACCCTTCATAGAATGCTAACATTTTTGTTAGTGGCAATTAAAATGTTCTGCAGTAACTAGACTATTTCTCTTTATTAGCCAACAGCTGTTAGATGTTTTTAAATAATTTTCACAGGGTTTGTGAAAGTGTGGCGGCTAATTACTTATAATTTCACATCAATTTACTAATTTCCATCCCAACAGGATGTCCCTTGTCATAGATGTGCCAGGATTGGCTTTTAATGGCCTCAGCCCAGGTGGCTGTTACTGGAACCAATTCATGCCTAATATGGTTTCCAGACTTCCTTATCTGTATGGATTCCAAAAAATTAATTTAAAAGGAAAGAAGGAAATGATGTTTTCAAAATGGTCTTAACAAGGAAACCTTTAATAGTCTTTCCTTCACCACCACCACGACCCCCATCCCCCCAAAATGGACTAAGCACATCCGTCTGGACTAAGTAGATCTTGAAAAGTTTTGCCTTTTTCCCACCATTCAAAAATTTGGAAGCTTTTGCTCTACTACTGAAAATGCTGAAGATCTCAGATGCTTTAGCCTTCATCAGCCTCGAATGCCATTGGAGTTGATTCTGCTTTTTGATATGCTAAATCAGAAATACAATAAAGAAGAATTCATTTATACTGCTTTCCCAAAGTTAGGACAGAAACTGAAGAACTTAGGGGTGGCTTAGTGCTATTTTGGATATTTGAAACTTCACTTTGAATTTTAATTTGCTGGTTTATCCCATTCAACAAACCTTTTCTCCATACAGAATACTAAGAAAAGTAATAGTTTATTTCAAAGTAATGTTTAGGGCCTAGAATACTTACAGACTAATTTTTGATCATATTATTATAGTATCTGTACTAACAGGACAGTGATACTTGGAGGTTGTAGTGCCATCATGTTAAGCCCTATAAAGCCATAAATGATTCACAAAAGAAGACACGCATATCCAGCCAGGCAACCATTTCCAGTTTTGGACAAATCTTGAATGACAACACTTTAAATTTAAAATGCTGAAACTATTTGCAAGGTTCACCTTTTCCTTTCTCCTCCTATGCTCACCACTCCTCTAAATACATACAACTCAATATAAAATTTCAAACAAGATATTCCCTAAATTAATTAGAAGCAGATAACATTTTTCATATTGAAAATGGAAAAACAATGCAGATGTAGACTCGATATCCAAGATCACCCTCAGTAGTAAAAATATCACTAATTTAGAGAGGAGTAAATATTCTTGTAATACATTAATTTCAGATTTGAGGTTGTTCTTCCATGAGATTCCATTGGGATTTCTGCTTGCATCTTTTGCTAATTATTAGCAGAGGTTTTTCCTCCAACATCAATGTGTCAAATCTTCCTATTTGTAGTAACTCATTTTAAGATTTTACATTAATGTAGAATATTAAGGTAATACGTACAATATATCACAACTTTTTCTGAGGTATCTCTACAAATGCTCATGTGCGAAAGTATCTATGTGTTTAGAACAAATAGTTTTGTCTTCCAGTGGCTTTTATTGTCCTTGTACCGATGAGCACAAGTATGGATTTCAGATATGAGTTCTGGTTTCCTAGAAGTATTTGGATCTAAGATTCTGATTCAAACAAATCTTTGCTAAATACTTATAATGGTTAGCGAAAGGCTTTAAGTGCATATTTTGGAAGTCCCCAGCTTATATTTTGCACTAATGCATTATACCAAATACTAAATGTATTTATTCCCTTTCTTTACAACTGCACCAAAATCTAACTAATGAGGAAAAAGGAAGGGAAATAAGTAAATACTGTAATGTTAGAAAGATTGTTTCTTGTAAAGCACACACAAAAATCAAAGAATGTGCTTTAAGAAAGTAAATCTTTTTTACTTTAAGATATGAAAAAAAAAAAAATCCTCAGATACCTCAGACTAGTGTGCTGAAAAAGAACATAGATAATGTTTGCCTTACCTTGTGCATTTGAAAAGTAATCAGTCCTGGTTAGTAGCAGAGCAACTTCAGTGTGCCCTGGACTGTATGTCAATAGGCTAAATTCTCCTGGTCGTTTCCAAATTCCATTTCCAATTCTACAGTAGGGATTAGTGTAGATTTAGGCCCGATAGACAGATAAAACTAGCGGTATGTGCAGACTTACTATTTAATAGACTGTATCTAAGGTATCAGTGGTTGCTGAAATTAACTGTCAGTTAATGTAGATGGGGAAAAGGGGAACAATCTCCTGCTGTCCCTTAAAACAATAATGCCTCTATTCTCTCCAGTCCTGAAATCAGATTTCTGCCTAGTTCCATTTTTAATATGTACTTCATATATTAAAAGGCTTGGCAACGGCTGATTGCAACAGTAACGTGTATGAAGAACACTCACAAATTTTAAACTCTGAAGGTTTTTTTAAATGAATCTGTTGCATGTTCTTTCTTAACTGTGAACATTCTAATACACATTTTAATTTGAATCTGGGGAATGTCCTCTATTAAGAGATCAATGCCCAATCTTGTAAATATAGGTACTATTATTTACTGTTACTTACTGTTACTTGGCTTAGAAAACCCCAAAACTGTAACTCAGTTAGTCAAAGCTGAACATACAGCGACAAGTGACCAAACACTCTGGAACAATGATGTAATGTTTAGATTATGAACGTTGCTTGGGCTTAAATTTGCTTACACAGTGCCTGGAATTCCTTTATATTTACCAGTACCAAGAGCCTTTTAAATCATATTTCTGTGGAGTGCAGACCTCTGTACTAAAATACTATCTTCCGTGAATCAGCATAGCTGCATGTTAGGAAAACATACCCATAAAGATTTTTACTCTGCCTGTTGTCCTTTTTGTCAGAACAGCTTTGACAAATGGATGTAGTTTTTTCTTTCGGTGTGTGAGAAGCCTTTTATGGTATCTTTGATTATATCACAGAATAATCAGGAAGAATCTCTAAGACCTAATAAGCATTGGAAAAAACTGGAAAACAGGAATAAAACCAGAACTCTGAAATGACTCTGAATATCTTCTGGGAGCTCAAAGGACTGACTGGACTTTTCAGATGAGATTAAAGTGTTTACGCTTCTATAATTTTTCATATGCATCCAATTTTATCTCTGCTAAATAACATCTGTGTTCAGTGCTACCTGTTAGATACAGCCTACACTAACTACAAAAAAAAAAAAAGAACGAAAGTTTTCTATCACAGCTACAATTTCAATTTTCATGATATCTTTTCAATGAAATGCAATGAAAATCAAAAACATGGCCAGAAAAGTTAGAACAAATGAACAGTTAATGACTTGCTGAGTTTAGGGGTCTTTTTTCAGTGGAGGCAAAGGAAGTGGTTCATATGCAGAAGATGGGAAGTATAAAGAAGGAAAGAAAGGAAAGAATTCTTTACATTCACAAAGATCCATGCATATATTAGGAAATAAATAACGTCAGGGCTACAGGCTGCCACACATCTTCTCTTATTGCAGGTGTATGAAGATGCCTTGCTACTTCATTTGCAACCAACTTATACCCTCAACTCTATTTTCTTCACCCATCAGGGTCAGGAATTGAAGTGTTGCAAAGTCCATATAGTTTGAAGCTCTGGAAAAAACCCTCCCTGAGACTTCATAATCTCAGGATCAAAACTTAAAATGTTCCCTCATTTCATTTTTCAACATTAATCCCCCCTCTGAAATGCTAATCTTCTAAAATTGCTGCCATTAACTCTCTCACACACCTTTGTTTAAAAATAATTTTTTTTTTCTTATATTCTTGAATACTACTATCTAGTCTTCTGTGGTGAAACAAGAAACTAGACAAAAGAAGCCTTTTTCCTTCTTTTTCCTCGTTAGTCATGAAAAACGCAAAATTCTAAAAGCAGTGTTAGCAGTCATCAGGGGAGTAACTGTTCTGGATTTAAGCAGAAAACAGAAGCTATAATATGTCAATCACAGGTTTCTTTAATATTCCTCTGGAAATCACACAAGCTTAAAACCTGGTGGTATGAAGGTTTACATAGTAAATGTATTTACACAATGTATATTGCATATGAGTGCAAAAATATTTAAGGAAGTGGTGAGTGAGAAGATGCTTTCTGTGGTGAAGGGAATGATGGTTCATTATCACTGTTCAACGCTCCAGTTCTCATATCATTAAATAGCTTTCCATGGTCTTCTCCCTCATTCATTAATTTTTTAGCCTAATGTATTCAATCATTCTCCGTACAGAACATGCTATATACTTTTGCTCATCCTTGGTATCTTTTTTAAATCCTTTGCAGCTTTACTGTATCTTTCTTGAGACAGAGGTAGGGAAATTTACTGTACATAGTGTTCCATGGAGTCCATCCATTTCTACAGCTGCATAATGATCTTCTTTTATTTGCTATTACTTTCCCAAGTTTCTAGGATTCAGTTTGTTCTGGCTGCTAATGAGTTGGTATTTTCATAGAACTACTTATAATAACCGAAATGTCTCATTCCTGAACAGTGACAGTTAGGTTCTGAGCCCATTATTATACGTGTAAACTTAAAATTGATGGAGTGGAGTGACGGATACTTTGCATTTACTACATGCGATTTCCACATTGACAATTTTTTGCTTAATCACTGAATAGCGTATGGAGATACCACAGTTCTTCATATACAGATTCTCTCTCTACTCTCCCAAATAATTTAAGATCATAGGCAAACTCTGTCAGTGCTATTCACAGCTTTTTTCACATTTTGAATGTGTGCATTGAACAATATAGATGGTAGAAGTTCATGGGTGACCTTAACTGGGGGAAGGTGGGATTCTGTTTGTCCTGTTTTTCTCTTTGGTAATGATGAACACATCAAAATCTACTGAAACTTCACAAAGAGATTTTTAACTGACTTTCTGTGTTCATAAATTTGCTACAGTTCTTTCAAGCAACTGAAGAAGACTTATGAGATAACTTTTATAACCATGACAATTCTTGCCTACTATGTTGTTCATTTATGAGCACCCAAACTCTGTTCTTTATTAAGTATCCTATTCATTTGCCTGACAGGAGTATCAGGCTTATCAGTTGCAGTTATTCAGACTTACGGAATCTTAGAAAAACAATTGTGTCATTTTACTTACACATAGATTTTACATAATAGTAGATTAGCTATTTCATATTTCAGTTCCTGTATAGCTAAAGGCAAAATGCTACCTAGTCCTGGCAGCTGTTGCATTTATTTACTCAATTTTTTACATTTGTCTATCTGCTCTGTATCTGCTTCTACTGGCTATTTAGGAAGGATCAGTTAATGACTCCTTCATGAAAACTGGTGAATCTCTTTGAAAATCTTGCACCAGAAATAAGCATATAAGCAGGTCATTTGAATTTTTCTTCAATAGCAGTATATTTATTTTATATCTGGACTGTCTGTAGGCTTCATACAGACTCTCTGGAAGGCTTCTTGCTTTTATATATTTGAACCAAGGCATTTTTATTAGATTTTATGCTTCATCTGATTTGTTCCCCAAACTGGTTTTGGCGTGACTTTCTATGTGTTTACATTTAATTTTTCTGAGTTTAGGACAGGTTTTTTTTTATTACTTTTTATTTAGAAATAATTAAAGGATTCCTTCCCCACTTTTTTCCTACCTTTTGGTCTATTTTGTTATATTTCCTTTCTTTAATACAGGTCTTTAAATACTCTTCACTTACAAGGATATACCTCTTCCTTATGCCCATTTTATTTTTTCTTTAACAAATTTACCAATTTTTATGTAGACCTTTTATTCAAATTAGGCAAAATGATAATAAATCAGAGTTAAGGTCTGAATGTGCTATGACAAAGTCTATTAAAGAACACCACCAACAATTAATAGAAATCTTATTAGAACCTAGAATACAATAATTTAATCCTTACATAATCTTTGCATTTTTTGAAACATTGCACAAATGAATTTATAAATATGCATAATAAACTGTTTAGTTTATAAGAGTATATATAGGAGTATTTCTATTAGCAAATATTGACAGTGCCCATGTACTCTTCGTTCTCCATATTTTTACATATAAAATTCCAGATAAGCATGGGAGAAAAAAAAGATTCAAATGCACAGTTTTCCAGTTGCAATTGGGAAATAAAGTCAGTAGTTTCTCTGTTATGAACTAGTGACAGTTCCAACAAGTAAACATGATTTTCACATTACTTACGATACGCCTGCCATCTTTGAATCCAAATCACAGTACTCTCAAAAACAATATGTTGTCAAGTAATAACTCAATTAAACAGGCAAACCATCTATCATCAGTGCCCAGTAATTAAAATGTCCTCTGTTATCAGCACTATCATCCATTAGTTAAAGGCAAGATCCATTTCAACAGAGGAAAATCAGCAAACTGAGTTGCAGCAAATTTGATTAATGAGCTCCTAATTACCAAAGACTGACAGAATTTTTTTTTTTTTTAAATTTTGTTTTAAAGAGAATTCAGCATCAGGTACTATGGAAATGTCTGAAGATAAAAATAATAAAAAGCTAGTAATAGTAAGCCTACTGTTCAAATTTAAAAATGGTATTTGTAATCTTCTGTGACTTGTCAGTATTACAGAATCACAGAATTATAGGGGTTGGAAGGGACTTCTGGAGATCATCTAGTTCAACCCCCCTGACAGAGCAGCTTCACCTAGAGCAAATTGAACAGGAATGCATCCAGGCGGGTTTTGAATGTCTCCAGAGATGGAGACTCCACTACCTCGCTGGGCAGCCTGTTCCAGTGCTCTGTCACCCTCAAAGTAAAGAGGCTCCTCCTCATGTTTAGGTGGAACTTTCTATGCTCAAGTTTGTGCCTGTTACCTCCTGTCCTGTCGCTGAGCACCACCAAAAAAATACTGGCCCCATCCTCCTGACACCCACCCTTTAAGTATTTATAAGAGTTGATAAGATCGCCCCTCGGCCATCTGTTTTCCAGACAAAAAAGACACAAATCCCTCAGTCTTTCTTCATGAGAGAGGTGTTCCAGTCCCCTAATCATCTTGGTAGCCCTTTGCTGCACTCTTTCCAGCAGTTCCCTGTTCTTGAACTGGGGAGCCCAGAACTGGACACAGTACTCCAGGTGCGGCCTCACCAAGGCAGAGTAGAGGAGGAGGATGACCTCCCTCGACCTGCCAGCCACACTCTTCTTGATGTGCCCCAGGATGCCATTGGCCTTCTTGGCCACAAGGGCACACTGCTGGCTCATGGTCATCCTGTTGTCCACCAGGACTCCCAGGTCTCTTTCCACCAAGCTGCTCTCCAGCAGGTCAGCCCCCAACCTGTACTGGTGCATGGGGTTATTCCTCCCCAGGTGCAGCACCCTACACTTGGCCTTGTTGAATTTCATAAGATTCCTCTCTGCCCAACTCTCCAGCCTGTCTAGGTCTCTCTGTATGGTGGCACAGCCTTCTGCTGTGTCTGCCACCCCTCCCAGCTTTGTGTCATTGGCAAAGTTGCTGAGGGTGCACTCTATCCCCTCATCCAGGTCATTGATGAATAGATTGAAGAGGACTGGACCCAGTACTGACCCCTGGGGAACACCACTCCTCACTGACCTCCAACTAGACTCTGTGCCCCTAATCACGACCCTCTGAGCTCTGTCTTTCAACCAGTTTTCAATCCACCCCACTGTCCATTCATCTAACCCACACTTCCTAAGCTTCCCTATGAGGATGCTGTGGGAGACCGTCTCAAACACCTTGCTGAAATCAAGTTAGACAACATCCACTGCCCTCCCCTCATCTCTCTATCCAGTCATGCCATTGTAGAAGGCTATCAGATTAGTCAGACATGATTTCCCCTTGGTGAATCCATGTTGAGTACTTCTGATAGCTTTCTTTTCCTCCACATGCCTTGAGGTGATGCCCAGAATGAGCTGTCCCATCATCTTTCCAGGAGTGGAGGTGAGGCTGACCAGCCTGCAGTTTCCTGACTGGCCTGTAGTTTCCTAATTAGGTATTACTAACCTTTTCTTAGCATTATTTGGAAAGCTTTAGACATGTTCACTTTGCCTGAGATAAAACAAATTGCTTTCTTCTTTGAAGTAAAGCATTATGGATGCAGAATAGTAAGCTATCTGGCAATAATACCTTAATGATGAACAGTAGTAATCAAAATCCAGAAGATTTTTAAAGACAGAGAAATTGTATAAAAATAACATCTTCAGATTTGCTCACTGTTGCTATACACAAAAGAAACCATTCAGAGGAAGTTGCAAATCCATTAGACAGTGCATCTGTGAAGGTGAACAAGATATAGGGAAGATGACTTTTTCCTCTCTTTTTCACCTGCTATGTCACACCAGTCTTTGTACACCTTACAAAAAGAAAAATACTAGGACGTGTAACATATGGTCTTTTTATATCTATATGTAATAACTCTAAAAATAATAAAAAAGCAACCTACAGGTTTAGAGGAGGGTAGTGATATCAGCCTAGTTTGGTGCCTAGGATTTTTAGGGTCCTCACAGAAGTGAAAGAAAGGCTAAATTACACAGTCTAAATTAACATTCATTTCTGATTTCCCTTTGGAATTTTCTCACTTTCCCAACATCAGCAATTCAGCGAGGCTAGAGAAGTCATCTTAATAGATGCATTTGAGTCCTATAGTAGAAGATTTGAATATAGCAAAAAGTATCTCTATTTCCTTCCAGTTTTAAAGCCCCTTATTTTACAAATTTTGTTGTTCTTTATCAGTCTTCAGACTTTATTTTGTTTGAAGACAGGACATGTATCTCCATCCAGAGACACAGAAATAAAACAAAGCATAAGTTTTGATAAATGAGCGGTTGAAACTGTATTTTTATGAATGGGAATCTTGTCATCAACACAATATATGATCAGAGAATCACAGAATCATAGGGATTGGGAGGGACCTTCGGAGATCATCTAGTCTGACCCCCCTGCCAAAGCAGGTTCACCTAGGGCAAGTTGCACAGTATCACGTCCAGGTGGGTTTTGAATATCTCCAGAGAAGGAAACTCTACGACCTCTCCAGGTTCCAGTGCTCTGTCACCCTAAATGTAAAGAAGCTTCTCCTCATGTTTAGATGGAACTTCCTACGTTCAAGTTTGTAACTGTTGTCCCTTGTCCTGTCACTGGGCACTACTGAAAAGAGTCTGGCCCCATCTTCTTGACACCCGCCCTTTTGATATAAGGATTGATGAGATCCCCCCTGAGTCTTCTCTTCTCCAGGCTAAACAGACCCAGGTCTGTTAGCCTTTCCTTATAAGAGAGGTGCTCCGTTCCCTTGATCATCTTTGTAGCCCTTTGCTGTAACTTCTCCAGCAGTTCCCTGTCTTCCTTGAACTGGGGAGCCCAGCACTGGACACAGTACTCCAGTTGAGACCTCACCAGGGCAGAGTAGAGGGGTAGGTTGACCCCCCTCAACCTGCCAGCCATGCTCTTTTTAGTGCGCTCCAGGAGACCATTGACCTTCTTGGCCACAAGGGCACATTGCTGGCTCATGGTCAACTTGTTGTCCACCAGCACTCCCAGGACCCTCAAATCAATTGATTGATCAAATGATAATGTTTTATTATTCTCAATTGAATTGCATGTTCCTATATTTGCACTTCTAGTCTCAGATATGGATATCAGTTTCAGGATATTGAAATAATGAAAATCCAGTTCCAAAAAATTCCTCTTAAGTTTCAAGTTAGCTTTGATTGTTGTGGCTGGTTCACATTTAGTTCAAGTTAATAAAAAATTAGGCGTAATTAGAACGAGATTAGGTTACCTATTATATTGGGGTTGAGTGAACTGTATTACTATGAAGCTTTTACTTGTTTCAAAAAGTGACTGTACCTGAAGAGTACTTTCAAAAACTCCATGAACTTCTCAGGGTGATCTTACTATGTAAGGGAAGACAGGGCCTTGTTTCCTGTTATGCAGTATTTTCCACATTTGTGGGCCTTGTGCATAATTGTATTAAAATATAAAAAGAGAGCTATGATATATATATCCTTGCTGAATATATTTCTAGTTTCAATAAGTACACTGTTTTAATCTTGCATTTATTCTATTCTTTATTCAAATACCAACTGTGGTATACATCACATACTAATAACCCAAGAAAAAAAACACTGCAATCCAAGAGAAATATTGTGGCCAGATATTCATATAGTGAAAAAAGTCTTGTTAAATGGGAGAACATCGCAGAAGTCCACCTCAGATGGTTGATGAAATTTAACTTATATATATACTAGTTCAGAAAAACTCTATTGCAAGAAAACAGATGTGATTTTATAGCTTAGTAAAGCATGGAAAGAGTTTAACATCCTAAACTACTTTCCTTGTAGATGTTGTTACCTGAGATCTCATCTGTACTTTTCAAATTATCAGCCTTCATGAATAAAGCGATAAATTGTGCTCTTCATAAGAAGCTATACTCTTTATTCATGTTTTCTTGAAGTTCAATTCTTCCTATGTATTCCGTGTTTTCATCAATCCAGTTTTCTATGCAATAATACATCTGTCTCAAATATATTAATGACAAAATGAAGGGCTTTCACTTTCCAGTATGATCCATAATGAGTAGCCAAATCAAATTTGCCTGTTTTGGAGTTCTAGTGTCAGATTTTCTTCTCCCTCCTTTCTCCATTCCTTTTTCTCTCCCTTTCCAACTGTTATTTGTAATGTCAGCCAGTTTTATTTTATTTCCTAACTGAAAATGACACTGAAAAGGGAGGTTCGACAAAAAGAAATTACTCTGGCTTTGGTGGAAAGCAGACATATTATTACAACTTCATCAACCTATGGAACTTCTATTGATGCAGAATATCCTATTTATTATTCTCACTATCTTGCCTCCCCAGAAGGCAAGTGTCTTACATAGCTGTTGTGTGTGTCATTCTTACAAAAGATATCTCTACGTAGTTAACATTTAATGTTAATCACAATATCTCCCTCTCCATTACAGTAATTGTTTGTCTCTCCCTCCCTCCTGTGGCTGTTTATTATGCCTACAATCTATCTACATAAGTGTTACGGTTTGTAAATGTACGTCTTCTCTCTTTATAATCCTTTACTTTGTTTCCATTACGCTTACGATTGGATGACAGTTTTGACCAGAATAATATAGCCTCTGTGAATGAAGGCTTAAAACTTGGCCAAAAATATATTTGTTAAAAGGGAAAGAAAATGTCTATTTTACACTCATTGCACTGCAAGGGGTTTCTGTAACTGAAAAAAAGTGCAGCAAAATACTGTTTGGCCTTTTATGGTTGCTTCTATCTGTATTAGGTCTGCGCGCTAAGGTTTTGGTACAGGGGCGCTACAGGGGTGACTTCTGTGAGAAGATGCCAGAAGCTTCCCCTATGTCTGATAGAGCCAATGCCAACTGGCTCAAAGACGGATCCACCACTGGCCAAGGCTGAGCCAATCACCAACAGTGGTAGCACCTCTGTGCTAACATATTTAAAGAAGGGCAAAAAGCCTGTGCAACTGCAGCCAAAGAAAAGGGTGAGAATTTGTAAGAGAAACAACTCTGCAGACCTCAAGGGTGGTGAAGAAGGAGCAGGAGGAGGTGCTCCAGGTGCCAGAGCAGAGATTCCACTGCAGCACATGGCAAAAGCCATGGTGAGGCAGGTTGTCCCCCTGCAGCCCATGGAGGGTAATGGTGGAGCAGATACCCATCCACAGCTCATGGAGAACCCCATGTTGGAACAGGTGGATGCTCAAAAGAGGTTGTGACACTGTCGTGAGCCCATGCTGGAGCAGGGTCCTGGCAGGACCTGTGACTCCATAGAGAGAGACGAGCACACGCTGGAACAGGTTTGCTGGCAGGACTTGTGACCCAGTGGGGGACCCACACTGAAGTAGTTTATTCCTGAAGTATTGCACCCCATGGAAGGACTCATATTGGAGATGTTCATGAAGAGCTGTCTCCTGTGGGAGGGATCCCATGCTAGTGCAGGAGAAGAGTGCGAGTCCTCCTCTCCCTGAGGAGGAAGGAGTGGCAGAAATAACGTGTGATGAACTGACCACAACCCCCATTCCCCGTCCCCCTGCACCACTTAGGTGGAGGAGGCAGTAAAGTCGAGGCCAGGCAGAAGGCAGGAGTGGTGGCAAGGTGTTTTTATTTCTCATTACCCTGATTGGATTGGTAATAAATTAAATTCATTTTCCCCAAGTTGAGTCTGTTTTCTCTGTTGATGGTAACTGCTGAGTGATCTCCGTGTCCTCCCGACCCACGAGCCTTTTTGTTGTATTTTCTCTCCTCCTGTCCGGCTGAGTAAGGGGGGCGATAGAGTGGCTTTGGTGGGCACCTGGCATCCAGTTAGCAAGTTGGTTTCTAGGCATGCATCCTTCCTTGGCTTATTTCATTCCTTTAGTGAAATTATTTCTACTAATATGAATTCTGAAAGACCAGATTTACCTTTCCTGTTTCAAACTATTTTAAGACCTGACCTACACTTCCTGTTTCATAACATTTTTAAAAGAGGGGTATATATTTTTATTTTATTAAGAATGTCATTGCTGGATTATGGAAAAGACATTATTAACCAAGACACAAACCTCCTCTTTGATATAATCACTGATTCAAATCCAAGAAGTTGAAAAGTCATAATTATTATAAAGCTATACAACGTGATTTTATGGTCATTCAAGAAATGCTGGATTCATATAAATTTGTCAGATAGATGATTAGATCCTTTAAAAAAAACCCCAAATCATCACCTCCTTAGCTTTAAGTGTCTGGTAGCTGGTGTGTTATCAAAAATCAAGGCTAAAAAAGAAAAGAAAGTGATTAAAACACTCAGCTGTAGAGAAGGTAAAACTTCTACAACTACAGTTGTACAGTTCTCTCCGAAAGTTTGCCCAGACTCATAGTAATGGGAGTAATTTTAGATAGAACCATATAGGAAAACTGGCCTCCTCTGACAGGACTACGAGTCAAATAGAACTTTTATTATAATGCAGACGCTAATAATTAACTTTTTTCATTTAAAACAATCTCAAACTGGCTAGAGAGAAAGAGGCAGAAAGAAAGAAGAATGGGTCCTTGTTTTGAAACTTGGTTTCAGCCAACTCTGACTTCCTGAGTTGCAATAACATCTGCAGAATATCTTAGGAAATTCCTTGTACATCTCCTCTGAGTCCTGTCTGTTGACTTTCTCCAAAATCTCTGTCTCGCTATGAGCTGCAGACTTGTATCTCCTCCATATGAGTTCTTTATTCTTTCTGTATGACAGTCCAGTGTTTCTGAAACCTCCCTCATTAAGATTCTCAGCTACTCTCAAAGGAAGAAGCAGTTTCCCCCTCATTCCTTGGGCACCCATCTGACCTAGTGATTCACCTTTTAAGAGGAAGTTAACAATACTGTGAACAAAAAACCCACAAACCAATCAACCAAAAAAAAAAAAATCCCCTCTGCTTCATACTAGCCAATTAAGCTTTCAAATCCTAAACCTTTCTAGCTCTTTGACTAAGCAAGTTGTCCCACAGCCAGGGAGCTAAAGGCAATCCTTTTCTTTTAATATTTGATTTTTCCACTTCCATTTATATTCATGTGTGTTTGTGTGTGTGTGTGTGTGTTTCTTCTCTAATTAAGACACTGCATTATCCGTGTCCTCTTAATGCAACATTTATTCCAAAAGTTCACAGCTTTTCAACGACTAGGTCTGATATTCCAAAATGTGTAACTGACAGTATAAAGAAAAAGATGGTGGAACAGTAAATGTGGTCACTGTTTCAGTGTCTGTGAAAAAAATCATTAGAATGTAGAGTTGTCAATACTGTGTCACACTAATTGTGAATATAAGGAAAAATACTCAATTTGATAATGTATAGCGTAAATATGAAGCTAAATCAAAATTGGAATCTGTGTTTTAGCTCTATCTTCCCTATTTAAGTTTATTTTCACTAGCAACGGAGCATAACTCCATAAAAAATATTGATCAAACCTTTTTTTTCTTTGAAAACAAAATAAAATACATGGATATTAATTATCATAGTCCACAAAGAGGATGTGAATTTTGTTGGCGTTAATTTAATTTCCTGTGTCTCATTAAGTTCTTTAATCTTCCACAGCATATGTCTTAAATTGGAAGTATCATTTGAGTCAGCCTAGATTAGTTCTTTTCTTTGTAGCTGCTGTGAAAAAGTAAAAAAATTCACCATCACAGTACAGTAGTCTGGTTTGAGTTGTTGTAACTCAAAATAACAACATAGAAAATCCAATTTTAAATGCATTAGCATATGGAGGCTAATGTTAAACTCTTCATGATAGGCTCTATTCTCATTGCTACACCTGCATGCTTAGTATAGACGAGAGTCTTCTCAAATTCAACATTAGGGGTTAGTTAGGAACTAGATTAAGCCATTAGGTATGTAATATTTTGTAGAACTGCAATTTTTTAAAATAAATACACTAATAACATTGTCCTACCCACTACTCAAAGATATTTTTAATTTCACATAAAGTGATGGTTACCTCCTGATTCAAATGTGTCACATTTAAGCATATTTATAATTCTTTATACAACTAAAGCAAATATTCTGAATCACTTAATGCATTTAGAGTAAATTTTAATTAGAGTTAACATCTGAATCAAACTGCTTTGTGATCCACTATATCATATTATGCTCTGTGTTGTTTCGATTTAGTAGTTTCTTCTCATTCAGCAAAAGTATTTAGCAGTGTTTATTTTTGAGATCAAATTTTTTCCAGATTTTAGGGCACAAGGATTGACATATTCAAAACACATTTATGCATAAATAGATATGGGATTCAGTCAATATCTCTGTTGTGGAAATATTTGTGAACATTTCTCTGTGAAAGATCTTCTGTACCATAACCCTTCATATCTCTATTACAGCCTACAAAGTGACTAAAACTAATACAGTTTTACTGCCAAAAGGCATTTATAATGAAGGATGCTATTGAAAATTATATTTGATTTTAAATAGTTCTGTAAGTTAAGGAAATTAACTGTATAATTAAAAATAAAGCAATAATGTGAATTCCACTTGTCTCTATATTGCTTTATTAATGGACTTCATACTTGCAGAAGAGGTATAGGGGGAAAAAAAAGAGGGTGAGTGAAAGAAAAAAAAGCCTCTCCCCAACTCTTCTTTGTCAGTATCGTATAACTTTTAAGGTCTGTAGGATCTAAGAATATGTCAGCATGAAAATATGTGCTGGATCTATTGTTATCCTTTGCCATATTAGTAGTCTAAAGAAAATGCTAAAATTGCATGTGCTTAGTCAAAATTTTAAATATAAATTATTCAGATCTGCTTTTGTGTTCCAATATCAAGTCAGAACGGTAATCGTTAGGAATACCAGAAGGGGTAAGGTGGAAGGAAAGCATAAACTTCAGTGTTACATTCAGGAATTTGATGATCTAAGTGAGCTGCTCCTCACTGAGATGTTAAAATAGAGAACTTGGATATAGTGCTGGCATCTTGGCTCCCTTAGCTTAACAAGAAATCTTTGGTATTCAGCTTTAACAATTTATGTATATGTAATATAAACAATACGTATCAACAATAATTTTCAGTTGTAAAACTAACCTCTAAATCATTAGTGATAGACACATAAAGCATTTATCATGTACTATGATAAGTTTTCCACAAGCTGATGTTAATTAAAAGTAATATCTGCCTAAGGAACTCCATAAGTATTTTGGGATCATATATGAAAGAAAGCATAGTGCAGTGCATGCTGAGTATATTGGAACTGGGCACATAGTGGAACCCACTGAACGTTCTGTAAAAATAGTTTTACAAAATTATAAAAAAAAAATGTTTGATAGCTAATTGCTTATGAACTACAAAAATTAGCAGCAAAAGTCAGTTATAACTTCTGTATAGATGTTTTGGTTTTATTATAAATATTTTTCAAGATGATGATAACAATTTCTGTCTTTTATTCTATAAACAATTCTAAAGAGGCAAAAAAAAAAATTAAACTTTACAACTTCTCATTAGTTTTCTTTTCCCTTCTGCCATAAAAGTTTTATTTTTTATTTGTTTTGCATCATTTCATGGAGAAAAACTTTCTACAAGATGAGCAGGCAAATAGTTAAGTCCAGGCCTCAAAATAATCAGCTTACAACACTGTCTTCATTCATGACGACAGTAGATGCCATTATCTACAAAATAATTTCCAGGAGAAGTCTGACAGATATTTATTTCCATAAAGGAAATTGTACGGTATATTAAAGTTCATATTAAAGCTGCCTCATAGAATCTCAGATGCTTCTTATCATGCTGTGTCATTACATATATTTTGTTATCCAGTGAAGTTTACAAATACCTATTTTTTAAACATGTGTGGAAAATTTTATAAGTGTGCGAATAGTGCTTGGTTTCTATGACGATTCTCTGTCCTCTTACCCTATGCTCTATTCAAACAAACAAGCTGATCTGTTAGTAATCTTGGCTCTGACAACAATGCAAAACTATTTAATATTCTTTTCATGTGGAAGCTGTTGTCTGATCATTAATCATGTTTATTTGCACCTCCAATTATTTTTTCATATATTTAATATGCCAATTTTATTGCAGTGACTGCTCTCAGGAGGTTTATAATAGTGATTAAAGCAATATTAATTGTTGCATTCATTTCAGTATTGCTTCAATGTCAATGTGATCAAAGGTGATGTTGGGAAATGTCAAAGTTTCCACAAGTGTAGAACATTTTGATTAGAACTTGCAAACTTTTTTAAAACTTTAATTTCCAGAAGCCAGATTCTATTTCTCTCCAGGCCCAGAAAAAATAACTTTTCATTAATATCCATTGGTTTTTGCACCAGTGTAAAGAATTTCCAAAGCTTCACACATGGTAGAAGTACTGCTTGTTTATAGATGAGTGCGTATGTCCAAGGACATTGTGTATCCTTGCTGTTACATTGACATCCTCTCTATTTCCTCAGAAGTCTATATCTTTTCCTCTTGCAAGCTTCTTTACAAAAAGCTGATAACATCTGAGTGTAGTGAGTGGCTGATACAGTTAAAATAATTGATCACATTTGGAACACAGGCATTTAGTCATGCTGAAAAAAAGACTGAGGGGAGAGTCTGATGTGAGAAAGTATTAGCTTTACACTGAACGTTGACTTTTTCTAATCACAGTAGGGCCTCAGGGGATTTTTGTTTTTTTTTACTGAAGGGACCTCAATTTTTTTGCCAGCAGTATAAGTCTGCACACTTATTTTTAAAGGAAGAATCAGTCAGTCTAGATCATTGGGTTGAGTATGTAACATCTCTCAAAAGGGACATTTGAAAATAAAAACCAATATTCATGAACACTCTTGTTTCAAGTAGGCTGTAGAGAAATGTTGTTCTATAACATTTTATAATACTGTACAATATAGATATGTCAGTACACTGAGGACCTCTCAGCGCAATATGTCCTACTCTGAAACTCAAGTGTCTGATGCTTGAGCTTCTATAGTATAAGTCTGAATTTTATTTCAGCTTCTAACAGACAATCATTCTGCCACAGTATGATGGTCAGAAGGGCTTAGGAAGTTCCTAAAAATCCACTGTCCATTACCTCAGGTAAGGGCTTTTTTGGAAGTTGTGACTAGAATAAGTCAATATAGCAGTAACAACACATTAACGTTCTTTCAGATTGGGGGGTTAGAATGGAAAGTGAAGAGGATGTTCTTCCACATTACTTGTAAATCTATGCTTTCTGACCAGAGAAAAGTGAAAGGCTTGAAAGAAATGAATTTGATAGATCAGTAGCACAGACGGTTTTATTGGTAATGCACAAATAATGGATAATTCTTAACAAAGGCCATAGATAAAATGAAATTATCTTGTTCATATACTTAGGGAGGCTGATGAGAACTTTTCAGTGGACCTGATTTAGTTTCTCTTTGTTTAGGTTCTTCAAAGCACAGTTTTCCTCTTCAATTGACAAACTTCACCCAACTTATGTCTACATGAGTATAGTAGTATTGAATTGATTATACTCAAATGTCATTCCCTGACGGGGACTAAAGTCCAACTAATTCTTCACTCCCATTACCTTCTTCTATCAGGTTAGCAAGTATCTGTGTCCAGCAAATGACTGGCTTCTGCAGTTATGATGGCAATTTTGTCTACTTACAAGAGTCTTGTGTGTCAAGGTTTTGGTACCGGGGTGTGTTACAGGGGTGGCTTCCATGAGAAGATGCCAGAAGCGTCCTCCATGTCCGATAGAGCCAATGCCAGTTGGCTCCAAGACAGACCTGTCACTGGCCAAAGCTGAGCCAGGCAATGTTGGTAGTGCCTCAGTGATAACATATTTAAGAAGGGGAAAAACTGCTGCGCAACAGCAGCCAGAGAAAGGAGTGAAAATATGTGAGAGAAACAACTCTGCAGACACCGAGGTCAGTGAAGAAAGAGGGGGAGGAGGTGCTCCAGGCACCAAAGCAGAGATTCTCCTGCAGCCTATGGTAAAGACCATGGTGAAGCAAACGGTCCCCCTGCAGCTCATAGACATTAATGGTGGAGTAGATATCCACCTGCAGCCTGTGGAGGACCCCACGCCAGAGCATGTGGATGTGCCTGAAGGAGGCTGTGACCCCGTCGTGAGTCCATGCTGGAGCGGGCTCCTGGCAGGACCTGTGACTCCATGGAGAGAGGAGCCCACACTGGAGCAGGCTTGCTGGCAGGACTTGTGATCCCATGGGGGGACTCAAGCTGGAGCAGTTTGCTCCTGAAGGACTGCACCCCATGGAAAGGACCCATGGAGCCATTCATGAAGAACTGTAGTCTGTGGGAAGGACCCACATTGGAGAAGTTTGTGGAAGACTGTCACTAATGGGTGGGACCCCACGCTGGAGCAGGGAAAGCGTGTGAGGAGGAAGGGGTGGCAGAGACAATGCGTGATGAACTGACTAGAACCCTCACTCCCTGTTCCCCTGCACCATACAGGAAGCCGGGAGTGAAGTTGAGCCTGGGAAGATGGGAGAGGTGGGAAAAAGGTGTTTTAACATTTATTTTTTTTATTTCTCATTACCCTACCCTGACTTTTTGTCAATAAATTAATTTCCCTAAGCTGGGTCTGTTTTGTAATTGCTGAGTGATCTCCCTGTCCTTATCTCAACCCAAAAGCCTGTCATTATATTTTCTCTCCCCTGTCCAGTTGAACACAGAGCAACTTGATGGGCACCTGGCATCCAGACATGTTCAACCCACCACAATGAAAAATAATAGGGTGGGTTTTTTTTTTCCTTTTAACCATTATAATGCATAATGTTTTAGAAAATACCATCCTGTTGGTAGCTTACCTGGTGTAGATGTTTTGTCCGGGCACTTGGGACAGTGAAAACCCACTAAGAAGTGGGAGTGTTTGCTTCTTTTTTCCCTCCTAAATCTTGATATGCATAAGATTGCATGACCTGGTTGCCTGGCAGTGGACTCGAATCTTTCACCCTGATGATTCCTCTTGGATTTTATACCTGTATCAACCAACTGTGCTGGTTGTCTTGGAGCCCTGGAACAGGCTGCCCAGGGAAGTGGTTGAGTCACCATCCCTGGAGGTATTTAAAAGACAGGTAGACATAGCGCTTAGAGATATGGTTTAGTGATGTTTTTTGTCAGTGTTAGGTTGATGGTTGGACTAGATGATCTGCAAGGTCCCTTCCAACCTAAACAATTCTGTGATTCTATGATAAAAACTAGAAGTAGAATGGGATGAGTTGGAAGAATGAGAGCAGGGTATGGGTATGGTCATGGTGGTTCAATGGTGATTTGCTTTCTGAACAAGCAGCCTCTCCTTTCTTCATATACTTCCACACAGAACATGTTAAATTTATCTAGGATTTAGGTGACAAGGGTATGGATAACTTTGGCCAAGCTATCGTGTGAAAGGTGGGGAAAAGGTTTGCCTATACCTAGCAAGAAGCAGACAAAAAATTCCCCTAAAATCAACCAAACAAAAAACTCTCTTCAAAGAAAGCACAGGTCCTGGAAATAATGTAAGGGCTGGTTCAGCAGCAAATACAATTCTACCATAGAATTCTACCAATTCACACCGTTTTGACAAAAACATCTCCAGTGTTTGTTGTCCTTTTAAGGTGTTCAAGGCATTCACTGAGTTCCCCAAGTAGGGAATATGCTAATCTTTCTTTCTTGTCGAAGGCAATTTTGAAAATTTTAATGGATTTTTGACATCATTAAGGTTCTTCAATTAATATCAGTTTGTTTCAGGTAAATTAAATATCTTTAATGCAATGCAGGTATATCCTGACAAAGTTGTGTCTAACACCAGAAATGTTACAGAGATCATTCTGAAACTACCCTAATCTTTAAAATACTGAGTCTTTACTGTAAACTAAGGACAGAAGAAAACATAGGCATATTTTGTACTGTGCGTGTGCATGTGTCCCTTCCCCCACAGGCTCACTGCAAACATGTTTTGAATTTAGGTTGTGAAATAAAATGGTCCTGCTGCAGATGTGCTCCTCAGTTATCTCCTGTTTAAACTTCAGTACGAACCTTGACAGCTGACACAGAAGTATTTCTAGATCTAAAATGCTAATGATTTAATACCCACAAATACGCAATGTAATTTGAATCTTTTGCTTTGTCGAAACTTAACTGATTGACAACTTTCTGTATCCATTCAGACATATTTCTTCCATACCAACTCACAAACTAAAGCCAGAAATTAAGTCCCCCTGGGAAATGTTAAAACTGGAGATATATAGTACAGCTTTATTGATATTCCATGCTAGTGTCAAGCAATTATTATTGAAAACCTAGGACAGGAGATTCCTATGGTAGTTTGGGTTTGTCTCAAACACAAACAAGTCTTTTTTTTCTAGTCTTGGAAAATTCAGTTCTCTGCAGTTTAGGCTCTCATATGAACTCATAATGTCAGAGTACATTCTTAGACGGAGTAGAAATTCACTTAGCATAAGCAGCAAAAATGTCTTCTGAAAGCTACAATACAACAACTATAACCTAATGTACTCAATCTACTCTTAACCTAAGCCTTAGAAACTATATTCTGGATTGCACTGAAACGTAATATGAAAAGAGGAAGAGTAATTAAAGTCTAATTTTTTTTAGAATGCATTAGCTGTTCTAAAATGAAGCATTTTGACTCCTTTCTCCAGTTTGCTGATCCTACTGTCATCTTTTTCTGAAGCAAATTTGTCTTCATATCAAAAAATATGATAACTAAAAACTGTAACATCTGAGCAGTTAATCTATCTAATGCAGCAAGTTAACAGTTAAGGAGGTTAACAGCTTAGCAAGAAATCTATTATTATTATTTATTTTTTCATTTTTAAAAAGACTTGGTGGACGTTGGGGTGGGAGCAAGTGAGTGAGGCTACACTTAATTGCTGAGGTTCACCCCACCCTCTTGAAGAGCAAAAAATTTACAGTTGTCCTCACAGGTGCTTTTAGCAGGGAAACTTACCTCATTTACAAACTCTCTGAGGATTTTGATGCAATGACAGTCAGCTATCACTGTCGAACCTAGCCTTTAAGGAGAGGTACAAGTTACAGTTCTCTTCAGGCTCTGATTCATTTAATATGAAATTTGCGATGGCAGAGGTTGGAGGAAAAGATGATATTTGGTTTTGATGAGCTAGTTTAAATTCCTGTATTTCATATTGAAATAGATATTTTTATTTGAACTTCCTAGGAAGCAGGAATTCATGCATTCTGATGAACTTTCATATAATACTTGACTGGTGGAGGATGCCACGCTACATGTGGAAGATTTCTTGGTCTGCTTGTTAGCTTGCTTAGGGAATGAATGATTTCCACTTCTAGGAGTTTGAAGTGAGTATGGCTAGAACTCCCGGGAAAAGACTATAAAATGTAGATAGCTTTCATCTGTCCTTTAGACTTGTTTGACTGCTTAACTGAAGGTAGATTTAAAACACCTTCAACACTTCAGTAGTTCCTTAGGAAAATTGTAGAAGACATGACATTTCTATAGATGTTAATTAAATTGGATGACCTGATTAGATTTGTAAGACACAGGAACTTGAAGAAAGGTTTCTGAAAACTTCAGGCTGGCTAGACGCCTGCAGATGAAAGCTATCAAGTGATAAACCTGTGCTTTATAGGACATATGGTTCTGTAAAATAGGCAGCAGATGTAATGTCTTGATAAAATAGAAAAACTTCTAACACTTTTCATAGTTAAATATTCTGTAGTTTCTTAATAGTGCTCTTTATTTGAAAATCTTCTTAATTTTAGTGGATATCAGCCCAGTAAGTGGCAAAGAAAACGGAAGGTAACTGGAAGAGAAAACAAAATCATAAACAGAAATTTTACTAGGGATCACTGACATAAGAACTGTGAGAAGGCCATATATTAAATTATTAATTGTTTATATCATTCACAGTTTGCCTGGTTCTTTGCTGTTGTTTTTTGTGGCTTTTGTTGCTACAGAGCCTTCTATGATATAAATTCTCTCATCAGCATTATATTTATCGCCAAGTTCCCTTGCCATCCCTCATTGCTAAGTCCTCACAAGAAGACATCTGAAATCATGAAGAATCCCGTATCATTTCAGGTTTGGAAACTAGTTTTTGTAACAAATTCAGTGTTCCTGTTCCTCATGACAGTTTATTGTCTTCTGGAAATCAATTTGCTCATCTTCACAGGTAGCTAAGAAGCATATGCAAATGTGAATAAATTACCGCCGACAAAGGACATCCAGAAGTAATTTTCTTGGTTTATGTGCCTGTTGAGTTTTTTGCAAGTATTTTGATGGTTAATACATTTGTTTGCAAAGAACTGTAACAAAAAACAGCAGAAGTGCAACATGTTGTCACTGTTCAGTTGATCTCTATTGTGTTCACATTAACAAAGAACAGGAAAAAAAACTTGCTCAAACGCCATCCTCCCACACTTGATCTTTGCAATTGTGGCTATATGTGTACAATATTTCCAAGACTTTAAGTTTACTCAGGAAATTTTTGTTCCTAATAACAATGACATAAAACATAGTATGCCTTTAACTATTCTTCATAAGAATTTCTGGTCTCTGCTTGAATAAGGATTATATAAAGGATAAACTATAATGTGGGATTTAAAATTCTTCCACAGTAAAGTACTTTGATGTGCACTTATTTCAAGTAAAACACCTCAGTAAAAGTCTGCACGCTGCCAAATATGTTTCCTTCCTTTACTTTCCTTAGCAGTGACAAAGAGTGTTAATTGTTCCTAATTTGATTTTTGATGGATACTTACCTAATTAGCACTTAAAGAGTTTTTACAAACTTAAAAAGATGTTCTGATGAAGAGGAAGAAGACTCATTACCATTTTTACATATCAGCACAAAAGCTTCCTAACGACAAAAAAATACATTTTCATATTCTTGCCTGACCTATCAAGCACTGTGATTTTCTAATCTCATTTCTGTATTTGAAAGCTTCAGTTTTGGAATCTGACATATTGCTAATGTAAGATATGTGCTTCTATTGCTCTGACTGCTAATTAATCTTTATAATTATAGCATCTTCCAGCAATAATCATGATCATAAACTGGGTAATAGCAGTTAAAAGGAAAGAAGTGCCTTCATCTACACTACAGATTAAAATACCCTCACTTGATGGAAGCTGGTGAAAGAGAAATATCAATTTACAATAATGGACTTGTACTGGTGAGGATTTAAGTATAACTTGATCACTTTTTTTTTTCTTGTTCTCTCTCTAGCTTTTTCAGGGAAAACATTAACATTTTGTTATGACAAATCAGGTGGAGGAACTCTTTTAAATGAAATCTTTTACATAATACATGACAGTATTACTTCTCTTTCTGGAGAGAACATGGCTAATTGGTTTGATATATCAGAAAAAAAACAGCTAGTGCTAATGGTCATTCATAGATCCATTTCAAATGGAAAATCCTTTTTATGCCAACTACTGTGTAAGCCTATAATACATCCGACTTGTTTAAGTGAATAATTTTTTTTATTTCCTGATGGCAAGACTATTAATGCAGGTGTTCCTGTATATCTTTGGCAGATGGATCTGTGTCTCCATCTGCCTACATCATGTTTAGTCATGTTCATGTTTGTAAGTGTGTATTATATTTGACCAGATCAGAATTTATTCCTTGTCTTATAAATATAATTAAAGTAGATTTTGTTAAGTTAAGGTTTGCTACATGTTACAGCTTAAGCCAATACTTGGAAACTTGTGCAACTTTATCTATAGTAACATAGTTTAAAAAGTGTGACAACTTTCTATTGTTAGACAAAGATTAGGCACTGTGAAGTATCTGATACAATATTTTATGTTGCTGTAATTATTCTTGTTTGAGTAGAGAAATTAAGAATGTTTAGACTGATATAACTGAGGCTGATATAATTGTTATAACTGATCAGCTAATATAGTTTTTTTAAATTTACAAATCCCATATTGAATTCATTTGTGTGTGTGTACATATATATATATACACACATATATGTATGTTACTGTGATCTTTCCTTTGCTTTTTCCGGCCCTTGACTAATAATTATACTAGTTGAAAATTTCTTCACAGACTACGTTTAATCATCAGAGTTGTAAATACTACTTAAGTTGGAATCACAAGTTAGGATGAATTACAAATTCTGCAAAAAGCATTTGATTCTCTGTTATCCTGCATTTTGTGTTATCCTCTATATAAGGCTGCTAGAAAATGCTAGCATCCTTCTTTCTAACTCATGTTGAAAATAGCCAAAACTTTTGGCATCGGTTGTAGCATTTAATATTTCTCAGCCAGGTTTAAATGCTATTAAAGTGGTGTCAAGCACTAACACTGTGCTCAAGGAAGTGAGAATAGAGTAGGAGAGAGAATTGTGTAGACAGTAAAATTGCCATTCAGATATCACAGGGTCTGCTCAGGGAAAAGAATTTAGCCCTTCAGCACAATTCACAAAACTGAAAACTCCACAGCGACTACCGTTTTGCAGAAATTATCAAGCTATGCAAATATAAGTTACCATGTAGCCTTCAGGCTTAATATTGTACAATGAGACTTACAGTTTGGCAAGAATAAATTAGCAAGTATTTGTACTTTTAAGGCTATTCAGAAGCTATAAAGCCCTTTCACTTGTGGTCAACTACCTAACCACAAATTTAGAGTGTTTAACCCCCATTGACTGAAATTATACCTTTTTATTGTGGACTAAAGAAACTGAAATGCAAAACACCAGAATGCAAAACATTGTTGGAAAAAAAAAATCCTTTTATCAAATAATATATAGAAGTGAAAGCTTCCTCGAATTTTGAGCTTTAGTGTTTTATGTTGCCTTCTGTCTGTTGGGCACAGTTAGTATCAGAGAGAGGAAGGATTTTTTTTTTTGTATTAATGACTTATTCTTAAAAAATATTATCATGTGACTGAATCTGTTTGCAGTTTGACAACAAATTTTGCAGGAAAGATAGTTTAAACATTTTGTTTTTCTTCCAGTTTCAAAAGATACTTAATTCTAACTCAGCTACATTTTTATAACTATTCACAAAAAAATAACAATCTAAGGATACTCTGAGCTCCTTAGGCATTTTATTTCTCAGTGACTCAGGGCATATGCGTGATCAGTTGCAACACCCCTGTTGAAGTCCAATAACCTACTTCGTCACAATAATTTTGTTTATACTCATACAAGCTACCCTCAGTTGTTGTTTTAAAGAGTCACAGTATGGTCAGAAAGGACAAGTAACTTTTAGGTGAATATGCCATTTTTAGAAAAGGCATTTTGTTCCTTATCTATGGTGTCAGTTACACTTAGATGTGTTATCTTTCACATTATGGGGAGAGATACAACCAATAAGGGAAGAAGCTTCATGTATGTCATATTTTTGGTACCTCGGTCACTGAAAACTGTAATGTAATGCTTTTAAATATCATACTCAGACAAGGACAAAGCATCTTAATCCCAGTGGAGGCTGCCTTTTATTTCATTACTTCATCCTATTTTGGAATCTGTTTTGGACAATGATTGCTTTCTGTCCTGGTTTGAGGTAAAACAGAACCAATTTTCTGATTTGTAATTTTACTTTTCAGCTGGGCCTCTTCTAACTGACTAAAGTCTGAAATTAACAGCATGTTGTTCAGAAACTGTTCACTCTCAGAGTGATAAGACCTGATTATACCAAGGAATGGTATGCACAGAGGCTCTTGCTTATACTTATTGCTATAACAACCAAGGTCAGCTAACTT
>VWZL01005204.1:0-25161 GCA_013396915.1 Stercorarius parasiticus | reverse complement strand
TTATTTATTATTATTTTCATTAAAGTAGTTTAGTTCTTTTTCTAAACTCGTAAATCTCTTTATCTCTTCCTCTCCTCTCTGAGGGCGAGGGGGGTCGGGGGTGCCATCTGTCATTCCGATTGGCCAATCCGGCCAAAACCACGATACTTTCCAAAAGACATATAAGGCAAATATCAACAAACTGCTATCACAACTATTAACATGTGTTCCAGATTAGTTCTTAAGCAGATAATCAGCTACAAGTGTATTGTGAAACCAGATGGTCTAAGATTTCCAGGATATCTGGCAGTGAAGGATGCTTCATTATAAATCCTGTGTTGAATCCAGGTCTGCTCATAGGCATGCAGTGTATGTTCTAATTGAAAGGGAACTAAATAACTTCGAAATATGAAAAATGGAGAAAAGCAGATATAATTTTTCAAGGTTTTTATAACAAGTAGGTTGGGGGAGAGAGAATTTGAGAGAACCAATATTGCTATTGTTCACACTCTTTTTACCTTAGTTAGCCCAAATATGAAATGATTGTAAGGTTTTTCTTGCATGCCAAAACAGTTTTAGATCTATTTTTCAAGAACACTGAATGCATCCTCAGTAATATTATTTTTCTAGATAATTTGCAAATGTACCGAAAGGTAACACTTCCGCCTTTAACAGTTTAGAAGCCATGCACAACTGGCAAATCAATGATGGGAACAAAACAATTATATCATCATCAATTTCCTTCTTTCTTCTAATTGGACACAAGAGGAAAATTTTTCACAATGGGAACAATCAGCCACTGGAATAATCTCCCCAGGGAAGTGGTGGGTTCCCCAGTGTTGGACAGTTTTAAGATTCAACTGGACAGGGTGCTGGGCCATCTTGTCTAGACTGTGCTTTTGCCGAGAAAGGATCCTTGAATTTCCTTCCAACCTGGTATTCTGTGATACTAATATAGTGTTCTATGATATTTCTACTGCAATTGCAAACGATAAGCATTTTTCACAGTTACTTTGAATGTGGAATTTACAAGTGAGGGTCAGGCTTGATGTCATTTAATTTAGTGTCTTTGTTCCAGAGAAGTGAAATCTTTGACAGTGAACAGGGCAAGATATTTTAGATGATAGTCAAATCCTAAGCACTCTGCTGTGAAACACCCCGTTGATGTGTTATAACAAAGATGTGAAATATGTTAGGGTATGTCCCATTTGGACAGGGTTTTTTATGTCTACCTACTAGTTAGTTCATGAATTTAAACTGAGAAGTACAAGTTTTACTATCTTCAGTAAACAGCAACTTTAATAACTCATTCCCCACATGCTTAGCCAATCCCTTCTTAAAATTTATTCAGTTTATGACAGTGGTTATTTTCTGTAGCAATCAGTCATACAGTACAAATTATACATTATATGCAATACTTTCACCTTGTTACTTTGTGGTTTTTGAAAACCTGTTACTCTTGTCTTCTGAGACAGCAAGAAGACAGAATCTCACTATAACTTCTGTAAACCATTCAGGTTTTAGGACCTTCTTATAGTTTGCCCATTATACAGAAAACATTATATTTTTTCATTCTTGTAAGAAGTATTTTCCACATTCCTGTTTTTTTCATATTCTCCTTCTCTAATGACCCTCAGTTTGTTATATCCTTCTGAGATTTGAGATACCCATCTCTGTGCAAAGCTTAGCTGACACTGCAGGATTGGATTTTATACTATTGTAATAGTATTTTGTCCATTAGTCTTTATTCTTTTTGTGTACTGTGTTTGTTTAGCTTAGTTCAGCTGTATTCATAAAAGAGGTATCAACTGAATTATCAAAACAGAGGCAAGGATCTTTTTCTTATCTAATTCTATAACTTAGCTCTGTATTGTATGGAAATAGGGTATTAAAACTATCCCTACCTATATGTGTTAGTTAACGCTTATCAGAACTGGAATTTTCAACCTTATATTCTAGACAAACACAACTTCTTATTCAGTTCAGCAGCTAAGAACAGAGACAGAAACTTGCACTAGTTTCTCTCAACAGAAACAGAGGTTGTTATTTGGAGAACATGTATCAATGATGAAAAGTGACCATTGCTTTCCATTGAAAATGCAATTATTTCTATTTTGTCAATGTGCAATTCAACTGTCCAAAAATTTACCTTGTGCACAATATCCTGCTATCCTACTTCATCTTTTGAGTTGAAAAGCAGGTTTGGCATCAGCACTTCTGCATTAAAAACACCCATCAAAAGAACACCCACAAAAGAACTGTAAATTCTACTTATTATTTACACTTACTGACTGAATAATAGGGCACCTGCCTCCTTCCTTTTCTGTGCACCCAAGATTTTTTGCTGTAGTCATATTCTATGCCTGGAGTATATGAATGAAGGAATATTAATGAAACCAGGAAATATGTATATTTGCTACATTTTCAAGCACTATTGTTCTGAATTCAGTGACAGTGCTCGAAACGTTGCAAGTGACTGTTTTGATATACTCCTGTAAATCTTGAAAACAAATAAATTCTATTCTGATTAAGATATAAAGGGAAAGACATTTTGTTCCAGAGTCATCCCAAACAAGGCTGAATTTTTCCCCTGGTTAAGCAAAAAGAGGTGGAACTATAGCTGGTTAAGCATTTAAAACAATTTCCTATGCCATCCTGTCTCTAACTTAAAAATCTGATGTAATGGAGTCCGTAAATTCAGGATAAGACTACTGTGGGTTTATGCTGATACAGGTGAGATTTCTCAGCCTGATGTAGAAGACTCTTTAACTCCATCAGATTCTTGAATTCCTCAACCAGTAATGAGCTTTCTTCTCTGAAAAATAATTTTCAAAATTAGATGTTTAGAAACTGATTACTGAGTGTGAGGCTAAGAATGTTCAAACATAATATTAACTAATACTAGTAGGTGATGCTTCGGTAACTCAAATCAAATATTTGATAATGTTTACCTCTAATAAGGGGTAAGCCCTCTCTTCAGACTACCCTTGTGCATCATTGAAATATGGTGCTGCCTAGCAACACTGAACATTAGTGACTGTGCTATACTCTTTTGAGTTAAGTTGTCCTAAACTTAAGAATATGCTAGTATGGTGGGATAAGTTAAATTTACTTCAGTTTACAGAAGTTATATAACTGAAAAAATGTAGCAATATTTACCAGTTTTGAGTTTATGGGTAAGGTCTTTCTTCATGTGGTTTACTAGATGCAAAGGTCTTTACTGACAACTAGTTTGGAGAGCAAATCAATGAAAACAGATGAAGTGAATTTACCATAAGACTAACATATAAATGGAGCTACTGTAGCACAAATACATTATGTTACTATTACTTCTATAGTTCAATTAACTTCAATTAGTTTATTATTTAAACAAAATTACCTGTTTGCAGCTTATGTACCACATCACTTGAACATCAGCCATTATTAATATCCTATCAGTCAGCGAAGCATTAAAATAGAAGCTAACTATTCAAGAAGGTGTAAGTTACAAGACAAGTGATATTTCAGTTGTCAAGGACATTGCATAATGCTAAGAAAATGCAAAGGCTAATATTTTTAAATTTGTGCACTAGAAACTTGGCACTTCTGCCAAAGTGAGTGAAATACCTAATAGTGAAATGGCAAGAGTGTAGGTGTCTACAATTTCTTAAGCACATGGGCCTTAAACTCTGTATTTAAAGAAAAGCACTCAGTTTATTTCTAGACTGTGAGGTTAATTTTGCACGAGGCAAAATAAGAAGGAAAATAATCGGTATTTATGGAAATCATTTGCTCATGATTACTGGATTGCATTTAATCTCTCAGATGTTGAATGCATAATGTAAAAAAAATCTGGAGTTGGGAGCAGATCTGAGTGCAATTTGGAATTCATAACAACTGAGGAGCTTGAAGTCATTCAGTTCCTCAATGAATGTTTTAACTGCAGAATTGTCTCATATGAGGATAGCTGTCCTTCTAAGAGGCCTGAGCACTGACATAAGAAAACCATAAACATTTTGCTTTAGAAATACTACTAAAAGAAAAAAACTTGGATGCGAAACTTAACGGACAAGAATCTTTTCTGTCTCCTTCAAGAGCTTTTTTCTGATACAGTTAATTTGTTGCTATAATATATCATCTTTGTTATAGTCGGTGACATGAATTCTTTTTTATCTGAAAATAACATCTTTGGGATCATCTCTGTGACTGAGTTTTAAAACAAAGCATTCATGTCAAGGTATGATTGCTTGATTGATCATCTGAGTCTTTATCTGCCAGTGGTTTGAGGGAGATTCCTGAGACCTTACCTTTTACCAATTCCTATTCTGATGCCTTAGTGCATTCTCCTAATTAAGTAGCTTTACCTTTACTTCTTACTCAGGATGCCTGAATCGTATTACATTGCTGAGTGCGGATATTTTTTTATTCTATGAGTTTTACAAGCTGGTACATCTTTTTGCACTGCCAAGGTTCAAGAACTACCTTAGTCTCCATATAAAGGCATTAAATGCACTACATTTCTGGATCACCGACATTGCAGTGCATTTGCGCTGCTTCAGTTCTGACGAAGATTTACAAGTACTTGACCTTATCAAGTGAGACAAAACTTTCCATTTCTGAATATTTCTGCACATACGCTCAATTCAGATTCTGTTTTTTAACAGTATATAGAGTTACACATGACAGAAACTAATGACATTAGCAATATTGGGTTGGTACCAGATGAAATCTACCTAAGTAACTCTACATATAGAGTACGATATGTGGAAAATAAAGTCAGAAATAAGCACTGTCCTGTACTTCCTGGACAAAATTAAAAAAAAGAAAACCCTGAGTAAATGTGACTGGGAATTATGCTGTGAATATATCTAAGAAACATGTCACCTTATTTTTATGATGAATGTATAAAACACCTTTAATGATTGCAAATGCTTCTGACATAAATATTCTCCAAATAGCTTGGATAAGCAATTGTTGGTCTGTGGAACATTTATACGTTGCTTAGTGTAACCATTTTCTACCGCTTTCTTGGCATGAATATGCGGGCATCTCAGAGAAAGTATGGTTATTCTCCCTCTTCTGGATTTGTTTTAAAGGCAGAATTACAAACGACAAAAAGATATCAAAGGGATATTTTTGTTCCCAACTGCACACAAGGAATTCACAAAATTTCTGAAGGAAGCTTTAGTATTTGGGCCCTCTGGAGATGTAGAAAGTGCTTGGAAGGTAAAATACATATCCCCGATTAAACTCAACACTAAACACATCCTCTAGGTTGCTAGCAGTGTTACACAGAGGGGCAAGGAAACAGGATGCTGAGGCAAAACCCTCAAACTGTTTCTGCTGCAGACACTGTTGTTATCCACAAAGAGGAGCTGGAGACCCATGACAGTGGGGTGCATAAGGTGGTGTCTACTACAAGGAGCCCAAAGAAAAACGGAGAATGGTATTGTGGATGTTAATGTATTTTCTGCAGCTCCTTTTGTAACTGCAGT
The DNA here is from genome assembly GCA_013396915.1 of Stercorarius parasiticus. Lineage (NCBI taxonomy): Eukaryota > Metazoa > Chordata > Aves > Charadriiformes > Stercorariidae > Stercorarius > Stercorarius parasiticus. Next base: position 19,708 of record VWZL01005204.1, on the reverse strand, counting down.
AATGTTAATATCACATTACCAAAGTACAGATTGTCCCCCCATCCGGAGGGCATAAATCCTTTTTGACAGATTCAGAACTGACTACACTGGCAATACACCCACTTACTCTGGTAAGCTGAGTGAGAGAGTGTTGACAGGAGCATGTTGGTACAGAGAGAATATTACAGCATGGCTGTGCTTCAGAACTGGAGTACAAAATAAAGTGTTTCATATAGTTGCCCTATCTTCCATCACAGTTAAATCAGCTCTTGATACCCTAGAGGTGGGAGTAATTTTCTCTCTGTCCCTGCACTGGGCTCTGAATTTCTTATATGAAATAAAAATAATACTATCAAAAGTGTTTTAGTGAAGAGATGGCTCCTTTTTCAACAGATGAATAGATATTTTTTTTCCTATTCTCTTTCCTTTTTCGTCTATTTTTTTTTCTTTTCTGACAAAAGAGAGAAAAAAGAGGTCTCTTGCATCATATGAGACCTAAAAAAATGACATCAGGTTTGCAGCTGCATAGCTGGATCCTCTAATTTTTATCCTGCTTTCATATTCCATGTGTGTCTGTGTGGTAGCCCCTGAGACATAGATTTTTGATGAGTAGGACTGTGGACTTCCATTAGTAAGAACACTTTTTTCCTCCTTCAGAATCATCCCTTTTCCTTCTAATAAAAATTCATGTTATGTTCATATTTTATCCCCAATCCCATTTGGGGATTTTATCCCCAACAACATCAGTTTCTAAATAGCCAGAGATCACAAGTTTTGGGAAGTTTTGGAAAGTGCTGTCACACACTCTTATTTCCTTTCATTTCAGTGTCATTGTTATTCCAAGCCTTTTGTTTTGTTAGCACTAGAAAACATTGAATACAAAAAAATGTTCCTAAGCACAATCACAGAGACTCCTAGCTTAAAAACAGTAATATCTTACTTGTTAATGGTAACTATACAGTTCAAGAACAAAAATTGTTTAGCCAATGATCTATTAATTATAAATACTGTAAAAATTGCAGCATATGAGACAGAAAAACTTTTCAGTAAAATCTACTAGTATGCTGAGCATTATTTAGTTTTCAGTATTACTGTGTTAAGTTTGCAAATAACTTGTAAATAACACTGAGTTATTCTATTCTAGAAATGTGAGATGAAACATTTAAAATCAATTATGAATGATAAAATTCAGAAAAAATTGTAGGAACTCTTAGAAACAGTTGTCAAAATATTCTTGGTGTCTTTTGGTTACATTGTTCTGGAAAAGAAAATCAGAAATTGGAGCTGATCTATTTCTTTATATTAAATATATATATATGAAATTATTTCATATATGTATATTAAATTAGCAGCATCTGGGGGAAAAAAAATCATTTTTTTCCTAAAATGGATGTCAGATAATTCACACCAGTATCTTTGTGAATAATGTACTCATGTCCTATTACCTCCAGAACAAAGGATTATTTTAGTTTTATGACATAACATTCACTACTCGTCTTTCCTACATACCTTATCTGTGAGTTACTACCAGATGCTTAATCTTTCCATTCTATTGCAGCTATGTGAGAGTTTGTTTTGAATGAATTCCATTACTGCAGATATCATAATGCTCTGTTCTTCTAAAAAAAAGTCTTAATTAAGTTCTTCAGTTGTAACTTTATTTCAGGCAGGTGTTTCCTACATTAAAAAAGGGTTTGTTTGTGTCTTAAAGATTCCAACTATATAGGAAAATTTGCAGTGTCTATGTAATAGCTACAGAGGGAGAAGAGAGAGAAGAGAAGCAAAAAGTGGAAGGGAGGGGAAGGCTAAGAGGAGGAGAGGACAGGGGAAGGTTAAGGAAAGGAAAGAGGGAAAAAAAAGGAAAAAGCAACCTTTAATTACCAGTCACATCTCTGGAATTTAAGTTGCATTATTAGTCCGTATGTTGACTTTTTAACAGCTCAGTACTGGCTTTCTAGAAGTTTGACATCCTCTTAGTCTGATTCTAGCAATCTAAAAGTATTAAAAATGATTTATGAAACTGAGGTGGTACACACATGAGAAATAAACATTCTGGCATTTTAAAGGTTGCAAAGAATATATTTTTTGGGGACTCCTAGCTGGATTTTGACCTATCTAAAAAATATATAGGATGAAGACCTATTTTGAAACTTACCTTGGTTGTCTTGGAGCTGGACATGCTACAGAACTGCTTGATTTAAGATAGAAGGTGAAATATTTTGTAATGTTGGCTTAAAAAAATTAAGATAACATTTCCTGGCCAGGAGCTTTTCAAAGGAATCATATGAGCAGCATCCAGTCTCCAAACAGGCAACATCCATTTGAGTAAGATCAAACAGACCATCACTTGCAAAGTAACACCTGTACAAAGCAGAACCTGTGAAAAAGGGGACTAGACTGGTCTCAGTTTATGGAACAGTTGCATGTAAACACCAGGGATATAGAGTAGAGCTTGGGGAAGAAAGAAGAGAGCACTTTGGTTTCAACTTCCCCCTTTGAAGATGAGTTGGGCCATCTCAATCACAGAGGCAAAGAACATAAAAGACTGTGGGTATCAGAGCCCATTAGTAGCTAAAAAACTCCTTATGTCATTTACCCAAGGCTCAACTAGTATGCTGGATTTATGTATGATTTGCTATTGTTGATAGAGTATGCAGTAGTTAAGTATAAATAAAAGCTTACCTGAAGTTTTAAAATTTGCTCTGTGTTTCAGTCTCAAAATGCTCCCATCACAGCAGTTCCCAATTCACGTCAGTACAATCTGGTTGTAGTCTTCTGTGTTTCACTCCAGAGACAGCTGCATTCAGCAATTACTGCTCTGGGCACTTATATACTTTTAAAGTCATACACAAAACCAATTGGAAAACGTCCAGGAAAATTTGGTCCAATAGTATGGAAAAAGTCACACAGCAAAGTTAACACCTTTATCCTCTTCTACCAATTTCCTATATCTATTAAAACTTATGAGGAATTCCTCATAAAACAAAGAAATACTTCCCTACTTTTATTAAAAACATATGAATTAATCTCCTGATAAGTATAAATTTGCTATTCACAGACAATTTTACATTATGGACTGCTTGGAAGAGAAAAAAATCATTGCTGAGATAACACAGTAGATTATCTAGAAGCAATTAGGAGAAAAAAAGTTAATTAAATCTGTTCTGAGACTCCCAACACAGATGAGCAGCTGTTGCCTGTTCAACCATTCTGGCTGACCAAATACAGGCCTAAATTTTTTTTGAGTATTAACTGATAGGAGATTGCAAATTTTTACTATTCTTCTTTTCACCCCCACTAGTTCTCAGTTAAAAGACCCAAGCATAAGATGACTCATTACAAAAATGTAAACAAAAATTAGTTCCTCACCAACATTAAAAAAATCTATTAGGTTGTTTGGCTGAGAGCCAAATGAGTAACTAATAAGATAACCCAAACTAGTCTTTTAATCAGTAGTGAATATCGGCTGCACACTCATTTCTAACTTTTAGTTGTAAAACAAATCTGTTTGTCTCCTCTCTAGCTGCACTGACACCTAATCATCTCTGACAGTGAGAGCTGTAAAACTCAAAATATTTCTGCACATCTGAGCTGTGGAGACCCAATGTTGCCTCAGTCCATTACAGAAATGATGGCAGGGTGCAAAGAGTATCAAGGGACTCTACCAGATTTAGATCAAATTATCTGATCCTAGCAGTTGCATATTACCATTTATTAGACTGAAGCAAATACTGTATTGAGTATGGCATATGTGTCTTATTTAACATACCTTCCCCAGCAAAGCTGAAAAGTCTGAGAAATGCACGGAATGAAGAAAGAGACTTTAAGACAGGTAAATTCCAAAAACAGTGCTATAGAGAGTTGGACAGTTGTCAAATATTGACTGACAGTAGCCAAATTGCTCGAAAAGCAAAGCACTGCAAAAGCAAAACATAGTCTCCCAATTCATTTAATATTGAGCTAACACTGGGAGAAATTTTTTATTCTCATATGGCTCATATCCCAGATACTCTCATTACTTAATAAGATAACAGTTAATGGCAGTAAGTTGTAAAATGACAGATTTCAGATAAATTCATGGCTGGGTAATACTTGGCAGGAAATTGAGTCCTTTTTGTCTAGGCTTCAAATACAACCCACTTGGCTAAACCTGAAGTTGCCATGGATGGTATTTCACAAACTGGAGAACAAAGTTGTCAAACTCAGTCAGCTTCCCATCTGCGTTTGTACTGGAGACTATTTGTCTCAGTTGGTACTAACTGGCATCCTTACAGGCGGTGTGAGGAGACAGCAAAACTACCTGGAAGACAGACTTCTGCTGAGCAAGCCTAGGACAAGGATAAGAGCAGGTAACAGTGCAAAGGCTTATTCTGCTGTTTCTTAAGTAGATCCATGAGACCTTATTGGGAGTTGGACTAATGCAGTGCAAAGATTATCCAAATAGTACTTACAGTTATAGATAATCATTTTGTTTGAACTTCATGACACGTGTCAGTGTCTACAACCCAAAAGACTAATCAAAAGGTACAGAGGGCTGAAACGTATTTGCCATTTATTCTGCCCTTCCAACAAAGTAAAGCTAAAAGAAGGAACTATTGGTTTCATGATCTGTAAAATGGTCTGCATCTCTTAAAAATACAACCAAATAGTACAACTTGTAAAATATCTATATGCATTTGATGAAGGATTTTAATGCTTGTTTTTGCCAATCCAGTGTGTTTTAGCAGTGCTAAATTCACTTGATTGCTGGGAGAGTAATGAGTTAATCGGTATTAAAAATTCCACTTGCAGATCCATTTCCTAGTTTGCACTCAATGAAAGATGCTTTCTTCTGCGGCAAATCTCAGAACGGACAGCTGAATGTACTAGAAGGTATTTCCTTTTAATACATGTGTATAACTGCATTAGTTTCAGATGGCTAAACAGGTAGTACAGTATTTTGAGCAGTCATTTGTGCTGCTAAATTCTGTGTCCAACATAACACAAATTAGTGGGTACATTTTTGAGCTGCCAGACATCTTGCTTCCTGGTGTTTTACTGTATCATGTAAACAAGAAATGCTCATTAAGAAGAAAATGATGCTTGCTTTTTTCAAGTGGTTCTGAAGGAATTATAGTATATTCTGGCAGTGGCAAATGATACAAGAGAGTCCAGTTTAAACCACAGATACATTAGAAAAGTTCCACAGTTTGTTCATGGCAAAGCTATCAGATCTCATGCTTCTTGAAGGACTAGATGATTATTTTCTTTTAGTGCATTGTGTAAATTCATTCAATTTTTTATTTAATAAGACTTTCATTTGGTAAAGTCATTATGTAGCCAAATTTGTAATACACTGCATAAATTTATATTTTATTAATAACATATGCACATGAGGAAAAATGCTACAGCTGGTGCAGATGAGCTCTTTTATACACTATTTTTACTAGTTACTCATGCAGCAATGATTTGCAATTGCTCCCAATGTGCTCAGTGACGTGTTGTTTTGCCACCAACACATGGTTGCAGGAATACCAAATGTATTTTGTCCACTGTTGTATGTTGTCCAATTTTGTATGGAAAGTGTTATGTGAAAAAAAGCTGTGAGAAGTGATGACTTGCTGCCCTTCACAGAGGAGGTAGTTTTAAGCTCAGGCCCTCAGTCTTGGTCTCTGACTGAGCTACGTAGTGGTTATACCTTTTCCTGGTCATGTACCTTGCAGACCTGAGACCTGACTCTTGGACTTCTCCTCTGACTTACTTTGAACCTACCTTATTACTATAGACTTGTCTAATCTAGATTGAAGCTGACCCTAGTTAGTATCACTGAACCTGCTCTGGCCTCTTAGTTTGGGTATTATGTGATTGTGCCCTTGTCAGTGAGACCTGCCTCGCTGTCACTCTTGGAAGTCAGCTTGCTTTCCCTTGTGAAGCAACCCACTCCTCCTGCTTCCTAGTGCCCTTGGAGGCAGGCCCATGTACATGCTAGTGAGCTCTTCAGTACTGTGACTGTAAACTTAATAAGAGGGTAGAGACTCAGTTTCTAGGGTTTGGTCCTTAGGAAACTATTTCCTTATGTATCATGACTCAGACAAAAGAGTTCTCAACCAGAATAGCTTTCAGTATCAGATACTAGCGCTGATGAATCTCAAAGTCATCAAGCATACATCAGGATACCATGCTTAAGATTAGCAAGCAAGAGGTTGCTTGTTATTCTGCGACACTGCCTCAAAACTAGTATTTCAAATAAGGTATATCACAAACCTATTATGAAATCCTGTTAACACTGAAATTATTGGGAGTTTTGTCATAGATTTCATTGTCATTAAGTTTTAGTCCTGAAACCTTGAATTTATATTTGTTGTATGCATTCCCTTCCTCTCAGGATAAATTCCATCAAATGAAATTGATTTTCTGGAACAAACAAGCCCCTTTTCTTAATACTAAATGACTTTTAAAGCTTGAGAACTGATGTGGAGAATACTGCATGAAAATTGTTAATCTTAGTTTCTGAATATCTGATAATCCCTTCCCTGAAGGGAGTCACTTTCCAAACATTATTTATTAAAATTTGTGTTTATGCTAATCATTGATGAAAAGACCTACAGCTGACAAATAGCATGTTTAGACATAAAATTACACAGAGAGAAACAGCATTAATTTTAAAAATTAAAATATTTTGTAATTATTTTTAGATCAAAGCTCTACCTTGTTTTATAACATGTCTCTGACTGTGGTCATTAATGCATTCTTTGGGAGCACTTCTTTTGAGCAGGATGTATTTCATGTGATCCTTTCTCTGATGTACTATCACTGGTTGAAGTCATCATATTGATCTGTAAATAGACTAATATCTTTAATGTTCAATACAGAAACATCAAGAAAGTTTACTCTGTGAATTTGATAATCCCATTTTGAACTCACTTATAGTTCTGGCCTGTATAACTTCCTGAGGCAATGAATTCTACAAATAATTAACTTTAGTGTAAAAAAATTTTTTTGAGTTCAAATACCTGACAGGTCCATGGATTCGGCTAATTAACTTAGATTTAGATACGAAATCAAGTGTTAAAAAGAACAAAAAAGCAGAGCAATTCACAAATGCAATTAATACTCCTTCAAATACCTCCCCTGTGCCTGTTTGGAATCTGTATCTTGTAAAGCCATCAGGAGCAGTGTATCGTGGTTTGGGCCAGACTGGCTGTCTTTGAAAGATTTCATGAGTCTTGCAGTCATGCTCTTTTATTTAATAACCTTGGGTCTTGTCTCAGTATTAAAGCTGAGATTCGTCATCATCATATCTTCAGGCATAAGAACTTTATCATGCAAGGAATCAAATAGATCAAAAATTATATGTACTGAAATAGGAATTGGCAGGACTGGAACCCAAATTTGTATAAATCAGGAGAATATCAATTTATATGAATGTCATAGGCCATGTTATTCACAAAGATCGTTAAACACTAAGTAAGCTTGATGTGAAAAATTAGATCATGTTTAGCTTAATTTGCATCAGAAAAAGCTTTTTTTTTTTTCAGTAGGTTACTTACAGTACATAATATTGTTGACAGCAGCATTGCTGCATTACATGTTTTCTTTAACAAATATTTAATCAAGCTTTAACAGCTCAATTATTAGATACAAAGAAACAGCAACCAGGGCTGTTACATGCCTTCTCTGTGGATTTCTTTAAAACCTTAAAAATTCATATATCTGGCAACATCCATAAAGGTTCTCCAAATCACTGTCAAGAATGTCAGTAAACCATGAAATACAGGAAAGAATTATATATATCATCTGAAATGATCTTTTCATCTGAGGAAACATAACACTACAGCATTGGATAAAGGAATTACATTTCAGTGCAAGCAAATTAAGATACAGCTATCAAACTTCTGTTAACGATGCTGAATGTTTTCTAAGTTCATCAGTTGTAACTGGAATCAGATCGAACTTTTTTCTCTCTTGTCATCATTTTGTTTTGTTGTTTCCTTCTCCTTTGCCAACTGGCCACCTTATGAAACAAAATGTGCAGTGAAAGGATTGCTTTTTACTCAGCATACTACTGTAAGGGATTCAGAGTTTTGGCTTCTTCAATCAAACAACTGTTACTCTAAAAATTCTAAAAAATTCAAAACAATGAATTTCTTCACAAATCAGTGTAAGATGCTTAGCCCCAATGCAGTCATCTTGAGACACACCTGTCTTAAAGATTTCAAAGCTGCTTTAATTGTGAAACCTTTGTTCTGATTCTTATAAAGTCATTATAGCTATCAAGAAGTATATAGAGCTATAGAGAGAACCAGCATAGCTCTCTATTACCTCCTCCGTTAGAGCTACCAGCTGGGAAGTGGCTGGTGAAAAGTACTTATCAAGAACACTGCTTTGCTCAGAGACTAGCTTGTCACTAAACTGGTGGATAGGGGTTATTATTGATATCATGCGATAGACATGGCAGGCAATAGTGCATATCTACCATCTTAAATATGTGCTAACCTAATGGACTGCAGCAAGGGACATTTATGATTAAGTGTAAAAATTTCAGAAGTTTCTAAACACAGCTTGAGAATAAATTTCAAAAACATGGTAAGACATTTGGTTTTATCATTTTTAAGACCTAAGTTATTCTCACTCCTCATATTTTGTGCAGTGAAATATTTGCTGGACTCATTCTGAACTACCAGGAAAGGATTTAAGCCAGCAGCATCAGCACAGAGCTCAAAATAACCTAATTTGTCTGTCACCAGCCCTATTAGTACAATTTCACTGACATACTTGTGCAGTTGATTAGTTCAGGGTGGCTTGAAAAAAATTTCATCTACTCACAAATGTAGCAGGTAGACACAGTCTCCCTTCTGAGGATGAGCTTTAGCTTCTTGAGTGCATAAATGAGTTTGACAGATTTAGACTAATCTCAAAATAGGGTTCTGTTTCAGACTTTTCCCATTTCTGATTAGACTGGAAATACTATGAGAATATACCTTTGTTCAACAGTAAGCTTGTGAGTGGCAGTAAATGAAAATGCAGTCCTATAAGATTCATTGTATAGATACTAATGAGACTTCCTCACCAAGTTCTTGTGAAAATTAAGGTTTACGTGTGACTAATGTGCAACGTTTTCTCTGGAGTTACATTTCAACAAATAATCTTTGTTTCCTCTATTATACGAATCGTAGAATCATAGAATCGTTTAGGTTGGAAAAGACCTTTAAAGTCGTCAAGTCCACCCATTAACCTAGCACTGCCAAGTCCACCACTAAACCGTGTACCTAAGCACCACATCTACGCATCTTTGAAATACCTCCAGTGAAGGTGACTCAGCCACTTTCCTGGGCAGCCTGTTCCAATGCTTGATAACGCTTATGGTGAAGAATTTTTTTCCTAATATCCAATCTAAACCTGCCCTGACTCAACTTGAGGCTGTTTCCTCTTGTCCTATCACTTGTTACTTGGGAGAAGAGACCAGCCCCCACCTCTCTATGACCTCCTTTCAGGTAGTTTTAGAAAGCAATAAGGTCTCCCCTCAGCCTCCTTTTCTCCAGACTAAACAACCCCAGTTCCCTCAGCCGTTCCTCATAAGGCTTGTGCTCCAGACCCCTCACCAGCTTTGTTGCCCTTCTCTGGACATGCTTCAGTACCTCAATGTCCCGCAGGCAGTGAGGGGTGCAAAACTGAATACAGTATTCAATGTGAAGCCTCACCAGTGCTGAGTACAGTGGGACAATCACTTCCTTAGTCCTGCTCGCCACACTACTGATTTTGTTCAAAAAATAAACCACCAGTACTAATCTTATTAGCAGGATATCTGTAACAGTTTATTAAGTCTTAAAGGAGGATCCCCTTTGTCCCACAAATATTTTCAGTAGTCTTTGATAACAATGTCAATCATGGACAAGAATTCTTATCTTTTGCTTTATCCTGAATGCCAGAGAGCAGATTATTACCCATGCACTTTAAGAGATGAAAAGGGAGGGAAACAGAAGGGAAGAGAGGAAATAACATTTAGTGTCTGGGTTTCCTAGTTCTGCCTAAAACTCGTTCAGTTTCACAACCAGATATGCAAGCCATTATTCTCCATTTCTTTCATCTGCAGCCTGGCCATATTAGAGCTTTTTAAAAAAGTTTAAGCAATTACTGACACGGTTAATTCTAGATGTGATTTTTATCTGTGCACAGCTCATTGAGATCTGTGCAATTAACCATATTTTCTCCTCTGTCATGTTTATGACACATACAAACTTGAAGTCGCTATTTCTGAATATTCTACTTTTGAACTCTTTTTTCCTGATTGTGAGAATGGAAACCCATCAGTTTATGTGCAGCTGATTCTTCACCTAAAAATGCAATGCTTCATGGGCAGAATTGTTGAAGTATACCTCTCGGGGCATGACCTATGTTGTACCCTTCATATGGAAAGTGATTGCTGTCCAGAGTTTTTGAAAGAACAAAGCAGAATTTTAAAAACTAGGTTGCAACAACATAAAAAATATTGAAATTATGAGAGAATTCCTGTTGGTGGACCACAGATTTAATACTTTTACCATTACTCAGTTAAACCTTAGAGTTTAAAATACATATTCGTTTGAATAATGTGTGTCACTGGGCTGGTTTCCAGGATATTGGATAGCAGCCTTTCATGGTCACTAATGATGTTTTATGACAATTTTACACTAAACAAGAAAGGGAAAAAAAACTTATATGATCTCTTTTAGTTACAAAGAAAACACACATCTGCTTTTGATATTGCATAAGCACAGATATGTCAAAAAAACCCTGAAATATATTTATGCAAAAATATTTGACTGTACTACTGCATTGATGTAAGTAATGGACACTGGAGATTCTACCAGGATAAATGGTGTTTTTGAACACAAAATGGAGACATTCTCCTGAATGTATTAGGATATGATAAACTGTAACTTCTAAAGAACATGACTAAGTGTTCTGTTCATCCTGACCAATAAAACACATCAGATTTGAATAGTGTAGAACAGAAAGGTATAAAAATTAAAGAAAACCCACTGTGGACTGTAAACATGATAGTTCTGCCAAAATGAAGCATCATGTTTTCTTCCTTTAGCGAAGAGAAAGCCTTTTTCATTATGGTGTAGAACATGAGGGAAATGCACAGTTTTTAACAATATCCATTACGCCATGGCATGTCCACTGGTGGATGAAAGTATTTTTTTTCCTTCTTTATTTATTTACAGTGTCGTAATAAATCAACATTTACAATTTCATACATCCATATGGTGGCTTCTTTGTTTTCAGAATTCACGGTAGTGATAAGATTTCAGGTCATTTCCAAAGCGACAAAAAATGAGCCATGGTTCTGTGGTTGTTTCTAAGTAAGTACCCTTTCCAATACAAGTCTTTTTTCTATCATCTGATTCATCCATGAACTTTTCTCTGACCCAAACAATGGCAAACCCTGCAGAATGACTTCAAACATAGAAGAAACTGTAAATTCTTTACCAACTGTAATAATAAAATTAAAATATTCAATGTGTTGTCTTAGCTATGCTAAGCAAACTGAGACCTGTTTCTCCTACTGACCAGGGACTGAGAAGAAGAAAAAACCTCTTTTCACAAGTAGTTAAATTCATACCAGAGAGGAAGAATCAAATAAAATCTACTTTTATATGTAAGTAGGAGTGAAGGTGTGTGTGTGACCTATGTGTAAGACTAATTTTCACTGATGATCTATGAAATGCTGAAAAGTATAGAACAAGAATGTGGGGTTTTTTGCGTATATAGCTTCTGTGTTTCTGTTAATCCAACCCAAGATCAGGAGCAATGATAAAGAAATCTTTTCTTCCCCTCATCAAGGATAATTTGTTAACCTGAAATCCTATATTTATGAATTTAAGCTTCAACATATACAAGTGTAATGAGTATTGTAAAAAAAAATAATATTACAAATCTGTTTTGTTTGACCATAATTCTTCCCAGTTTAAAAACAATTTGAGATATATTTTTTGATTGATTTAAGACCATAACTGTTCAGAGTCAACTGAACTTGTCACTGTTCTAACTCTTATCTAATTATATTTTATTCTTCTGTACAAGTGCAAGCATAAACTGCATCATGTAGTGGGCTTTAAAATAAAATTTTATTTTTTATTATATTATCTTATATACATTCAGTTTCTATAAATATTAGATAAAAATGTATTAGATTGGAATTATATGTAGAAAATACATCCAATAAAATATTAGACAAATATAATGCAATACAGAAGGTATATATAGTATCAAATACAGGATATTATATTTTTAATTTACAATAACAACCTTAATTAATTTTCTTTAGTAAAACTCTCATGTTTTTAAAAGCTACTAGTGCATTTAGATGGACCTGACTGAAATAAAAAAAAACAACCACATTTTAAAAAGGTTTGATATTTTAAAATCTGAGTTAAAATACACTGTATTACTGTATGTTCCCTGCTTTTCTGTATATGAAATGCAGTTACTCAAAGCACCTGGCTTATCTGGGTGCTTGTAACATTTTAAACTGTAAGAAACCTGTCAGGATGATTATGTTTCTTGAAGGCTTTCTAATTTTATTCATTTGGCATATAGGAATTACTATACTGATAACATAATAGTCCACTATTCCTAACGTGAACTGCATTTTGTCAAAGAAGGTAAATTGCCCATGGAAGAAAAGTAAAAGTCATTGAAGATTCTTGGACCTGTTAATCTAACACAAATTGGATGCAAATATAACTTTTAGGACAAGAGAAAAAAGGCACATAATCTTTTAATGCTTGGGGAGTACTATTTCTGAAGTGCTGTATACTAACTGCTTAGATTAGTGTCTACTAGAATTAGTAAATCAGAGTATTTAGTGTTATTTTAAAATATCCTATCTGTAACAAAATAGGATTATCAGGAACAGGTCAGTAGAGTTGGGCTATTATCACCAATGGTCGACAACCCATACTGCATCTTATCCGTACTGCATTTTATTAGGTGTTGGTTTTAATATTAATATAGCCAGTACACTCTAGAATGTCTGAGAGATTGGACTCATATGGGTTTATCCATAAAAACCCCAATATACTGTGTGAATAAGATTAATAGTATTTGTCACCCGCTCATGGACTGAGATCTCTTAACATATTAAGTGGGAGTAGGAAATGGAAGTATCAGAATATCAGAATTAATCACACAGACCAGATGAAAAGTCTGTCTGGATATCCCATCTCAGATATTTATCAGTAGCAGGTGAGCAAGGAATAAGGTAAGAAAAGGATATATAAAGAGAGAAAGATATATGTATATATCTTATAGATATATATGTGAATGATTCTCCTGTTGCAATACTCACCCAGTTTCCTGGAATTAATGGTGTACAGTTTTTCTCATCTGGAAATTGTGTCCACATTGTCGTGTTTAATGGCCATCAATAGAGATATCCTTCAAACTCATTCCTATTATTGAGCTTTTGTGACAAAGTGCTCTTCAAATAGCTATTTACCATAAACTGTGAAGCATGAAAAAGTATATTCTTTGAAGTGCTTCCTTTAAAACTGCTATCAGATCATTTCCTAGAACACCCTTCTTCTTTCATTATAAAATAAATGCTTGTTTCCTTTCACTTTCTTCAAACTCTTTATGTATTAATAGATTTTTATTATATCATTTAGATAAACAGTGATCGTCTATTTCATTTATTTCTAGAGTTGTATACAGACATGATAATAAACCAATGAATTTGCTTTTTCAGGCAATAATGAGGCAATGCTGTGTCTTGAGACAACACTAAATTCCATAGGACACTTTCACTTTGTGTAGGCTTGGTGTAGGTTGTAAAAAGAGTGTTTTGTTCCATGTTAAAGAGCAACACTGTAGTATCAGGCATAGAATTACGCTTTTGCTAAGAGTTTTGGGAGCTTTCAGAATGAACATAATTATATAGTTATTTGCATATTTTGAAGGAAATGCATATACTTTTGCAGTGTAGCCCTAAATGGATGATGTCTCCAGTAGCGGTTGCCCAATGTCTAGGAAAAAGTACATTTATGGTCTCTAGAGCTATCTCTTGGTGAATTCAGTGTTATGTATTTCTAATGTACCATGGCTATCACTTTCTCATTTTAAATCACATTATTATGGCTCAATCCTACAAAGATGTCTAACAATTATAGGCATAATTTGATGGTAGTATTCATGTGTATAAAGGTGAGCTTATTTATAAATCTTTGCAGGGCTGGACCAGTGAGAAGCAGCAACATTAGTGATTATGCAAAGCAGCTTCAAAAGGACACACAGTTCTGAGTTCGATTTGAACATTTACTTTCTTCCTTTCTGGATATCTGCTGAGATTTAATGCAGCTGTGAAACTACCTTTGGCCATAAACAGAAGTCATACACAGAAAGAAATGAAATGTAAGATTTTTCTCCTTTCCATAAAACCGTAAAAAATTTAGCTTTCACTTTACTTCAGATGGTTTTCACACGTATGGCTATCTTGTGAGTTGTTGCTGGTGTACAACACCCTCAGCCAACAAATCATCTAGGTGTGGTTGTAGATGTACAGTAGGAAAATGTACTAATTTGCATTCAAATATATAAAGGATTTTAAGCATTTCACTGCTTAGTTGGTAAAGTCACAAGATCAGTGACACAAGTTTGGACACTGGGCTCCGGAAAAGACATCCCACTACCCTGTTCAGTATTCTGACACTGATATATCTCTCAGGCTGTAAAATATGAATTACTAAATGTTTTTTGATGAAGACTGTTTAAATAGCTGTTTAATTAGTTTGTTTTGCTAATTAAGAGGATTATAGTTGGATATTAAGGAGAAACTTTCTAACTACAAGCGTAGTTAAGCTAAAACATTCTACCAAACAGTAGAAAATTTTTCACTGGAGGTTGGTAAGAAGAGATTGCACAATTATCCCTCCACACATTATCTGACCCCAAGGACTGGAATCAGGTAGGGCTGGGAAGTCTTTAAGATGCATAGAGTATTTTGGAAGATGATATATTTCAGTCTGTTAGTTACCAAAAAGTATATATGTCACATGATCCATCGCTGGTATACCTCTCTACAAATGTGTTGAAGGCAGAATGACAGGGATGCTTGGAAGGAAACTGTGAAAGCTAATACGGTTAATGTATGTTTACATTAGGCATTTATGGTTTTCAGAGTTAACAGTGAGTTTGGCTCAGCTTGGGACAGAAGATGAGAGTTTAAGAGCTCACTTCCTTGTAGTGAGAGTGACATGGTATACATTACATATGTTCTATGGTAAATTGTTTGAGAAAGTTATATTTTCTAAAGCACAAAATCCTGCTCTTCTTAATATATTAAAATCTATAAATTTAGGTTTTTTGGAGACAAATATGTTACCTCTTCTGCAATCAGAAATAGCTTAGCCCATATAACAAGTTATACTTAACACATGATAAAAGCCCTATAAAAATTTCAGAGAATAATACAGTGACTCCAGCAAGTTTGAAACTGTATGCAAACATATTAGCTATGCCCTAGTCCCACAAACATGGGAACACAGCAGCTGAATGGTGCGCACAGTTTTGGTAGTCATTAATTGACTTCTCAATCATATCAAAACTTATGCAGTGAAATAGGAACTATTTCACATACCTTGGCCTTAGACTCTTCTGAGTGGACTGTTTGCACAGTTTTAGACCTGTGTAACACATCAGTTGTTCCCCATTTTCAAAGTAGGCAACTGTCCTGGTTCGGGCAGAGAACCCAGGCTCTCGCAAGGAACACAGGTATTCCATACCTTGTGCCGCCATGCTCAGTCTGTAGCTGGAGCTGACTGGGGAAGGTGGTTGGAATTGTCGCTTGGGAGCAGGCTGGGGTGTCCTGGGTCCAGTCTGTGAGCAGTGGTACAGTAATCATGTCTGTACATTCCTCTATCCGTGTTATTGTTGTTTTCTTGTTCCCTTTGCTGTTCTGTTAAGCTGCCTTTGTCCCAACCCACGAGTTTTGCCTTTTTCTTCTGATTCTCCCCGCACAGCTGGGGGGCCAGGAAGGGTGAGAGAGCAGCTGCGTGGTTCTTTGTTGCCCTCTGAGGCTAAACCACAACAGCAACTGATATAACCATAAAACATATATGATATAACGTATATGATATAACCAAAACCACAAGGACAACCACAACACATATACACGTACAATAATTCCAAAACACTGTTTCCTTAACATATTTGGTGCTTATTTTGACTTACTGCATAATCTAAATTTTCAGATAAGGCATAGTGTACAGCATAAGCAAGAATAAGAGAAGAGGCTCAGAAGAAAGTAAAGTTTAGAAATATGGCTAATGCAAAGGAGTGTGCCAAACAATAACTCAGGTAATGAGGGCAGTAATGTCATACTGAATGTTTATCATAGGGAGTTGAGTATTTCTAACACCTTATGTGTTTGTCTGTCTTATATCCTGCAGAGCAAAAAAGATTATTTCATCTTCAAACCCCCTCCAGACATGTTTTTAAACCACTTAGCTTTCTTGTAGCTTCTGGAAGAACTTAGAAAGAATTAGCAGATATGGCTAGTTCAGCTGAAATGAAAACTAAAGAGAACTCCACCCCTTGGGAGTCGTGGTGAGTCTGGCTTGGCAGGAGATGATTTCTTGGCAGTAAGATCTTACAGAGACATATGTTGCATGGGAGGATGGGCTAGCTTTGCCAATTTCTCAAAAATTATCCTACATAGATTTCCAAGGAAAATAATTAAAAAGGAAATGCATTCATTCTACTTGCAACTTTTAAAGCAAAGGATGAAATGAGGTTTGAGAAAATACAGGCCTGAATTTTTAAAACCTTTTAACCTTAAATGGAAGGGAAAAGGTATTTTCCTTACGCCAAAATTAAAATAAAAGCCCTGGGAAATGTTTTGGCTGCTAACATTCATCTGAGACTGAAGAAAATCTCAAACTGTGGAGAACTGTGAAGCTTTTATAAGGCCTGGAACTGCATTAAGTTCTGGCAAAGTTTTTAAACAACACGTTGACCAGTTTGGTGGAATAATTGGCTCAAGGATCAGGTTATGTATAAACAATAACACACTCTTTTAATTGAAGGATCTCAAAGCACATTATGGATATTCACTATTTGAGACTAAAAATATTGGGAATTTAGAAAGCAGTATTCACTGTTATGAGGAATAAGCTTTTCCTTCTGTATATAAAGACTTCCTTCTGTTTCCATGTCTGTGTACTTTACCTGCATAATGCATCTCCAAGTTCTTCCCTGTAAACCTTTTTGCTTCACATTGTTTAATGATTATACAATGGAGAACACCTGTTTTGGGGGCAGTGGAGATTAATGAAGGGGCCTGGAGGGTGGTTATTATCTGTAGTCGTTTTAAATTTCCTAAGTCATGTTGGTTTTGTGTAATCACATGTGAATTTCATCCACAGAACCATATTACTCATAATACAAAATTAGGATACTGATAAAAGATTATATGGTAAGTTGTAAAATTTCATCATTTTAGAGGAAAATAAAATCAAACAGGAATCTCCTTGCATTCCTTATGATTTATATAGATAGAGCTGACACAGCTTAATTCATGCTCATCTCTATATTTGGATGAGTTTGCTTCACAGACTGTCCAAAGCTCTAATTGAAAAATGGAATTTTGGTTTTGACAAAGCAACAAAATAAAACAAAACAATGACCTTCAGAGAGTCTTGATAGTCTTCACATTATGTTATAATAACATATTGAAGATACTTTCCCTGCTTGCCTAGTCTCTTGGCATATTCTTCTCTTGCTAAGTTTTGATATATTATTTATATTAGTGGCCCCAAGTCTTTGTCTATGCAAGAGAGAATGATGAGCTTTCAGAGAAGCCTTTGGAGACAAGTGCTTAAGAGTTTTGATAGTGACAGAGTGCCTGAGGGTCCTTACAATTACGCCACAATAAAAAGCCTGCTATCGAAACCAGTGAGTGGTTCCACAGTTATCTGTTCATTACACAGAAGAGAGCTATGTATATGAGTATATGTACTCATTTCTTCTTTGCTTGAGCCTAAGAAACTATCCAAATATGTGGGAGTGATTTTTTCTTATTTTACTCTCTTGAGATATGAAAGGCATAAACAGAGTCGCTTTTTTAGCCTGTCCTCCATTTTTCCACTCTCCCTCATCTTTCTTGTTAAAGTGTTTTTACAAATGAGATACTGAATATTTTTAAAAGAAAAAAATATTCATACAGTGTTCCCCTATGTACATGCATTGTGACTGGAATGCTAATTACTATGTATTATTTATGTGAAGACCTTAAATAACACTAAAGTTCAGAGAGCGCAACAGCTGGTAGGGAAAAGAAAGAGCTGGTAGGGAAAAGAAGAAAGAGACAGAGATAGACTTTTAAAGCCTCTAAGTCCATGAAGGACTCTCATGAGGTATGGTCAGTTTTCTGAGATATGAAGAAAATGGGCTCTGAAATGAGAGAAATGTCTTATAACTAGCAGCAGTACTGAACCAACTACAGACGGAGGGGGAGGAAAATTCTATTTAGTATTGGTAGTAGGACTCAGTGTCAAGAAATCCGTAAAAGATGGGACTTAATTTGAAACAAAAAATGGAGAGAAATAGTAAAATACATATGAAGACCAATTCAGTAGTAAAGTCAGTAGACTGCATAAAAAGAAGAAAGAGTTAAATAGTATGTAGCACACAGAGATATAGCTTCCAGATTCAAGCTATGAGAGTATTTACTAGATTGAAGTCCAGCACCTGTGTAATGTCCATGTTGCCTGCCTGTGTGGGTTTGGGTACTGCTGACAAGTAAAAGGAAAGAAAACATATTTGAAAATTTGATTATTTGTGACTCAGATAGATATGTTCAGTTTAGGGCTGTGAAGCCCTAGATCACTAAAGTGATCCTTTACCAGAATTTCCTAAATATCAAGCAACAGCACTTCCAGATTAAGACTGATGATTTACATACCAAATTCCGATCCTCCTTATAGCGATGCTACTTAACACCAGCTCATGTGTCTGAAGACACCTTTCTAGCCCACAGAGGAAATCCTTTGCATTTTGAAGGTTTGGTATGAAAAGTGGAATAGTGTTAAGAAGCTATTAAGTGACCATGAAGCCACAAAAGTTCTTTAATTTTAGAAATTTTAGAAAAGTAGGTAGACTATTCAGAATCCAATTGTGCTTTCATATTTGGGCCTTGTCAAAAGACAGATTAATATTATTAAAACAGTGAACATCAGCAAGATGAAGTGCAAGTACAATCTGAGAAAATTCCTCCCTAAGTCTGTAAACTGGGTGGACCAAACATATGGAGAAAGAAATTAGTTAAAAACTGATAGTACAAACAGCAGACCCAGGAGTAACCCTCATGATACCCACACAAAACATCCTTAATCAAAATATTTAATTTTATACTTCTAAATAATTTTCTTCTTTTTTCTCCTTCCACTCTCTGTTTTACTCTTCATTCTTATAGTAATTGAATATTCAGTGGAAATGTGCAATTTGATAATAAGTATTAGATGAAGCAATGTCTATAATTTCTGGTGAGGCCTTTGTACTGTAGATGCATTAAATCAAGTGAAAAAGGAAAAAATGAGCATGTCTAACTGTTCTCCATCTCTTTCCGTTTGCAATGTTAACTGCTTAACAAATCAAAATAGGTATTCACACTTACTTTGAAAGACAGTAACAACTTTACTGTCTGTACTTTATTGAAATTTCTATATATCAAATCTCTATTCATCACAGAACCACAGAACAGTTCGGG
>VWZL01005203.1:134467-228132 GCA_013396915.1 Stercorarius parasiticus | reverse complement strand
GAATACTTCATCTGTCTCCTAATTTCACTCATTTCTTCATTTCACTCAAATATGTTTTCCGTTATAGTGTTTGTTTTCTAATCCCAAATGTTTAATTTCTTCCTTTGCAGTGGAGATGATCATATCCCTTCTTCTTTTGTTGCTATCTGAGGTTCTTGGGTCCCAGTCCAGACCATGCTTGCAATAAAAAGGAAGTAGCCATTTCTAGAGTCTGATTCATTTTATCATAAAATATACTTAAATGGAAACTTACCTAGAAAGCATAATTCTTACCTCTTTAAAGAGAACATAAGTAACTAGATCACCTGTAGATATCTACTGTGCAGATATCTGTGATAGGAGTCAGCTTCAGATTCAAAAAATGTAAATTTAGGTGTCTACATGAAAGCTAGGTGTCTAAACTCCTGCTACAATCAGTGGAAAAGTAACCATTGCAGTTAGTGAATTCTAGGGTGATTCAGATTACTCTCATGCAAATGCCAGGGGCCCAGTTGAGTTGCCTAAACATACACATCTAGTGCCATTTGAGACTTCCTGGTACTTCAGGTACCCTGCCTGATCTCCATCCCCTGCTCCAGAAGTCCGAAACATCTGACAGATCCGTGTTGTATGTTCATTCTTTTGGCCATGCCAAATGACTCTAGATGCCCATGTTTAGACCACTGACACAAGGTGCCAGCGCCTGCTTAGCTGAGTTGATTTTATTGATGAGGAGCTGGATTTGGTCACCTAAAAACATATACCACATAATGTCATGAGGCACTGCCTGCCCCTCAGCTGCCACTGCAGAGGGATTCAGGTCTCTCCTAAGGGAGCTCAAGTGGCACTAGCTGCTTATAGCTTGACAACTGAACCCAGCCCCAGGCCTCCAGGTTTCGTGTCTGTGATGGGAACTTGCATGTGTTCACCTCCATCGAATGTGACTAAATTTAGATGAGCTGAAGTCCACCCCTAAAGTTGGATGGGATGTATTCCCTCCATAAATGTCTTCCACAATATTGGTACCTTTCTCTTTGGCTGGTAAGAACTGTATTGCTCTAACACATGCCTGTGAACATATCAGCCAGCAGGCTGGTTCCTTTGCTTGAGAGAGTGCATAACAAGTACAGTTAATAGCAACGTAAATTGGATTTTCACTGTCACTCAATGTTTTGCGGCAAATATTTTTGTTAAAAAAATATGAAACCAGGACTGAGTCCCTCTTTTGTGTAACACATTGCTACAGAACACAAATCATGACACCAGGAAACAAAGGAATGTAAAGCCCTACCAGAGATATGGTTTTCCCCCCTTATCTAGACAATTTCAGAATGCATGAGAAAAAGTGAAGGATCAGGCTCAGGTGTCATATGAGTTAGTAAACAACTACCAAACAAATTAATTTCAATATGATTTGCCTTTTTCCTTTTTTTAAACTTTCTTGCTCAATAATTACTCACCATCCTTGACCGAGTAAGGCTGAAATATCTCCCGATACAATAGGACGATATCAACTCGGAAGGACTGATAAAGTATAACGGAGACCGCCATTCCAACTAGCAGAACTAGAGATCCTACAATCAAGAGTATATTAGGAAGATCCGCTGCAAAGAAGAGGAATATATTGTTAGCTGTAGGGAAGTTAACCCACGGTCTGAAGCCTCAGCCACTCATGTTCTTACTTCTGTTGCTGCTTTAAGGAGCTCAACAGAGACGACAAAGCTTTTTCCTTCCCCAGCTGGTGTAACCAACACAGAGACCCCTGAACTACAGGCATACTAAGCAGTATGTAATTAATATTTACTTACGTTGAATCCAGACCTACCTACACTAAACACCACAGCTGAGGATGATGTTTAAGTATTTTGTAACATTGTAAAACTGTTAATAACACAACCATCAGTCATGTTCAAGCATTTTGCAAGGTATCCAAGCCTACGCATGACAACCCTAAGTGTCCACAGAAGGACAAGTGGAGGCTTCTGGCATAGTTGGACAAACAGGGTACAGAGAAACAAGTGCAAATAATGAAATCTGCAAGATAAGAGCAAAGTACGCAAAACAAGCAGGAAAACGGAACATGTCCTGGTCACAAAAATAAAATAAACTATGCTGGAAACAGATGATGTTCTCCCCTGCCTTTTCCTTTGAAGAGGGTCAAGGAACATAAAATAGCAATGACAAGTAAGGAAAATTGGGAACGAAAGGAGCCATCCACTTTAGTTCCAGCTTCCCTTGTGGAAGAGCTCTTGCGTCTGACAACCTCCACCTCAGAGATGAAGATTTATCAAGGTTAGATTTAGATTATATATAAGGAAGAAATTTTTTACAATGAGGGTGGTGAAACACTGGTGCAGGTTGCCCAGAGAGGTGGTAGATGCCCCATCCCTGGAAACATTCAAGGTCAGGTTGGACGGGGCTCTGAGCAACCTGGTCTAGCTGAAGATGTCCCTGCTCATTGCAGGGGGTTTGGACTAGATGGCCTTTAAAGGTCCCTTCCAACCCAAACTATTCTATGATTCTGTGGTTCTGTGAAGTTTGAAATTAAAACATCAAAGGCTTTATATAGCAATTACACAAAGAGGGTTCATTATTCCCTTGGAGGGCAGATTAACAGCAATTGCCGCATAGTAGAAACCTCCTCACAAGCAAATGAAAGAGACCTAAATCTACTCCATTTTATTTTAACTTCTAGACTCAGAGCAGTTCCGTGTACATTTTTTTTTTCTGACAACTAGATCCATTAAGAGCTTTCCATTCGCAGTGCATCTTCTTTACCTAATTATTGTTGCCCAGCATGACAACTCCTCATGAGTTGTAATAATATAGCTGCTTTGTGGACTTTTCTGTGATTCAGACCACTGAAATGATTTGGACTGAAAAATATGCCCTCAGAGGCATCGTACTGGGTGATGAACTATTACCCCCAAAGAAATGCACATGAAAACATCCAGATTGTGCATCACATCTGCATAAAAGGGCCCACCTGTATTTTTATTGTACTATGGTATAGCAAACATAATAATTGCCAGATGCAACGCCCTAGCTTGGAATATGACTGGAAGCATGTATCTCTTCAGTGTTCCAATGAGATCTGAGGTATGCTGCAAACTCAGAATTGTCTTAGCAGAGGAAAGAAATACTCCTTTGAATGTTGGCCACACTTAAATCTATATGCAAGCATTCTATCAGTATTAACATGGAGGTGAGCTCTTGGCATCCTCACTGTAAAGGCCCTTCACAGCAACAACCCATGGAGGGTGACTATAAGTACTGGTAGGAACTCCATCCAGCCAAGCCTTGTGCGTTCAGAGCAGGGATTCAGACGATCCTGGCTTTTCCTCCCCCTGCCTGCAAAACACACACAAGACACATGCGGCTGCAGCAGCAGGCCATTCACCGGCACTTGAGGAGGTGCATCTTACAGCAGGCTGGAAAGGCAGTCTCAATTTCCTCTACAGAAGAGGCAGCAAGACAGATTGGAAAATGCCGCAGATTCTATGCAGCCATCAAGCTGCCAGGTGAAGGCACTGACTGACACCCAGGAGCAATTTCAGAGCTTTCTTTCGGACTTGGCACTAAAGGACCGCAATAAAGTAAAATACTTAGCAGTGAAGAGTCTCATATTGGAATTTAAAGGTTCCCTGGCTTCACCAGGGGATTTGAATACAGCAGTGTATTGAGCAGTACTTATGGAGGCAATCTAAAAATACCAGTGCCTGAGAAATTCCACTGAAAAGCTATATAAATAAAGAGTTTACAAGTACAGTTTCCCTTTCCTCTAGTAGGATGCGAGGTCAATCGGACATGATTTTCGCACTCTTCCTGTTTCTTTCTTTGCCGTTTAAAGGGAGAAAGAAACATCAGGCACACGATGAAGCCCACCTCACCAGAACTAGGACATCTGGGGAAACTACCTTTCAATAAGATTGAAGTGGGCAAGAAAAGAACCAGTTTCTTTTATAATGAAGTTTGACCATTTTCTAGTTTTAACAGTGTCATGTGATGCCCGTGAAGGGACTTTGTCCTTGTGGACCCCTTCAAATTTTATGATTTGATCCATTTTCCTGGTCTATACACAAACACGCAGAGACAAAATCAGAAAACCCCTTCCACTACCTGGTGAGGACAACCCAAGGATCAGAGATTGTCATTATTTCTTATTGTTTCATTTGCTGAGAGGGCGCTCACCATGACATTACAAATACTGTTGTAACACATTGAGTAAGTATCTGTAAAACATCTAGAGAGGAAACAGGTTCGAACAACAAATTCTGATATTACGAACTTAAAAAAATGCTGCTTACATTTGGGTTTGCACTGATTAGACCAAGGCTGGAAAAGAAGCGATAAATTTCCTGTGCTTATACAGCTTGTAAAGCATCAGACAAGAACCACACAGGGGTCTTCCTGGAAAAGCAGGTTCAGTTCCCAGTAAGGCTGACTCAGCCTCTCGTTTCTCTGGAATAAATCAGCTATCATCTCCAGCATAATGCGGGCAAGGGCCAGAAGCCACTTTTGGAGGCCCTGAACAAGCTTGAACAGATCCTGGTGGTCCATTTGACTTTGTTAACACCATTTAGCAGCAGAAAGTTCATGAGCAGACTGTCTTCTAATCCTATTTATTTATATTCAAGTGCAATGGGAATACAGAACTATCAGCTTACAGGAAACAATATTGGAGAGGCCAGAGAAAACAAGTCAGAAAGCAACATTTGAAGAATTTCCTGACAAATTTCAGAAGAACAGCAGTTTTTTTTAACTCGTCTGGCTTCTAAGGCGGATGCGCTTCCAGACAGTAAAGGCAGAGAAATGAGTCTGGAATTCCTGTCCACATCTGTCTGCCAAAGATGAACCAAAAAGTTAGGTTTGGTGTTAAATATCTTTGAAGAAGAACAGAGCTGATGTTCTGGGCTGAACTTTATCTCTGTTCCAAATGACTGTAATTTCTAACATTCCCCAGAGAAGAAAGTTCATGCCAGAAAAATCTGTGGTCCTCTGGGCCTTTTACACTTCCTTGTGAATGAGAACTGAGGAACGCTCAGGGAGAAGTAAGATGATGCTTGTGGATCAGACACATGAAAAGCCACTTCCAGTTATTTAATCATCCCTGAATCAAGTGAGGAGCTAAAAGCCACTAGTAGCTTATATATTAATAAAAAGGGAAGGATGTGGAAGGTATTCAGACAGCCCATGTATTCCCTAGCAGACAGGCTAAAGGGGATACTGAAGGGACGTTCCTGCCCTGACCCAGCTCTGCTGGTAGAAGGAGTTAAAACTTTCAGTGTTTCTCCAATTATTTGTCATTGCCTCCATCTCTGCCAGCAGAGCTATTTTTGTGAGCATTGATCCACTGTAGTTATCAATGAACTGAACTGGCATGAACAGTGTAGCCAATTAGTCTTCTGGTTCTTGAGAGGTGACATCTTCCAGCATGAGAGGTACCAAGCAGCTGTGGAGGGCAACTGGGACCAGTCCGTCAGGCAGAGTCACTGTCTCTTGCCAGGTGTCCAGAATAGCTACATCTACCAAGACTAGCTACATCTTTGCCAGGAAAGGTGGAAGAAAGGGGAATTAAATGTCACAAATTCCTTAGCCTTACAGTGACCAGAGGCCAACACCACACAATAAGCTACACAGATGATCTCAGAGCACATGAGAGGACATGTCTTGTGGCAGAGAGGGAATGTAAAACATGGGATGATCACCATCTCTGGAATTGAAAAGGGAGATGTAGGACTGAAAAAGCTGGAGGAAAGGGGGCAGCCTGTATTTTCTGCAAAGAGGTATTATGAGACAGGTAGAATGTGTTCAGTGGACAAGTGTCAGTGAAGGAGTCAGAAGATACCAAACAGCTTCAGGCAAAGAGGGGAGAGAAAGGATGGGAAATAGTGTGGATGGATGGGTTGCATATTGACTGGGGGTGATCAAAGTCTAGGCAGGGTGGTGGATGAGGAAAAAGCGAAGATCTTCCTCAGCAGGAGGTGAAGAAACCTCCGATTTTAGCAGCAGCAGCAGCTGAAAGACACAGGGACATTAGCACCTCCTAATGAAGGCAAGAACATAGCTGCAGAGACTGTCAAAATTCATAGACAAATACTCATTAAAATTCTTCTGTTAAAGCAAATAATTTTCCTGATTTCTCTGTGCCTAACAGATATAGTATGCGTAGTCCAGATACCACAAAAACACACCAAAAGCAGATGACTGCATTGCATTACTCCTGATAACTGAGGTACTTAGGTCATGTAGATCATTTCTAAACAGCTGATAAGCCTCTCTTTGCAGCGTTTATTTCCTATTTAAAAAGACAAGTGAAAAGGCACTTGGGACAGACATTAGAGACAGACACTTTTTTCACAATGCAGCACTTTTCTTCATACTCACATATGTGAATACATACATGTGTGCACAGCATGTATCTTAAACTGGAAAATATACCTTTTTTCCCTGTGAAATGTCAAGCAGTTTTGCAATGACACCCATTTCTGGCAGTATTAAGGGAGTATTTTTGTATGCCATGGAGACAAAACCAAACAGCTCTCACCACTCTTGACTGTGAAAGAAACTCCTCCTTTTTCATCGCTCCTTTCTGGCAAGTTTTTCTTCTTACGTGGATTACAATTGTTATCAAAGCAAATTGCTAGGGTTAATTATAATGATATTGCTAACAGTGAAATAGGGCTTAAAGTACTTGATTATGACGCAGAAAAATAGATTTAATTCCTGGTTCCCAGGGAAAATTTCCATACGGTGAGCCAAACCATTCATTGAGCAGGTTTTTGAAGACAGAGACAATTGCTGTGAGACTCAACAGGTACTAACATAGAAGAGCTCTAATGCATTTGCTTACAGCATCTTTTCTTCCTCCTTTAATCAGTCACTTGTGCTGCTAAACACTACTTATCTGGTTCATTAAAAGCCCCCAAAACTGAGCAATTTGAGTAGTAAGTGGCACAACATCTACTCATCTCTTTCTTGCTTCCTCTCACAGATCTGTGCTACAAATAATGATAAGGTAACCCATACTGAATGCCCCAAAAAGAGCAGGAACTTGCATAAAAAGCACATTAACAGGATAGCAGCTAGCAGACACAATTTGCGCTGTGGGAAACACTAAGGAACAACAACATATTTAAAAAGAAAAAAACAAAAAACTCCATTTTTTCCATTAAAAATAAACAAACAAACAAAACACAAAAAAGAACTAGAATTTTTATTAAAAAATTACAAGATGTGAGGCAAAAGCAAACCCTACAGCATTGTTGTTATACTCAGAGGCAAGCTGTCATTGTTTTAGCACAAATATTGCTCAGCAGTGTGAGGAGCGAGTGGAGAAAACTAAAGCAGAGCACAACCATTTCTGAATGTAGCATTGCTTACACCGACAGTGCTTAATAGCAGAAGCAGGCAACTTGACAATAGCAGCAACAAGGAGGAGGCGAGAGACATCCACACAAAACAGGCAGCAGCAAAGGAAGGTCACAATCGAGAGCTTTCATTAACATTCACTGTCTACAACAGAAATCAGATTTAATGAATCACTTGATGAACACAAAATACAAAATATACCCTTTTCTTCATGTAGTTTGTAATATGGGGCCCATAAAGGATTTGTATTGCCTGAACTAGAGCGAACAGGAACTGTTACTCAGTTTCCTTCCCTCTCAATGCAAGTGCACTCCCACACTCAGATAATTCGGTGCAGAGCTGATGTGTTTCCAGCTTCCTGGGTGATGCTATGCTTCCACTCATTCAGTAATATCCAACCAAAACATCTCCTGCCACCTTCGTCTTGGGGGAACCGATGCTGTCCTACTGGATGATGACCCATCCTCTGTTACAGTTCACCTACATCCCTTCAAGTCTAGACTATGGTGAGCAAATAGGTCTGTGCTTTGAAGCCATAATCCTGTAGGAAGTTATGAACACTCGGGAATACTGCAGGACACAGAGCTGTGCACACCCTGTGATCACAATACACTTCATTTTGCTCTTTCCAGCATTCTCACATAGAAAACTAATCACTCTTAAAGACCTTGGGATTTCTTCTCAAGGTCCTTGGTGGTTCAGCATATCTGAAGGGATAAGAAAGGAAACCATTGACCGCAGCTTCTTCTTGTGCCTTCACAGATACAACATTTTCTGCCATAAGAGTCAAACTCAGTGGTGCTGGTGACAGTGCTTTCTCGGGGATCTGTCTATCCCTATTAAAAAAAAAAAAGTTCCCACAGGAGCTAAAGACCATCCCAGTCCCCACCATTTACTGACCTTGATTTTCCTTCTCTGGCAGAAATTATTAGAATCATAAACTTAAAAACAAAACCAAGGGAAAGCCTCCAAAGTGTTATTCACACACACAGTGAACACAGTGGCGCTCAGAGGCAGAGAGGATAAAGCCATCACAGAAGTTAGTCACGCCACTTAACGTTCAGTCAAAAATCAAGGCACTACAGTGGATGTGGTATGGGAGGGAATGCAAACAAACTGGTAAACTGGCAGCTGAAATTCTAGCTTTTAAAGTTTGCCTATATTCTGCCATGGTTCTGCAGTAGAAACAACAGTTTGATTCTCAAAAGAAGATGAAACTCTGCTCCTCACAATGCATTGTAGCGCTGATGACCAAAGGAGAGGTCAGTTCCTTGCCTGGCTCTCGTCTGCAGAGGCTCCCCTACAGCCTGAGTATCTTGTAGAGCAGACTGCACTACACCAGTGTACTTCAAATCCAAGTGCACCACATGCCTTCAAGGCAAGGGGAATTTGTTACCGAGCAGAAATATCCTAGAAATAGGATATTCTTATTACAGGGCTGATACACTGTCCTGCTCTGCATACTTAATCCCCGCCCCTCAGTCTCCCCAGGACTTTCATGACCTAATGAAGCCACAAAAATTTTGCCACTGGCTTGAATATGTAGGGAGGAAGCAGGCTGGTGTTCCCTCTTACTAGCAGAAACATTCTTACTAACAGGAATAAATAATAAAATAAAATCACCAACATGCTTCAAACTGAGTGCAAAGTGTAAGAAAACAAAACGAAAAAATCCTACCCTCACTTTGTGCTTTGAGTTGTAAGGTCACCGTGGCCTTTGTGGTTTGCATTTCATTCAATGCTACGCAGGTGAAATTTGCTTGCAGATCCTCGTTTTTTATTTCAGTAATATACAAAGTTGCCTCTCTGTAATATTCTTGCTCACGCCCTTCAAAACTAATAGAGAGAGAAAGAGCTGGTACCATTGGCTTTAATAGCTAGGCACGGTTTGCACAGAAGAAAGATTATTCTGTGTTATATGTACTTACAAACTAGTTTTTTCATGAAATCTTGAAAAATCTAAGTATTTCACCTGGATGTTATCCACATCCCATGCGACAGCAGCCATTGGCGGTTTCTTAATCCCCAGACGGGCCTGACATTGCAGAGACAAAGCAGCACCTAATCAAGACACAGAGATGTAAACATTCCTTCATAAAAAGCAAGTACAATTTTATTTTTCTCATAACACCTTTTTCTACAAATCTTCATACCACCTGTGAGCTTTGTCTTAACAATTTTGACATATATTTCTGCTGAGAAAATGATCCATAGAAAAGACTTGAAAAGAAACAGTAAAAGGAGATTTTAACAAATGATCTAATACAACACCAGGAATAATTCCTAAACGGAATTATTTATATTTGCTATGATGAAGGCAACGGAGACATTACTTGTGATGCTTAACCCACGTAATCAACCGTCAAGGAACATGGAAAGTAAACGCTGGTTTACACACAAATATACATGCAAATAACAAAATGTCATTTAGTATATATTATTTTGCGCAAGTCTTGAGTGCAGAGTCTTATCTTGGATTTTATTCAAGCTGGACAAAAGTAAAGTGAACCAGTCCAAGCAAAACTAAAACAGGAAATTACTTATTAAGTATTTGTCATTAGGAAATACTTATTCCAAAGTAAGAGTTGCTGTTGCACTGGAAGAAGGTATAATTAAAACACTTTAAATTATTTCCATGTAAATCTGCATGTAAGCAGGGCTTAGATAAGATTAACAAATCATATGGCTTACATCCTGCATTAATATTAAGGAGAAATCCCTTCAGTTTTGCATATAGGAAACAATAGATCCAGTAGGCCAAAGGGATTTTAAATGTGAAGTAAATTTGCTCCTTGCAAGCAGTGCCAGATTATTTATTGTCCCAGAGGGGTGGGCAGAGTCCACAGACCACTAGAGACTAACCATCTTAGAGAAAGGTGGTCCTGGAGCACAGATTGGCTATTCTGAGTGACAAAGCAACTGGGGGAAAGATGAAAAAAAGAACGGGAATGCAAGTCAACATGGCAACTGCCTAAGTATCTGGCATCTCAGACAGTGCCCCCAGACCCCTGCAGTACCTGCTACCACAGCAGTGTTGCTGTAGGACAGAAACAGTAGAGAGGTAATTGTGATCCCAGTGGCTCAGATTCACCCCACCTGCCCTGGGAAACAAGTATCCTGGGCTACCTATTTATGTTTCCAATGGGGTCAGTTACTTTCTGGAGAGGTCCGCCTCTCTCCGTTGACTATACAAAAGCCCTAGATGGCTCTCACTCCTGCCACAAGCACCTTTCTCTGATGCTGCAATTTATGCAGGGTGAATCTGAACCACTGAGACCATCTATGGTCCTAAATGAAAGGGAGACAGGGAGCAAGCTCTGCATCACGGGCTCTTCAACTGCTATTTGTAAGTTCACTCCTTGGTCCTGTCTTTCAGCCCTCTTGGTATCTTCCATCCAGAGATGTCCGCTCAATGCTAGCCAATGTGGACATGAGCCAGGCAGCCCTCCATGGCCTCAGGGCCAGCAACCAGTCCCTTGCTCTCCTTCATTCATCAAGAGAGCCACAGCCACTGCCTCCAGACTGGAACCACAAGTAACAAGGAGTATCTCGAGTTCCAAGAACAGTCCATCCTTCTCTCTTAGGGGTTTCAAGGGATTTATCTAAAGCCCTCTTTGAAGTGGATGGAAGCTGTCACCCCTTCAGTTGAAATGTAATCATTGACCGTGTGAGTAATCCTCATCTATCTCAGTAAGGGTAGAATTTTTAAATCCCCTTAATTTGCTGCTTAATACCTAAATAACCTATCAGTTATATCTAACTTCACATCACTGTGCCTGGGGTAAATTAAATCTGGTAAACATTATGGTGCAAAAATATAATAAAAAATTCCATCATAGAATCTTCTTAAGATCACTGTGTTCGCTGGGTCATCACAAAATGTTTATTTAAAAACAATTTATAGTCT
Organism: Stercorarius parasiticus; assembly: GCA_013396915.1. NCBI lineage: Eukaryota > Metazoa > Chordata > Aves > Charadriiformes > Stercorariidae > Stercorarius > Stercorarius parasiticus. The sequence continues at coordinate 216,875 of VWZL01005203.1, read as the reverse complement.
GTACTTACCAAGCTCCACTTCTATTACATCCTTATCTTTTGGAAATAAAATTTGAGGAGGTAGAGGTGAGTGTTTTGCTTTAGAAATTAAGAAGGGAAAGAAAGCACATATTAGAAAGTTTTGAAAAAGCATTTTGTAAGATAATTATTACAATCTGTACAGTTAATATTTTAAGATCCCAAAGCAGAATTGCAAACTAACACTACAACAGTGCTTCACGTGTCTGTTGAGTCCATCTGATCTTATTCCTATGACCAAATATTCCTGGGGATTCTGTGCATATTAATAGTTTCAGTATTTTCCCTCCATTTATTTAATTTTCATTTTGTACATAAAGAGCAAGGAATATTTTTAGTTTCTCAAGTGGAAAAAAAAAAAGGCAAATGCAGTTATAGGTTTGTGTTTTTTCTAAGTTGCTTATTCTGTTTTTAAAAAGAGATAAAGAAATTCCTTCAGACATTGGAGAAATTACTCATGTCCATGAAATGAAATAGTGAATATGTATTTTCATGCAGTATCTGAACTGGGGACCCTCTAGCCCCCAACTGTCTGCCTGTGTTCCCCTCTGTCGCCCCCATCTCTGCATCCTGACAGCCGAGCACATCTGGTTCCCAGGTCCCTCTTTCTGCTCTCTGCGCACCGCTGCTGCACACAACTGCTTCCCATTATACCAGTCGGCCATGACATTGAGCATCCCTTATCATTACCTTTTAGAAAGAATACTGCTTTTCCTTTGATATATTTATTTTCCGTCCTCACTAATAATTGTTATGGACAGGTCCAAATTACATCCAGCCACTTGACTTGAATTAGGTATTTAAACTCTTTCAGAGGTTTTTCCCTTGGTGCATTTTTCTTCTTTTCTTGGTCTTTATACTGTCTCATATTTCCCACTCTCAAAACATTGCTTGCTACCTTTTCCCTAGTTAAGCTTTTTCGTCTCAAGGCAACTCTATGAAACCCCTAAAAAATCTGCAGGAACTCATTTAACACCCTGCCTCCCAGGCTGCCAGAAAAACAAATCTCTTTACCCATCCTAACTCTTTCTCATTTTCATTAGCTGGATCCGGTAAAAAAGAAGTCAGGAGAAAGTCAGTAACTTCCTAGCTAGCTGACTATGGTAAGTTCTTAGCTGCCAGCATTCAGAGGCAGAAGGTCCTCTGGGTCAGTGTGGATTTGCAAGGCAACAGGAATGTACATCATAAGCCAATATTATCAAAACATAACAGCTCCACTCATCAGCATACTAATTTTAAGGTCTGATAAAACCTCAAACAATTTGTCACTAAGTACTTTGAATTTAGTAAAAATTGGGCTCAGATTTCACATGTTATGTTGCAATCACTTCTTTCTGCAATGATTGCAAAAGAAAGTCAGACTAACTTCGAATTGAAGTCATTTGCCTGGATGCACCACAGGCTTTTGCAAATTTGGATATCTTTGTGCCAAATAAAACCCAGCAATTTTCATTGTAACATAGACATGACAATATTCCTGACCAGTTAGGGAAGTTATGGTGAAAGTACATTCAAGCAAAAATTGTTAGGCAGAGAAGTATCATGTAGACCAACAGGGTATTACAAGGAAGATGGGGAGGAAAGGCACTGCACCTCATATGCTACTGGCTTACTAGGTCTCAGCTCAAATCTGTCTTCTGTCCAGCTCAGAATAATCAGAACTCTGTTACTGAGATCTGGGCACAGCAGCAAAAGCTGGAATCAAGGCTCCTACACTCCAAATCTGCATTCTGGCCACAAAGCTGGGTCCCTTCCCACAGCAAAAAGATGTCAGTCTGCAAATTAACGTTATCTATTTAGGGACCAAAAAAAAACCCAAAAAACAAACAACCAAACCCAAGCCCTCCCTGTCCCCAAACCCCCAACAGCCCTCTGACTTTTTTTCTACTGATCTGATTGCAGAACTGAAGACACATTTTCAAGTCGTGGAAGTTGATACAATCTGAACTGCTGATTGCTGTGTGCTCTTCCCCTGACCACCATCCAAATACGAAGCCTCCCTGAGAGGATTGTATCCTAGAGGCGACCCAAAGTCCACACATCTCAGCCATTGTGGCTGAGTTCACAATAACAAAGACACAGTAATCACTGACCTCCACTCATTTTCTGTCTATATATATATTCTGGCATTTTGCCTCATTCAAGACAAATCTAGAAGTTTTTAAGACCTACTATCAAATTAATGCTAGATAATCAAGAGGACCAGAAAGCATTGAGTTGCAGGCCATCAACACATCAGTGATCCATTGACCATAACAAATTTCTCTCCCCTCGAACAAACAGAAAGCTGAGCTTTGTGGCAGCCCACTAAGGAGACCCTTAATTTCAGAAATAAGTACTACCAGACAGCTCTACCAACCACAGTATGTAACCAGAGTCATCAGAGACTTTTAAGAAAAAAGCTGAAAGTGACCAGGTCTGAATTTATCCACCCCCTCCTTGCTCCATGTGGATCCCCATCCACAAAATTCACGTAAAAAAGCAGATCTAAAGTTTCATTAAGAAGATAAAACAAACCAACAGAAACTCTTTTTCTCTGCAATGTACAAAAGGAGCTTCTTTTGCTTTGAGTAGACATCAGTCCTTACCCTCACTTATGAAAATCCTTGTTGCTGATACATTAAACACATTCCCTTTATGAGTGTAGATAAATTGACAAGTATAATAACCATCATCCTCCTTTCTTAGGTTTTTAATAAAAACGTATTTCTCTTCCTTGAGGTATCTCTCTCCCTGAAGAGGTTTGCAGTCCTGGAAAAGAAAACTAACTTTATTTGGCTGCAAATAGCTTCTGATACACAACTGGCATTATCAGGGTTCTCTTTACCTTGTACCACTGGATGATAGTAGCATTCTTATAATTGTCAATTGTAGGACAAACAATTCTTCCTCTTCCAGTGTCATTTGGGTAACGAATCTGACTTGGGAAACATACTCCTTGCTTGTATGGATGCACCTGCACACTCATGTTGAACAACTTTGTGCGATTATTTGAACTTTAAAAGTGGAAAAAAAGGTACATCAATGATAGTATTTTTATATGGAATATACTAAATATTTGTAACAAATGTGAGTTTTGGTTTTTATAAACATATGGATGGCTATTGTTGTTCAATCACAGATTGATTTTTGATGACCTGTCATAAAAATAGCAATTTCATAATGAAAAGTTACATGAATTTGTGTATACCATGAAAAAAAGGCATCATTTCCACAGATAATAATTAGATTGTATTATTAAAACATGGCGGGGGCAGAGGGGGCATAAGCAGTCTTACACTTTTCACTTTTCAATGTCGCACTTACAAATGTATAACACAAGTGTAGTTTCCAGAATCCTCCCTAGAAGTTGGCAGAAACCAAAGAAATCTATTTAAGGAAAATATTCGTGATCCCGTTTCTTCTGGAGGAATTATTTTGTTAGTATCTGTGTGATACCAGGTCACTTTCACAGATGAACTCCATCGGGGACATTTTATAACTAAAGCCTCACTTTCCATTGCATCAACTGCAAATGAACAAGAGATAAAAATACCAGATTAATTAAACCTTAGTCCCACTGAGACAGAGGAGAATTTAGCATTCCTGGATCAGTAGCCAGTCATGTGCCTCTAACTACCTTCCTTGAGTTTTCAGAGATTATATATAGAAAACTCATGCCCACTGGATAAAGAAAGAAATTTTTACCTTGAGTTATTGAGTCATTTGTTTGCAAAAATAGTAATTAATGTGTGGGACAGAAGGAAAAAAACCCCAACCCTAGATTCAAACCAGAAATACACTAAAAAATATGATGTTTTAATTGAAAAACAGTGATTTCTTGAAATGAACTTCTTATGCAAATCTTTGCTTAAAATCCTGGTTTTATTCAAAACAGGAATTTAAACACAAACAGAAAAGCACTGGCTTTAATGCTGTACAATGAAGTTAGCTTTCCTTACTTCAGTATAAATAATATTTATCAACAGAAAAGAGTTTTTGCTCTGCCTTTTTAATACATAAAAAGGAAATTAAGAATTTTTTTCTTTCACTGAAGAAAAAACTAGGAGGAGGAGGAAGCCTGCAGATAAGATCATCAAAAAAACCCCAAAAAAGACAAAAGCCAGAAGAGCTTCTCTCCATAGTTCACAGAAATGTGAAAAAAGTCAATGAAATGTAACAGACTGAAAGGAAGAATCTGATGGCAGGGTGAATAGACGCCAGAAAGGAATAAGAGACAAGTAAGAAGCATAGGAAGAAAACCACACACACTCACACAAAAGAAAAAAGAGGAAGGAGTTGGCAGTAAGGCATTAATTTATTATTTTTTTCAACTGAGTATATTTCTACTTTTGAATACTGAAACTGGTCCAGAGAAACTTGAATTAAACAATTATGACAGATATTTAAGTGTCCAGGCACCTGAATAGTGAACTGGCTGCTGAAAACAGAAACGCTAATCTGAAAGTTAAATTGCATTTTGGAGAAGAGAAAGATGAGAAAATAAACCAGGAGGGAGACTGCACAGAGATGGAGATTGGCAAAGGAGTTACAGTAGGTAAGGGAACATGAAAATGAGAGTAGGTAACCAAATAGCTAAACAAAGTAGAGAATCTCTATCAAAAATTATACTTTGTGGGAGTATTGCCACTGCCTGTCTTTAGACACGTAGGTGCACAAATCAGGTGGTGAGTCTCTCTACATGGTGAACACTTGGCTTCTGCTATGCTTCTTTCTAAAGAAGCGGCCTTCTCTACTGACATGACTTGTCTCCTCGCTTACTAATTCGGGCACCTAAATTAGCCACATCAGGTATGAGTAACCCCAAGCCCACCATTTTAACAGCATTCCCACCCATGAGCCTTGCAAGTATAGTGGGATGTATGAGGCGTGTCAGGAAAGTGGGCATTGCCCCACCGAAGGAAGAATATATTGGAAATACAGCTTTCTTCCAGGAAAAAGAAGAGGAGAGGGAACACATAGAAAATGAGAGGCCTCATCTAAACTCAATGGCATCAGTGAAAATTATCTTGTCAAGTTCTTCAGCAGAATTTGGCCTCTTAATAAATCTAATGTGTTTGAAAATTAACATTCATATTGTAAAATTGAGAATATGGGGAAATATTTAGAGAACATATCTTATAATGTTTTTCAGACAAATAAGCAGCTCAGCTGGAGACTAGAACTACATGAGTGCTATGTAAATGTGCATCACTGGTCAGCACTGGCCAGCATTATATAGCTGAGTCAACAGACCTGACCAGTCAGAAAGGGCTTACTGTCTTGAACATCCCCTATATGCAGGGAAATGTTATTGTTACATTGCACTTGTATGTTACCACCCCAAAACCAGGACATTAAAAAACATTTTTAGAGAGCAAAGCGCCAAGTTACGTCTCTGGTTCAGCAGGATGCATACACATGTGCCCTGTTCAGGGCAACTTAATCGTGTTCTTGGAGATTTTGCCCAGCTGGGGCCTGGAACACCAGCTACTCTCAAATCCTTTCAAAAAGACCCTTTTCTTTCTGCTTGCAGAGATGCCAAGGAGCAGAAGTAGAACCTAGGCTTAATGTCAGAGAAATGGACAGTACTCGGTGCATTTTAATATACAGAGAAAACACATAAAGCTAGATTTGAAACTGTGATTTTCGGCTTGAGGAAAACTATCTAATTTTAGGTTTTAAAAAAATTGCCAATTTGGGAACAGCCTACACATTTCTACAGAATAAACCTCATCAGAAATTATTTTTAAAATTAACTTACATGTTTCAGATGTCATGGAAACCGAGAGGAAGGCAGATAGTAAGATCAGATGTACACACCCCATCATACTTCTAAACCAAAAAGAAAAACATTGATATCTCAGAATATACTCTGGCTGCACCAGTTATGCTACTGACATGGTACTGATGTACATCTGCTAACAGATAATGGTATCATGCAATGATAAACTGCACCATGCGAGCTGCTCTGTACAGAGTGTGTGTGTAGCAGTGGTTTTACAGCTTTGAGATGATCCTCTTTATTCTATAATCAGTGCAATAGTTGATGTTCCATTGAAACTACTGTTATGACTTAGTTTAATGGGCGTGGGGGAATTACCCTGCCATGGTGGGCCTCAGGCAGAGGCCTCTTCTTGCTTAGTTGCTTTTTTTTTTTTTTTTAAGGAAGCCAAATGTACATTGGCATTCTCTTCATAGTCCAATGCAGAAAAAAATATACCTCAATTTAGCAAAGGATAGACCCTGGATTTGACAATATATACCCTGGCTTTGAATTAAGCTCACATCCAATCAACTGCTTAGGTACACAACACCTTTTTGGCTTTCCATAGAGGTCAAGCTTCAGTGACAGCTTCTCTAGGAAAGCATTTAACAGTAAGAACAAAACCAGGTGAGTGTCAACAGTAATGCTAACCTGAAGGGGAACTGAAGAAATTGACTGGAAAGGAACATATATTATACTCAAGTAACAGCAGTAGAGCAGATCCCATGCCTCACTGATGTTTTCATTTGTGTCTAATTGATATCCACCTGTAATTCACAGGATGCGGTGCGGCCCAGGCACTCTCCAGCAAACCCCTTTATTAAAGAAACTGGTTATTTGTCTGTGGACACTAAATTGACCTAATCTCGGAATAACTCAGGACACAGCAGACACGCAATCCAGCTATACTACGCAGCTGTTAGCGTTCTACTTACCATTAATAAAGCCTTCGCTTGAATGCTGTCCTTCACTGCAGATCACAGAGCAGTGGATTCTACCATCATGTGTGAGGAAGAAGCAGTCCCAGGGTGCTACCGATGGCAGATAAGTTTTCAAGAGAAATCACGTTAGAAACAGGTTCTAATTTATCTTGCAGATAGTGAGCACAAGAGAAGTAGTGAAAAACAGGCAAGAAATGTACAGGCAGGGTAAGTACGGTCGTCACACTTACAGCAAGGAATTTTTATTTCAGTGCCAAGGATTTCCAGACTAAACAAACATTGACAGACCTTATCAAGACCTACATTTTTGCCAAGTCTGAAATTCAGAACAAACTCGATTTTGAGCTTTCAGAAATGTCATTTGCTTTTTATTGATATGGAAAGTTTCTTCTTTTAGAAGGTTTAATAACATCTAGAGGCTTATTCTTAAAACTTTAAAAAATAATAACAGAATTTAGTGTTGGAAAAGAAAAGCGTGCAAACTGAAGTGTAGATATTTTGCAGTGATACTCACAAATCACAGAAAAGATGAGGTTTAGACCAAAAAAGCAGCATCCCAGCTTTAATGTCATGGCAAGGCTGATGTCGTGCTTTTTATGGGAAGCAAGTAAACAGCCAGGAGCTCCTAGAAGCAATGTGCATGAGCAATGCTCACTTTCATTAGAGCTGGAGAAAAACACCACATAGAAGCACATGCAGTCTATTGACTTCTTTCATTTTAAGGAAATCTTAGGCCAGGTTAATAGATTTTTAGGAGGTACTTTTCAACACAACAAACATCAGGAGTTTTGCCCTGGAAGGAAGGAATGAGCTGGCCCAGAAGAGGGTCCAGGAGTGACCTGGGACAGGATAGGCCCTCAGGGAAGAAAGATACAGAGCAAAACAGCACACAACAAATATTCACAGCTTCAACACAGCAATGCATTTTTCTTTGTTCATCCTTTAAAGCAGAAGGCTTGTTCCTAGAACTTATTTCTGAGACTCCCAGGAAGCAAACTAGATCGGCAGGTGGCAGCAGGGAGCTGAGTTTCACATAGCCTGATTATTAGAGGCCTGGATCCAGCTCAGGACCTAAACAGGTCCTGTATTTGCCAGCAACTCTGTTGACTTCATTCACCAGCTAATATCTACCTTGATCGCAGTTGAAAAATTATATGGGGTCACGGCTCCTTGAGTTAGTTTCACTGAGCCTTGTTACAATATAGATCTGCTCTAAAACACCTCTTCATTCTCTGCAGTAATTTCCACTGTAGTTAACTATCTTTCACTACCTGTTACTGTACGTAATCTTATTGATCCATATCAGCTTTGGTTACCCTATGTCTCACTTGTTTTTTCTCACAGAAATTATTTTTTTCACTTGCAGCTCACAAGAGCCATTACTGATCATTCCCAATAATTCATCATCTCCAGACACTTGTGACTTTGCTATTTAGCATTGGCTTGTGCAGAGGAAACCTCTTCTTCCTAAAAGGTCCTTCTGTCCAGCCAGATGTCCCGTTTTGCAAGCTGACTTTAAACTATTTGGTACCCACATACATTTGGAATGGCTCGTTTGTTCCAGAGAGGGACAGACCGACGCGTCTGGGAGTGCAGCAGGGTATATACATAGTCAGAACTAGTGGTATAGCAAGGGAAGGTGAATCCCTCCAAAGGATATTTATGCAGCCTTCCAGAGCACTGTGCCATCAGTTTCTGAATGCCTACAGCATGCAAAATACACCTATGTGTATACACACAAACAAACATGATATGCAAAACACTAGCTGCAGCAGGGCTGGTTCGTACAACTGAGATTAGATACATCTATATCAACTGAGTCTCTGCAGTGAAGTCTCCAAACAGACCCTAACAATCAGCTAAGTGAAGAACTCTAAGCTGTATAATAAGTAGAATCCAATGTTGTTAGAGTATTTGAGCAACTAAATAGACATAAAAAATATTCAGAATATGGCTTTTCTGCTGGGAGCCTTTTCCCTCCAAGTGTTTGTTTCTGTTCCACGAACCTATTTGCCCCCAATGAGGTATATGAGCAGTTACACTAAATGGCCTGCTACTTTTCAGAGCTATTTTGTTTAAACAAGAAGATACTTCATCAAGATGACAAAAAGTAAAACTGATTTTTAAAGGAAAACCAGTTTCATAGACTAGTTATGGAGATTGTCTGAAATCAGGTTCTTTCTCATTTCATGTTTTATTTGTACGTGTCTATATTGTATTTGACCACAACTGAAACCACTATTGGAGATGCGGGTGAGTCCCTTATTGCCAGTGCTATTGCAGCCCTAGAAATGGAAGGATGGTCATTAACAAGAAGTTGCAAGGAGCTGTGCTTTCTATATTTTTGAGATACAGTTTTGTCCAGGAATAGTGGCAGCCAATTACTTGCCTTCACCAACTCTTCTAACAAGTGCCAGAATGATCCAGGAGTAAGAAATTTGCATTTGCCTATCATCGTATTTGCCAGTTATTGTACTTACCCTTCTGTTTCTTGAAAAAGTATGTCTTCGAGAGATCTTACACATACTGGGCTACCAGCCTGCACCAAAACAGTGCAACATAGTTGTACTGAAAGCACAGATTCTCCCCACCTAACTCTGATGATTGCTTTATGGATTTTCCCCCCATCTTTAAGTTGCCATGTATTGGTGGTAGTTTAAGTAGAGTTTGGGGTTTGTGTGTTCGAATACATGCAATGTATGGGGCTCTAGTTAAAGAGGCATATTCCCTGAAAATACAAAGAGCTCAGGCAATTCAAAGAACAATGTGATTCTGTTTGCAATTTCCAAAGTCAGCAGCAAACTGCCAAATTACCTTAGTAAAAACCGAGGCAGAGATTGCAGTTCTAGACAGCAAATTGAAAGAGAAGGACTGATTCACTAGTGCCTGACGGCTTGTGGCATTACTCGGTGCAAAGCAAAATGAAAGCATCCACACATCCGTCAAATAAAAAGGGCATTATGAGGCACAAGACAAAGGCACTAAGACACCTCACGTCTCACAATCAAAAGGAAGAAGTTCGTGTAGCTTGAAGCACTGAAAGACAAAGGACCTGATTTCTGGAAATAGTTGAGTTGTCTTTCTGCTTTTGCAGATGTATTTAGAACTTATGTTTTATTACATTAGTCTGAAGTAAAATCTGCGTAACAGATTTTTGGGTCCCCAGTATACCATAAATTTAGACTGCTAATATTCAGGGGAAAAAGGAAAAGGAGAGATTTTCCATAAATCTCTTTCTTCCTATAGCTCACAATAACTGTATGTTATGAGCTTAATTCTAAGCTCTGTGAAGGAAAACTTCGGAATGATGCTGAAAAAGCACTAGATCCAAATACAGAGATTTGGGATAACCACCTGAGTATGTCAAAACCTAGCCCCCAAAATCAAATACTAAAGGAAGATGAAAGAACTGGGAACCCCCTAGTTTTGTTACAGAAGTAGTAGTCTATAGGGCTTAACTCCTTGCTTCTCCAAAGGCAACTGTGTTAGTAACATATTTGTGATTTTTTTTCCACAACTGTATTTGGCAACAAACTGTTTATAGTACTGTTTATATAAGTGAACAAACATTATAAAGATACCATACCTTGCAACCTAATAAAACTTGGAAATGGTATTGCAATATCTACTTTTAAAAACCTAACAGACTTTACAATGTAAACATACCACAAAATACCAGTTGCGTGAAATTTGTTTACTAAGACATAAAATTCATTTATTCACCTTTTGAAAGTTATTTTCATTCTTTTACCAAACCAGAAAACCCATTCAGACTGAAGATGAGCTATTAAAATAGCAGCAGTAACACTGAACTTCTTCCAGAACTAGCACTCACAATAGTTAACACCTACACTAGTTACAGCTGTAAGTGCAAAATTTAGGAATTCCAATATTTAAGAATGGAAATGGTAGAATTGATATACACATTATTCATACAAGTTATTTTGAAGCAAAAAGGTACATAAATATACTAAACTCTGAAAAATCCATTGCACAGTAAATATTTTCTGTGTCTTTGAATAATTAGTAAAAATATCTGCCAGAAAAGTGAGGACAAATCCATTTCTAAATACACTTCATTGTAAGATAAGCCTTTATCCTGTTCCCAAAATTATTTGTCTATCACGTAAGTGTATCCCCTATTTAAAGCTAATATTTTTTCTTGAGATAAAGAAGCACATAAATAAAATGAAATAAACTTTCTTCTAAAATACTTTGCACTATTTCCAGCAGCATCAGTTATTTTTGGTTAAATGATAATATAAAAATTCAGCCTACCCTCTGGAAAATTCAGAAAGCAGAGAAGTGGCTTGCTCTCTCTGGCTGGGTCTTTTGCACTTATTTCTCTGCTGTAGCTTGTACTAGATATTATTGGGAACTCTTTTTAACTGGCTTGTGCAATTCATATCTGTAGGAGCAAGACAGACAGCTGCAGTTTGAGACACCTCCCACTGAACTGAGCAGAAAATGCAAACTACTGTAGGAACCTTAGGTACCTATCAGAAACGACATCTCATAGTTCCAATTAATCAGATATCTTTTACCAATAGCATAGGTTTCCCGTTAATGACAAGTTATCACATTTCAGCATGATTATATTCCAATAAATCTGCTGTCTGGTTATTGCCCGGGGAGAACAAAGAAGAGACACTCAGCCAGTAGAGGGTGCTTTGAAACAGATTTTGTTTGAAAACAAGTGACAATTCTGCCTGGTCTAGTCAGACAGCAGCTCCCAGAGAACAGCTCTAAAGTCCCTGGAGCACCAGGAACAGGTTTTAGTGAAGGAAACCGCTTCACTGAAGCCAAGCTGACAAAAGTTGTCTGCACCAGCAGCTAAATGAAGTCTCTGAGGGAAAGAAGGCTGGAGGGGCAGAGCAGTTCCACAGGAAATCCACAAGCAGCTCCGGGAAAGAAAGAGGAGAGGGAGAAGTAGCCGCAGTGGTGGACATGACCCAGTGTACACAGTGTACAGAGAGACGTGACCCAGTGCACGGCGCAGGTATTCAGGAGGCTGTACAAGCCACCAAACATCTGAAAGACATTTTCAGAGAGCACTGTTCAAGACTCCTGAGCAACCTTCCAAACATCAGCACCAAACCTGGACCCATCAGACCAAAGGTCCCAAACTATCCCCTTCTTATGCAGCAGCTGGTCTAAAGGGGTAATCTCAGTATCAAATCAGCCAAATTCCAGGGGACAAATCAGTTCATATATCTTAGCAGAATAACCCCTAAAGACATTTTGAGAATCAACTGTTCATTCTTTCTTTAACCAAAGAATTTATGCTACGGTCATTCCAACTCTAATTTTTCCCTGGCAGAGTTATGAACACCATTTATCAGTTCCCCTGTTCCTGTGACTCTGCTGTCAGCATGCAGCAACTCCACATCAATACACAAAGATGCAGCAATTATACACCAGTATGCAAAAATCTTACTGATGTCACACCCATGCTTTCCCCGGTTCTTGGTGTAGCATTTCCTTTGAAGTGGTCTGGGGGTTGCACTTCCCATATGACACAGATAATGCAAAAGAGCTCAAAAAACCCCAACCCTGCAACAATGAAATCTCACAATAGTCAGCCATATTTGGGGTCAGCTCAGATTCCTACCTTGAAAAGCTCACAAGCCACTCCCTGCTCAGGTTTGTGCAGTTTCATCGGAATCAAGACCTTCCTCATTTTCTGACACCATTTTCTAGAGACTCAGACAAAAAGTCTGGAGCAACCATCTGCATTCAGTGGTAGATTCAGCATCCTCTCACCAAAACATGTCAGATTACTCCAGGGAAACGTTAAATACATTCGGGTCAAACTAACTTTGATTGCCCGGATACAGAATGAGTTCTTCTGTCATAAAGTCCACTGAAACATAGATCAGAGATGCTTATTGTGTTGCTCTGCAATTCAGAAGAGACCTTCATCCATTCCCTATGCCCAGGTTGTTCCCAGATCATGATGGAGGTGGGAAACAGAGCTCCTGGCAAAAGGGTATATAGTTGCCAGCTGAGCAAAAGCCATCCTGCAGCTTTCATAAGAAACTATAATCTATGTTAATGCTTTGTAACTTTTGGTCCAGCTTCTAAAAAAATTCCTAGTTGATAAGTATATGGAAAAATGTGCTTACATAAAAATGGCAAGGAATTTCTTTGAGGACTTAGATGCCTCATGCTCCTTTGACAGCCTGTAGGCACAGCACTCCAACAAGCAAGAGAATCATCTGTTCTCCAAGCAAAGAGGTCAAGAAGTAATGGGCTTAAACTGAAGCAGGGAATAGTTAGGCAAGACAAGCAGGAAAAATCTTTTAACAGGAAAGCTAGTGAACCACTGGAAGAGTTTGCTGGGAACCTAGTAGAGCTGCCATTAGGTTTTAGATGTTAAAGAAAAATCTGGTATTGGTATCAAGATGCTGTAGATGGCCCCACAGATCCTTACCAGGACTAGGAGTAAATGGCCCAGAGATGTCTGTGATTCAGTGGCTGGGTTTGGTACAGCATGGCTGTATGAACTTAATTCAGTTGCACTGGCAAATCGACTCCTGAGCTGTGAAAAGTATGCAAGTTAAAGCCATGCTAGATACAAAAAGTGAAAACCCAGATCGAATGAAGTTATTGCGATCATATGAGTTAGGAGTTCAAGCATTCAAGAGAAAAAATGATGACATGAAAAAAGATAAAATCCTGAGATAAAAAGCAGAGATATGAAAACAGCAACTCAGCAACATCAGGGTTCACTCTGCTCCAAGAAATAATGCTTAGCCTAGCAGCGTATTAGTCCTGGGTGTCTAATACCTACCTCTATTAGCCAGGAAATAATTTCTGTGTACATTTTTTGCACCCTGCTTGCAGACAGTCTTGCACACAGTAGGGGACACCTGGACAGAAGTGACCCTGGCAGGGAAGGTTTCACTATCATCTACATTTGTTGAGGCCAAGCTAGGGAACACTGGTGGAGTTAGCAAATAGCCAGGTGGCAGGGGAAGCTGTTGTTGAGTGTGTCCATACACATAGTAGGTCTAATGTTTTTCAGCTGGTGGGGATCCACCCTACCGAGGTTGCACTATCCTTCCTGTTCCCCTGTGTTGTGGTGCCTTACTTGTGGCTAGCATAGGCACCTCATGCTTTGTGCAAAACAGAAATTAGAAAGATTTTTCAAGAGTTGTAATATTCTTATGGGGATGGACCCCTCTTACCCCAAGGTTAAGAGTTGCCCCTGGTCTTTATCATGAATCATGCAGTCCTATTACCACCCACATGGCGATAAAGACGAATGGGTTGGTCCCCAAATAGCTCTGCTGATTCTTTTCTTAGAGAAGTTTGAGACAGTTATCCCAAGAAGACACTGTCAGGGGGTACATGCCTAACCAGAGTGTATTGTGTTTATGTGGCAAGACTTGAGGGGGTGCAGGGGTGGCTTCTGTGAGAAGACCGCACAGGGAAGTAGTTGAGGCACCATCCCTGGAGGTGTTTAAAAGATGGGTAGACCTAGTGCTTAGCAACATGGTTTAGTGATGGTTTTTGTCAGTGATAGGTTGATGGTTGGACTAGATGATCTGAAAGGTCCCTTCCAACCTAGGCCATTCTATGATTCTATGATTCTAAGACACCAGGAGCTTCCCCCATGTTGGACAGAGCCAGTTTCAGCTGGCTCCAGACAGACCCACCACTGGCCAAAGCTGAGTCCATCAGCGACATTGGTAGCACCTCTGGGATAACATATTTAAGAAAGGGTAAAAACTGCTGCACAACTGTGAGAGAGAAGTGAGACAATGTGAGAGAAACAACCCTACAGACACCAAGGTCAGTGAAGAAGGAGGGGGAGGAGGTGCTTCAGGCGCCAGAGCAGAGGTTGCCCCGCAGCCTGTGGAGAAGACCATGGTGATGCAGGTTGTTGCCCTGCAGCCGATGGAGGACCATGGTGGAGCAGACATACACAGTGGAGCAGGTGGCTGTGCCCTAAAGGAAGCTGTTGCCCATGACGGCCCCATGCTGAAGCAGGCTCCTGGCAGGAACTGAGGCCGTGGAGAGGAGCCCATACAGAAGCAGGTTTTCCAGCAGGTCCTGTGGCCTGTGGGGGACCCACACTAGAGCAGTCTGTTCCTGAAGGCTGCACCCCATGGAAAGGACCCACACTGGAGCAATTTGTGAAGAACTGTAGCCCATGGGAAGAGCCCACATCAGAAAAGTTTGTGAAGGACTGTCTCCCATGGGAGGGACCTCACACTGCAGCAGGGGAAGAGCATGAGGAGGAAGGAGCAGCAGAAACAAAATGTTATGAACTGATCAAAACACCTGTTCCCCATCCCCCTGCACTGCTCAGGGGAAGGAGGTAGAGCCTGGGAAGAAGGGAGGGGTGGGGGGAAGGTGGTTTTAGTTTGGTTTTATTTTTCACTACCCTACTCTATTATTAATTGGCAATAAATTAATTTCCCCAAGTTGAGTCTGACTTGCCCTTGACAGTAATTGATCTCCCTGTGCTTATCTCAACACATGAACTTTTCATAGTATTTCCTCCCCCTGTTCTGTTGAGGAGGGGGAGTGATAGAGCAGCTTGGTGGGCACCTGGCAGCCAGCCAAGGTCAACTGTCATGGCAGGGTGCCACACAACAGTAGGTGAGGACATACATGTGGACATAAAAGGATTAACAAGAATTTAAGTTTTACAAAGCCATCAGTACTTTCAGCATACTCGTCTTTCTCCTTCGTCCCACCAAGGCAGAGCTATTGAGTTTTCAGCTCCACTATAGCTGCCATTAAAGTTCAGATGATGCAAAACGGAGGTGAGAATATCTTGAAGGAAGCAATTGGCTAAAGTAACAATAATTATATCTGCCCTTTTTAATGTGGCTGGCATGTATTTACCTTTGGGTTGCACATTGATGCGCTACTTGGGAAGTCATTTGATCACCAGCAGTTTATAAAAGATCTTAAAAATGATAGTTATGTAGTCCAGCTAAGGACAATATTGAAACAAAAATCTTGACACCACCCCAAAGCCTTTGTATCTTTAAACCAGATTCCCTTTCTAAAGCAGTTCTCAATTTCTCTGCTCCATGCCTTGCCCCAAAAGGAAAGCAGATGCGCCACCATCCCACAGAGGCTGGATACAGACAGCCAGAATGAAAATAACAGCAGCTGTTCTGAATGTCACCGGGCCACCAGCAAGATCCCCGGGGGGGAGACCACAAAGCCCGCCAGAGAGAGGATCGGTGCACTACATCTGTTGCTCTTATGGAAATAAAAATACTCCACTGAGTCTCCAGGATCTTCCATTCCCACAGGTGGTCCTGTCCTTGGATACCAGAATGCCTTACAATACAGAGATGACAGTGAGTCTGAGCAGGCAAGTATCTTTGGGCAAGGAACCTATCCAAAGTTTATCCACAAAAGAAAAGCTGAATAAACCAGCCCTCCTGTGTCCAATTAACTTCAGGGTGAAGTGAAATTTTCCAAATTTGAAGTCAAAGACCATTAGATCCAAGAGGTCATTCCTTGGTGCAACAGCATAGACTAATACCAGAAGTCCCAGGCCCTTACAGCCAACCGTCCCCTCGGAGTGCACGGGAAGCTAACCTCCTCCTGTGCAGCACCTGCTGTATTTCCCCTTACTGTGGAAACAGAAGATTATTCAGCAAATTGTTGTTATTCCTATCTGACCTCTTGACTGAGAATGAGGAGTTTTTTCTACATGATTTCTTAGGAAGAAACTTCTACAAATACACGGCATTCTGGAAATCATCACCTGGATGCAAAGACACAGTTCTTACTAATTTATACAATAAAATGAATTTGGATTCTCTGGAAAGTCATTGAGGATCATTTGTTGACAAAGGATGTTGTTCATAATGACTTTTTACTATATAGTCTTGTTTTTTCCTTAATGTGTGTGAATTACTGGAATTTAATGTTTTACTGATAAAAGAAGGTCATGACTTACTGACAGCATGCAGGAGCAGAGCTTTAGTTGTAAAAATTATTTATATTCTTTATAATACCGCTATTAAGAAAATGTCTGGGTTTTTAGAAGAACATTTTTCTGATAATTATCTCGTATTTTCTATCAGATCTGGCTACAACTTGGAGCTTGCATGCCTTGAAAGTTTAAAATATTTTGGAAAGAAAAACAAGGCTTCTCATGAAAACTAGAACTTCTGAGATTTTCCTATGAAAAGGAAATGTCACCCAACCTATTTTTGCTAGAATAAAAAATCATCATTTTTGTTAGGTTTTTTATAGTTGAAGAAGACAGATGTCCAGACCCCAAGGAGTCCCCTGCTAAAGTTCAGAAATCCTTAAAACGCCTAATCCTTAGACCTTAGAGCACTTGTAAAACCAGAGAGGGCAAGGGCTAGAGAATGAAAACCTTCTCTGGCCCTGGCTCCCAGAAGACAGTTACATGAAAACGAGGACAGAGTATGTCAGCAATCGGGCTGTTTATTGTAGAACTGCATATAACCAGTTTGTCCAGGTGCCAGAAATTTTGGGAACACAGTTAGTTTCCTGTCTCTGTAAGCTTTAGAGATACCAAATGGCATGCATAGTTCCTTTCAGCAATTATTACCTGAGGTTTCAGGCTGTTTCTTTCACTATGAAAATATAAACTCAACACTCAACAAAACCTTTTTTCTCTCCCCTCACTAAGCAAAACTCCTCTGTTTATGGAAAACCTTGCAGCTCTCCATGTGATTTCTTGCAAGTCTTCTTGGGAGATGAGCTGTTCCAAGAACCAAGCTTCTTTTCCTGTCAATCTAAAATGAGATATTTGTTCACATCTGTGGTCACCATGCCTACTCCCCCTGCATAACATAGACTTGGTGTATCAATTGCTCACCTTTCTATTGTCCCCTAGGGTCAAACGCCTCATTTCTGTAGGATTCTACATGGAAAACAACCTGTATGTAACTATGGCCTCTTGCAAACCCAGGCAGGTCTTCACCAGGGTTATTTCACAGATTTGAGAGGTCATTGTGTACAACAATTTGGCCTGCCAGGTGCCAATAAGAAGCACCAGCTTCTGGGAAGATTTAGGAGAAACCTTACCCCATTTGCTTTCCCCGTGGGATGTAAGTGGTGTAATACAGGCAACCCACTACTACACAGGAATTCAGTGCTGAATGGTGGAGTTTCTTCACATTAGGCAAACATTTTCTAAAGACATTTATTCTTTTGATTTTGTGTCCATGTGTGACTTCTGGGAGGCAGCTCTCTGAAGCAGTGGAGTACAAGCTCCCCCAGAGCCCCTGTGAGTTTAATCCACAATTAATCAATGCCTACACTAGAAATGTGAGTGTTCAGCATGGATTCAGCCAGAAATGGAGGTCAGTTCATGTCTGGGTGTTTTTACCCAAAAGTGTTTGATTAGAAACCTCTCTGTTCCACCTCATTTCCATGGCCAGCAGCAGAACTTGCACAGTCTCCTAGCTGCTTCTGAGGAACTCAGTGCCTTCAAGAGCTGCAGGTTTCAAGCTCTCCTGCCTGATTGCTCTCAGAGTCCATGACCACAGGCCAAACTTTTCCTAGGCTAATGTTCCTAGACAGCTAACAGCCTGCAGAAGCAAGCTTGTCCAAGACCTCCCACATTAGCAGTGAAGGACGTACTCTGCATCGTACATGAGCAGGTACGTCTCTCTGTCATCCTCTCACCACATCACAGCCTCACACGCTGGAGCCCAACAGCCATACTAACTACCTGTGGCTCCCAGACACACCAGTCCACGACTGAGGCTCTAGGACAGGACCCAAATGTTGGAAGTTTCCTATATCCTGTGAAACTAATTGAAACCCAAGGGCCACTCTGTCAGTCAGTTCTGCAGCAGAATGATTGCTTTCAGACAATGGATAAATTTTCATGGTTTACTTGGTTTGCTATTGTTAGCCATTGATCTACATAAAGAAATATTCTTGGAGAAATAATCTTACCAACACATTGAAAGCGATCGGCTTTCACTACCTGGGAAGGACATCTTGGGGTCATTTTGGATTTTCTTTGAAAACAGCCAATGTTCAGCAGCTGTCAAGAGGGCAAACAGATCGTGAGGAGTTATTAGCAAAAGAAGAGAACAAAACAGGAAATGTTATTACACTGATGCAACATATCCTTATCTTGAGCAGTGTATGTAATTCTGATTGCCAGTGACAAAAAGGATATAATAGCATGAAAAAAGTTACTAAAAAGAGCAGTAAGGATATCAGAGGTAGAGAAGGCTTTTGCTGCAAGGATAAGTCAAATTGACTGGCAATCTGTAGCTGAGAAAAGGGAGGACTTTCAGCACTAGGAAAAATTATACAGGGAACGATTTTTCAGTACCTCTTATGATAAAAGAAATAGGGAAAGAATCAGGCACATGAAGTGCCACATGAAGTTGTCAAAAGTAGATGCATAGTTGGGTTCGAAAGGCACGACTCAAATCTAAGAAGGAGAGATACATTGATCACCATTGAAGATGCTGCTGGAAAAGCTACTTTAAACTGAGGATGTTCATCCCACATGATTGACAGGGTTCATCATCCTCTCCTTTGCCTGTTTTTGGTGGCCTGTGCTTCTGGTTAGCAATAGAATACAGACCTGGGGACGGGGGGTGGGGGAGATTGTGCGAGCTGGTATGATAGCTGTTATTTTCTTACATTAATAGGGAAACAGAAGAAACAAAAAAGTGAAGGGAAGTAACTCTTATTTGAGTTTAAATTCCTTTTTTTCCATTTCCAGGGAAACGGCACTTCAGTGTCAAAGATAAACCATATTCCACCTCCTTTATCTTTACAAAAGAGCAGTTGAAACAAGTAGGCCTAAAAGAAGAAAAATTCAAGGATGCTTAGTTCTTATTACCTAATGTGGACTTGTTCGTATCTCTCAGGGTAAATAAAGATCCCTAATGCAGAAG
Organism: Stercorarius parasiticus; assembly: GCA_013396915.1. Lineage (NCBI taxonomy): Eukaryota > Metazoa > Chordata > Aves > Charadriiformes > Stercorariidae > Stercorarius > Stercorarius parasiticus. Next base: position 197,293 of record VWZL01005203.1, on the reverse strand, counting down.
TAGAAGTAATAAAAATGATAAAAAATTATTAAAATTGCATATAAGTTCAGTGAATACCTGTCCTGCAAAGACTGACAAATCAAGCCCTCACGTACTCTTGATTCCACAGAGTCAGCGTGCACTGTGCATCAGGCCCCCAAGCAAGTGCCAGCTACCCTGCATGGTTCGTTCAGATAATTGCATGTTAGGGACTGCTACAGCCTGTGTGCAGATTATTGATTAGCTCAGTCATGATCTTGAGGCTCTTGTGCCTTAAATGAATTGTTTGACACCCTCAGGTGACATTACATACACACACGCTACGTAACACACTACTCATAGTCTATGTCGCTGGGTGGAGGATGCTCCCTGGCCAACTCCGTATTGCCCCAGCATCCTCAGTGCAGGCACGCCCACACTTCTGGGGATGTCATAGGACAGGTAGGTGACATGGAGATGACACACTGCACATCCAGACAGTAATAAGATTTGCTATTTTCTTACTTTAAAGAAGTTGCAGACTAGCAGGAGACTTCTTTCCTGGTATTCATTTCCAATATCCAGGAAAAAAGTTATTTTGGTGCACTATAAAGGATAGAGTCAGTTTGCTGTTCCCAAAGGCCATGCAAGCCCAGACAACATAGACATGGCCACAAATTGTCTATCATTCAGGCTCCAACTGTCATGTATTTCTAGCTAAATATTGCTTGAATTGAGATTTAGAAAATAGGACTGACTCACACCTCAGGAAAAAATCGCATATATACTATGTCCAGCACTGCCTGAACTCATTCAAAGTCTCTTCTGTGCTTAAGACAGGCACTCTACACACTCAGAATCCCATCCTCTGGAAAGGACAAGGATATCTCTCCAATGTAAAATCATTTACAGCTCAGACTGAGAACAATCCACAATGCCCAGACAAGGCTTTCAGCCAGAAGACTTATCCAGAAACATGAAGACCCAGCTTCTAAGATCTCTAGAGGCTTCTACATCACAGGAAGAACCCTTCACCCTGCCCACTGAAACTGGGATGCTACATGTTGGGGTTTATAAATTGTGGGGAAGGCAGAGAACAGCCAAGAGTGAATTTGACTCTAGACACGTGGGGGGTGGACATAAATAAGAAATTTGTATTCTGAGGCTCTGACTCCTCTTAAGTGGGTTGGGCTCCCTCACATTTGCTTTCAACATGCAAAACTGCACTAGCAGGTACAAATTGGTCCAGGTACCTCAGAAGAAGCAGAAAGTGTCCTAGGAGGAGTTGAGGGAGCATGTTCTCCTTCAGGGCAAGAGAAGTCACCAGTTTCCTGATGACTGCTCTAATTACAAGGCTAGTATGAGAATGAAGAACTGAGCGGGGGCGCACCATGCACTCAGATTTTTTGTATCATCAGAGCCGTTTCTGCTTCGTTAGCATCTATTCTCAGAAGACAGATAGCCAGCTTACATCACGACTCAGGGTGGAAGTAAGCATTTCCTATTAGTTCTCTCTACAGTCAACGGCAAGGGTCAAGAGTAGCCAATTTAGGGAGCAGAACTCCCTCTGAAGGTGTTAGAGGTCCTCACCTTCTGCCACTAACCAGAAAGGCATATTAGACTGTCCCTTTCCCTTTGGGGGGGGGTGTGAGTCTAAATTCAGGCAAAGGCATTGCCCATAGACACTCACATTTCTAGCTCTGCAGGATATCACAGAAATAATACTATGTTCGTGCACATTAATTTATCCTAGTTTTCTGAATGAGAGTGCTTGTGTGGAGAGCTCTTTCTACAGACTTTCCTCCTGTTGCTATCACAAAGCTTATTGATACTGCAAAGCCAGCATAAAGTTTCTATCATCAGGTTGGTTTTCTGCCCCAGCAAAACCTCAGGTGTCAGATCTGACCTTTGGGTAGCCACAGAGTTTGAATTTTAAGACGTCAGCAGAAATGGCAGTTTACCATACAAAATAAAACCAGAAAATTGGTTTAATCTCTCTCCACATCACTAGCAAAAGCAGCCTTTTTCTATGAATTCATATGCTAAAGATGGCAAGACATAGTTTAAAAGTAGTCATAAGTAGAACAGCAACTCTGTGGCTGATAAGCCAATGAAGGAAACATATACGTAAAGCAATTTGTATGTTACATACTCTTTGAAAAATAGTTGGGAGATACTAAAGTCCTTGAGTTATTCTGTTCAGTGTGTTGTCTTTCTGGAGTAGTTTATTATGGAGTTTCAGAAAATACTGAATTACACTGCAAGAATGTGTCTGATGAGAAAATCTAAATCAAAGAAAAAATCATTCCCTGTAAACACTTAAAATCTAGATGGAAACTACCTACACTTAGCAAAAGAAATAGAAAATTAACAAGATTGTGGCGTGTTTTCCAGCATATTCATCACAATAGAAGATTAGCATATCAACCCAGCATAACAGCACACATCTCAACTACTTTTTCAAGAAATAGTATGAGGAAAGCAAGGATACATCTCTGATCTGCAGATTTCAGAAGACGACATTTTCAATGCACAAGTATTGTAACCAATGTTACTATAACCCCTCCTAGCCAGCATGAAGAAGACTGAGATTATGTGCAAAAAAACCTCTGAGATTGTACACTTCAGTGGGCATACCATTCGGTTATGTTTCCTTTCAGTTAATCAGTCAACCAATCAATTAGCTTCCCACCTGTAACCATTTTTTCCATCAACTTCACCTCTAACTCCTTACTGTAAATTCCATTTGCCAGTAAATATTTCGTATGTTCCACCTAAAGTGGATATGAGTAATTCTGATTTTATTTTTTTTTTCCTTTTTGTTGTTGCTCTTTTGAGCTGGTGAACAGAAAGCCTAGAATGGAAATCCTACCATTAAATAACATCTGCACATCATTGTTATGGACAATTCCACCTACCATCATAGCTGAAAAGGTGGAATTTAAGGAACTTGTAAATAGTATTTGTCATAACTATTCAGAGGCTCATATGGTCTCTAGGAGAAGTTCAATTCCAAATACACTGTTATAACTGCATTTAGGTCTAGTCCATGCATCTCCCAGCACCATGCCAACAGAAAAGTCTGTGAGGTTACAGGTACAGGGGTTTACTACCTCCTATTTTTTCTGTATTATTACTTCCTCCTTTTTTTTCTGTTTAGTCATTTGAGTCAAACAATGTCTGGAAAGAAAGAGCTAACTTCTTAGGACTGAAATTCTGAGTAAATTAACGAGAAGGAAGAAACACCCAGAAGTTTCCATCAAAATGTAATATCCAATAGGAAGCAGTAGAAGTATCCCCTGCATCAAGACAAAATAAATATTTATGTTCCAAAGATTAAGACAACAGAATAGTGATGACAAAAAAGTACAACCTGCTCTAGCAAAATGTCTCCAGGTGGTTTTCACCAACATAGTCCCTTCAGGTGGTCCATTAAAGTTTGAAAAGACACAGAATATGGCGATAAACAATGGAAATACCATATCTTGAACCAACAAATAGCTCATTGGGGTTACTGAAATCGTGGCAAAATCACAAATCCACAGAAGTATAAAAAGCAACTGTGGAGCCTGTTGAAGCAATGTAATGGACAATGACAGCAAACTTTGCTGACATGAAGAAACAGGCAGTGATAGACAAAAGTAGATGACAACGATGAATTTCAAAGAGTCTGTAATTCAGACAAGATGATTCCTTGCAAGACTTGCCATTTATGGAATTAAAACATCAATAAATGACATGAAAAAAAGATGTGAAGGAATGTTTGTCAACAGCAGTGGTAGCAAACTTTGATGGAATAGCTCCATCCTTGTATTGCTTTTATAGTTCAGGTCATAGAAACATGACAACAGCTGTGCTGGTTCAGACCATCTAGCTCAGTACTTCTTCTTAGTAAGGACTACTAAGAAAAATAAAGAGGAAGATCACATCCAACATACACCATAACTCCAGCTCAGTGTTCTCCTAGCCTCCAATTGCTCTCAGCACGAGGAACTTCCTGAGCCTGTTATGTTTTGTCTGTTTATTCACCTCCTATTGGATCTCTCTTCCAAGTCTGGTCTCTCCAGGAAGCCGTGTCATCTTCCTACTTCTGCAGTGTCCTCTGGCAAGGAGTTACACAGGGCTGCTATCTCTTTCCTGAAGATCCATCATCTTTTTCTCTTTAATCCAAATGTGCTGGATGGACAGCACTGAGATTGTGCTGAAGCTTGATAAAGGAATAGGTAAAAACAGAAGAAAAGTTGTACTGGTTGCAGAAAACATCCCTCATCAGAAGCTGGTGTCTCAGACCCTGCTGCTTACTGTGAGATACAACCTTTTTCACTCAACCCCTTGACCTGAACTGAAAGTCCATCAGATGAAACACATAGAAAAAAAATCCTTAAAACCCAAATATGTGGCCAGAGAAGAGAGATGTTATCTCAGATGTTATCTCAGTGTGTTCCTGGCATGGTACTGCAATCTACAGTGGGGGCTCCGAAGGACCAGACTTGAGTGCTGGGAACAGTACAGCCACCAGAACACAGACCATCAAACAGCAGCTTAACCCTACCAAGGCTGTGCTTTAGGAGCAATGCTTCTCACGCCATTACAATTATCTGCCCTTGCCTTCCCTGCCTCTCCTGTGCCAGAAAAAAAGTATTTTGTGTTCCTAGATGTAAGACAGTTCAGAAAACAGATCTACCTAGGAAAAAAAAATGGCCAAGAGGAACAACAAAAGCCATTATTTTTTCAGCTGGCTTGGTTCTTGAGCAGGTTTCACACAGTAGCAGGTGTGCTGGCACAATAGAAAGGGCAGCCTTGGAGCGGGTGTGGGCAGACAGAGGGAGCAGGACTGTCCAAACTAGTGAGGACAGGGAATAAGCACCTGTCAGACCATGCCAGAAGAATAGCTAAGTGTCACAACTCTCCTGATACTCAGCTGCACTAGATGGCAGCACCAGCATGATGCCTGAAGACATTTCTCCAGTAACTTCATGTTGCATGAGTGTGCAAACCAAGAACAAATGAAGAATGCTGTTTTCTTCAAGACAAAAGTTGTCTGTTTTAATACTTCCCAGGGTCCAAAAATACCATAATATGCAAAAACCTCTATTGTTTTTCTGGGGGAGGATGTGGTTTGCTGTAACAAATGTGTTATGCTGTAACAATAGAGCAACTTAGCATTATTATATCTGAATGGAAATAAGCTCTGCTCTGTGTGGTTTTCAAGGCTTACATAACAGCGTTTGCATTCTGACACTTCACTCTGGGGACTGACTTTCCCACCAATAGCAACAGACTTTGCAGGAAGCACAAAAACCTTTTTCGCTCTCAAGAGAGAAAGTCAACAGCCTGCCTGCGTCTAAGTATTTGCTGAGTAAGCACAATAAAAGCATCTCACTGTAAATACACAACTTTGTTTGACACCTATTGCTACATGCCATAAAATACTGGAGCAACACAGGCCAAACAAGCTACACAAAACCCAGCAGGTTTCACATGGCTTTTTGTTTGTTGCTACAGAGGGGAAAAGGAAGCAAAATACTAAAGAAACGCCAGGGTTCAGACACCGGAATGCTATCCTGATCCCAGGGCTTCGGGGGAGTTCAGATTTCACATCTTGAGTGCTGGAGATAAAACCCGTGCAGTCTGAATTAGCCATGGCCCAGCAGCTGCAAATGTGCACAGCTCCCTGCTGACATTTGTAGGCAAACAGACGGGAGACCACAGCACACTGAGAGCTCAGAGCACCCCAAGATCTCCAGGAGTGCTTATATGACAGTGTCACTTGCTTTCGTTCACCCACCACTCTGTTCTGAAACTTGCAACACTAAAACACCCCAGCTAGGCTTAGCTAACAGCTAGCGGGGACAAAACCCATCGGCCTGCCAGCACAAGGTGTCTCTACAACCAGCAGTACAGCTTGGTAAGGCCACATAAAGCAAGAGGGGAGAGGCTTCATGTAGGAGCATCTCTGGTCTATAGGAAGGGCTGTTTTTTAGGGGCCTGCCTGTTCTTGTCTCCATTCCTTGTCTTGAGGGAGTGCATGAGGAAGCGTTAAGGATAGCAGGCCCAGAATCAGACCTGAGACACTGTATGAGCAGCATACAGGATGGTCACAGCACAGAAGTGGCACGGCCATGGCACGAGAGCCAAGCTGGCTTGAGCTGACAGCAACAAGAGGTGCAGCTAGAGCCGGCACCCTTGGGAGGCTGTCCATGCAGGTGCAGCACCAGAGCAAGGGTGGCTTCAGCTTGGACACCCACCTGAACCCTCAGAAATGCCACCCTTTTCCCACGATGACAGAGCATCCTGCCAGAAGCTGGAGCACACTGAGGCTGGGCAGTGAGGTGAGAAGGTAGCAGCGACCTACCCGGCTGCCTCAGCAATTGGAAAGTCAGCCCAGAGGCTTAGGGCAGCTGTTAAGGCATCAGTCAGATTCTCAGCAGCTCCTTTCACCGCTGTTGAAGACAGGAACACCTGGCTCCGTCAGCTGCTGGCCTGATTCTGCAGAGCATTTCTTGTGCTCTTATCCAGCGTTTGTTGTTCCTCTTTTTTCCCAACAGCTGTCGTAAGTAAACTGGGTCCTTTGGCTGCGAGACAACTCTTGGCCTGATGAAGTGGTCAGCTGGAGCTATTGCAGCCAGCACGTCTCCCTCCAGCCCTTACAAGCCCCGAGCTGGAGAAACAGGCAGAGTCGCAGCATCTGTAACCAAACTTCATTGCATGTCAAAAGCCTTGTTTTCCTCCCTGAGGCATTCAGGATCACCTCTAGGTGGGTACATCCTACGCTCCATTATGAAATACAGGTGCAGGCTTTCAGTGTAGGTCAAAAATAACTGCTTCCACAGCTCCCATTAACACCTCTGTACTTGCTGCTTGAAAATACTTTGCTGACAACAAACCAGGAGCCTTTAGGGGAATAAAAAAAAGTCTGCTCTGCATCTAAGGCAAGGGAATTTCCACATCAGGTCTTGTGAGAGGAACGTGGTGACCCAGGAGGTGGCCTCGCTCAGGAAATCAAAAGATCATCAGGCTGACTGGAGTTATCTTCAAAGAGAAAAGACAAGAGCAGTAAAACGTGCCCATAGTAAGAAAATTTGTGGTTAGGGAGAGGCACATACAAAGATAAAATGGCACTTTGCTGCTTCACATGTCCCAAAAGTAGCTCAAAATACTACATGTGATCTTAATCAGTAATTATGTAGGGTGCTGATGGCTTTATTCTTCCTCACCTCCTCCCTTCTTCTCCCCCAGGCCAGGCCAGGCCAGGCCACGACGACTTTATAATGCTGCCAGGTCTGGGTCAAATTGGCTAAACACTTACAAAGCATTACAAGGATTTTTTTTCCAATTAGCCTCTGAGATGATATTTAGCTGCCAAAGAAGTTATGGTTATTTTTAAAATAGCATGTTTTCTTTTGCAGAAAAATGCACTTTGATTTAACCCCCATTATGATATGGCCAAGAATTCTCATTTTATTTCCTATGAAAGACCTCCTCATACTATCCACCAGGATCCTAATCTGTAAATGGAAGTAGCCACTACCCTGTATTATTCACATCCTTAAGAGAAATGTATGTAGTCACTCCCTTATCAAGTGCTCTAGCCCAATTCCAGCTAGGACCTGTTGTAAGTCACAAGTGCAGACATACAACTGAGGTGGTTGGTTTTTTGTGAGAAGCAGCCGTGTGCCACCAAGCATGTGGTGAGCAAGAGGCAGCCTCTTTTGGTGGGTTTCAAGGAAGAGAGAGAGAGAGACTGGAGGAACAAGTGCAAGGCCTGACTCCCAGATTCCTGAAGCCCCACCAAATCCACTGAGCCCCTCTCCCAGCCTCCCCCAGCATACCAGTGACTGTTCATAGCCTTCCCACACCTGGAGCAGAAACTTTCAGCTTTGGCAGCACTGTTCATTTGAGGGCCACACAAAGCATGCCTGGGGTTGCTCTTGGACCCTTGAGTCATCAGATGACCTTCATGTATCTTAATGCATATAGTACTTTAAGAATTGCCATCCGAGTGCTCACTACAAAATCCAACTACTACTGAGAGGTCCTCGAATTGATGACAGCATTATGAACCACATTAATAGTAACAGTAATATTATTAATATTAATAATAATATTATTAAGACTGGCATTAATAAAAATACAAAGTTTTGCTCCACAGAGATTTTGGCAAAGGTTTTAGATAGGCTTCGAAGCCACCCAGTCACTTACATTTTGGAAACTCTCTTCAACTTACAAACCATGTGGCTGTAAATCAATTAAAAAATAAAATAAAGTAAGGAGAAAAAAAAAAAGGCTACATACCAGCAAGGAAAAGAGGGTTTGCAAGGTCCCTTGGGGCCTGGGCACACCACCCAAGGCAAGGATTAGGGATTGATCATTTCAGGTAGCAGAGACACTGCCTGTGAAATTGGACTCCCAAATCATCAAAGTCAGGGAGAAGTGGCCAGTGCTTCCTGCTCCTAGGAATGTTGTGACATTCAGTTTTGGATGGTCTTCCTGACGCACCTCACTGCTCTTCTCTGATGGCAGCCCTGAAGCAATTCTTCTTCAAGGACTCCAGGACTATTGTCCATCTGCAGACTGGAGTCCCTCAAACACTTCAGCATCCCAGACTCCAAGATTTTCTCACCATGTGACCATTGGATCCATTTGTTCCCAGCTCAATGGGCTAGGTAGTTAAATTAGGCACAAATTCTCCATATATCACCATGTTAAGTGAGCTGTAGGACTCCCAGTTGCCTGGGGACCACACAGCTAGTAATGGTCCTCCAGCCATCACACATGGTGGATCTGCTGGAATGCAGATCCCAGATGAAGTGGTCTCCATTCATAGTCTCTTTCTTAGAATAATCAATTGGAAGTGCTGCTCAACACAAAGCAGTCAGATCTAATTGACGCATGCTGGAGGCTGATAAGAAACACAGCTCTACAGAGGACAACTCCTCCCCATTTTCCAATTAATTCTGAGGCACTGAATTAACAGATGCACAGACTCAAAGGACAAAAATATAATTTTCCACTAAATTCCCTGCTAGTTCCTACAAAGGATGGGGAAAGCACTAAAAATAATAATTACAGTATAATTCAGAACAGCAATCGTCAGAATATCTTCTTTTTTTGACTCCCTCTTGGTGGTTTGGGTTATTTTTTTTTTTGGTGTTGTGGCTTGTCATTATTAGCAACAGAACTTCGTTATGATTTTATGTAAACAGAGTGGCTTTTTTTAAGCAGGGAGAGCTTCAGCCTCAGGCATCACTAGGTGGAGGCGTTGCACAGCGCAAGGCCGGTGCGGCTTCCTGCTGCGGGGATTTGGGATTCCCCCACAGCCGCTTCCTATGGCAGATGTTGCTACTCCCTCACCAAGCCTTACCCTGGGACCCCTGATTTTTTCCCATCCTCAGTTGTCTGCTCCCTTGGACGTGACCCTGTCCTCAATAAGAAGCCAGTTCACCTCCTAATTTAGGTACCCAACTAACTACATGGCCCAACCCTCCACAAAAGTCAAACATGCCGAAGTTAAGAGGTTTTTAAAAAATGACAGCAGACAGTGCTGGCACATCTTTGGCTCATTTAAATACGTACATGCACCCAGCCATTCAGATCTAGGCTGAGGAGACATATTTTTATGAAAAACTTGGCTTTTCTTGCAAAAGTCAGCATGTGGTCTATTCTCTTCAGTCTCTGAGGAGAATCGAGCCCCGTTTACTCTAAAAATACAGGAATCTGAGCCAGATATCAAGCAGAACCAGATGTCACGACCCAGAAGAGAGCATACACAGATGGTAGGGGGACATATGGCACACAATTTCTTTCCCACTGTGAGTGTCCCTGTCAAGACGGCTCTTTATCTTTTTCACTATTTGTTCCTGTAGACAATATGTAGGGGAGTTAACTGCCAATTTTTTTTCTATTTTAATGGGACAGATGAATCTTATTTTTTGTAACTCCCAAATACCCTGCTTATTTGCCATTTCAGAAGTCGGAGAATTTATAACCTCCTTTACCTGTCTGTACATTCTTTGCTCCTATAAAGATGCATTTGTCCTGCCACTTCTCCTATGCTTCATTTGAAATCATGTGGTTGTGGCACACCTTACACAGAAAATACAGACCTAGTTGATACGATCTGAGTGTGCTTCCCTAGGAGCGAGAGGTAGAAGAGTAGATAGCTCAAATTTCTTTCCAAATCCAAATGTTTGTGCAAGTCATCCACTTCCATAGCACAGAAGAAAAAATTAGTTATCCATATTTGAAAAATAGAAAACAAACAAACAGTATGGGTATTCAAAACAATGTGCTCAAAGAGAGAAAAAATATCTTCTTAAGGACTTGAATGTGGCCCTTCCGATCTCTCAGGTTATTTGTATATATTAGAATCATAGAATCGCCTAGGTTGGAAGGGACCTTTCAGATCATCTAGTCCAAATATGAACCTAACACTGACAAAACCCATCACTAAACCATGTCACTAAGCACTAGGTCTACCCATCTTTTAAATATCTCCAGGGACAGTGCCTCAACCATCTCCCTGGGCAGCCTGTTCCAATGCCTGATAACCCTTTCAGCATAAAAATTTTTCCTAATATCTAATCTAATCCTCCCCGGCACAATTTGAGACCATTTCCTCTTGTCCTATCGCTTGTTACTTGGGAGAAGAGACTGACCCCCACCTCCCTACAACCTCCTTTCAGGTAGTTGCAGAGAGCGATAAGGTCTCCCCTCAGCCTCCTTTTCTCCAGGCTAAACAACCCCAGCTCCCTCACCCANGGGGTTGTTGTGACCGAAATGCAGGACCCGGCACTTGGCCTTATTAAACCTCATACAATTGGCCTTGGCCCATCGATCCAGCCTGTCCACATCCCTCTGTAGAGCCTTCCTACCCCCAAGCAGGTCGACACTCCCGCCTAACTTGGTGTCGTCTGCAAACTTACTGAGGGTGCACTTGATTCCCTCGTCCAGATTGTTGATAAAGATTTTAAAGAGAACTGGCCGCAATACCGAGCCCTGGGGAACTCCACTTGTGACCGTCTGGCAACTGGATTTAACTCCATTCACCACCTGGCCATCCAGCCAGTTTTTTACCCAGCGAAGAGTACTCTCGTCCAAGCAATGGGCAGACAGTTTCTCAAGGAGAATNGCTGTGGGAAACCATACCAAAGGCTTTACTAAAGTGCAGGTAAACAACATCCACAGCCTTTCCCTTATCCACCAAGTGGGTCACTTTGTCATAGAAGGAGATCAGGTTTGTCAAGCAGGACCTGCCTTTCATGAACTCATGCTAACTGGGCCTGATCGCCTGGTTGTCCTTCATGTGCCACAAAATGGCACTGCGGATGATCTGTTCCATGACCTTCTCAAGCATCGAGGTCAGACTGACAGGCCTGTAGTTCCCCAGATCCTCCTTGCAGCCTTTCTTGGGGATGGGTGTCACATTTGCTAGATGCCAGTCAACTGGGGCCTGCCCATTTTGCCAGGACTGCTGGTAAATGATGGAAAGTGGCTTGGTGAGCACTTCCGCCAGGTCCCTCAGTACCCTCGTGGATCTCATCTGGCCCCGTAGACTTGTGTATGTCTAGGTGCTGGAGCAGGTCCCTCACCATCTCCCTTTGGATTTCAGGGGCTTCATTCTGCTCCCTGCCCCTATCTACTAGCTCAGCGGGCTGGGTACTCAGGGAACAACCAGCTCTTCTACTAACAACTGAGGCAAAGAAGGCATTAAGTATCTCAGCCTTCTCCCCATCCTTTGTCACCGAGTTACCGCCCCTTTCTAATAAAGGATGGAGATTCTCCTTAGTCCTCCTTTATTACTAATGTATTCACAGTATATAAACTGAGCAAGAAAGTGTAAAAGATCAAAATCAGCATTTGAGATTGGAGAACAGATGAGGCAGCACTGGGGAGTGTTACCATGGACAGTGCAGGAAAAGGAAGCACTCCCCTGATACATATTGCTGGTGAGATAAGGGAAAGAGAGAACATGGATTTTAATAATCGCCAACAGAAATAAAGTCCATCAGGGAAACGGTTTAGTGAAAAAAAAAAAATTCTAATGGCACAGTGTTCAAAATTTCCCTTCTACTACAGTCACTGCTGTGCTCAAAAAAAAATTAGGTCAAGATCAAATGAGTCGTGAGTGGCTGGGGGCAAAACTGAACCAGAAAAAGAATTTACATATCTAAGTCACCTGATCTGGAGCAGCAATTCCAAACCAACCTTTCTGGAGCAGAATATTCACCTTAATGACTTGGTGAGCTTTCTACCTTTCTTCAGGGTGAAATACCAACTCCTGATAGTCACCATCATTGCCAAGCAGAGCTCCAGCTGCAGCTGTAATGCCACAGTGCTCTCTCAGAGGAAGTCACACATGAGCGGTACTTTTTAACTGTGCCCCCTGATGCCCAGTGGACATCAGACTCCTTTTCTAATCTATTTCAACATGGGAAGCAATCTTAGAGTTGGCTGAGGACACAAGGGGTTTGTACTACTTTCTAGCTCACTAATATTCAGTTTATCTCAAAAAATGCATCAAGTCCTGGTTTATATTATCCCACCTTAAAAGAGAACAAGAGTCAAGTGGTGTACTTTGCCTTTACTCTGGGGAATAATAAGTGTAGGGATGACAGGAGGAAACACTATGGCTCCTGTGTTCATGCACTGTAGCATCCATGACTAAACCGGAGACCTGGGAGTACTCTGGAGTAAGGCTGCTAACCACTAATTTTACTTACATTGTAGAGCTTCAAAATACACGTAATATATCCTTAAGTATTTCTAGGAAAAAAAAATGTCTCTCCTTAGCCCAGATTTTTGTAAACATTAATTGTATTCTGCCTGCTTCATCTGCAAGCTACCTGCAGCTATGGAAGGAGGTACAGTAGTTAAACCACCATAGCCTCTGAACAAAAGGTAGACTAGGCTTCTCCCTCTGGCAGAAGCTCAAGGCAACAAAGGGAAATGTGAAATTACCTTTGTGCTTTTCTACCTGCGAGGATGCAATACAGAGGTAAATTAAAAAGAAAAAAAAAAGAAAAAGTCAGTCAGGGGTGCCCAGCGTGGGGCCATTGCACAGACTCCACAAGGTTGTAACAACTTGTTCTAGGTTTGGGCTCAGAGCACATGACCTTCCCCATCACACAAGCTTCTATCCATGAATTAATACAGTCATAGATGTGTATATTAAAACATGAAACAGGCTATATCTCAGCACTGACATAAAGGCAAGAAAGTGGGATATAGGAGGAAAATTATAAAAGGAGGAAAGTCTCCCAGAAAAAACTAGCCTCACAGTACGGAAGGAAAGATGCAGTGGAATTAGAAAATCTGAGACAAGTTAATCACAAGGCGAGAAATGTAAGGGGTAATCTAGAGTGCCAAATAAATTGTCAGGAACAAGCCAACAGAAGAAGTATCAAATAGTTATGGTTGAAAAGTAAAAATGGTGCACAGAATGCTTTCAGTGTATCTTACACCACATAACATTCAGATAATTTTCTCTGTCAGCATAGATATACAATAAGCTGAAATGTATCTACCACATTGTGGTGAACAAACACTTTTTCAAGGATTACACTGCATTTGCCTTTTCCTTCTGTAGCTAACAAGTTTCGAGAAGCAGGCCTCTGGCCAACTAACTGGTTTGTTTTGTTGGTTTTTTTTTTTAATAAAGAGCAATCAGCACATCTGTCTCTATGGGAATTTTATTGTACCACAAAAAACAGTGTGTTTTCCTACGTGACTTCCAAAAAGAAGTTTCCAAGGGGAGAAAACAGAGACAAAATTCAGTTTCAAAATAAAGTCCCATGATAAAAGGATAAGCCACTTCATGTCACGCTACATTCAAGTAGTTAGCTAGCAACTAACCACAATAATTGAAACCGCTCTCCCACACTTATTTTCACACAAGAAAACTAAAATGCCTGAATAATCATACTAAATGTGGTTGGTTAAAAGAAAGTATCAAGTAGATAAATGCTGACTCACAATTATCTGTCTTCTCTTAAGAGTCTTTAAGTCTCGTTTAGTGTGAAAATGCCTGTCTTGAATATTGTAGCAAACCTCTGAAAAGAACTATGAAAAAAGTGGTGACAAATCATAACTGCACATTCACAGCAGAAACAAAAAATACCAGCAAAACTCCATGCAAATCAATGTACTTATCTGTAGTACTGCAAATCCTAGAGTTATTGGTATTTTTTTATTTCACAGCTTATAAAGTTAGGAAGTCGAAACAAAATCTACCACAGTTTCTGTATTATTTCTCTCATTCCACATGGAAATAAGAGGGTTCTGTTTTTAAACACAAGTGAAAAAAAAAAACAACTTTGAAAGAGAGTGTAGTTTTCAACAAGTCTAAACACTATGTAAAAATTTGACAATAATAATTATCTAAACTCTCTAGGTTCCCAAATTTATTTTTTAAAAGCTCCAGCCTAAACATTATACATTTCCAAAGAAGACTGTTTCAGTATCTACTAGAACAATAGTACTTCATCTGATGGATCTATCCTGTTCTCAGTTTTCATGGCAACATTCCATAAGTCTCTGGTCAATGGAGGCTGTGGAAAATTACACAGCTGTGAACCCCACAGCCAGGATAACGAGACACTGCTCGTAAGGACTATTGCTAAACCCTCTCAAAGAAAAAGACAGCATGAAATGCTATTGCAAATCTTCCGCTTTAAACATATGTTCCACTCCTGGATCTTGCTTTCTCTCCCAGCAATACAGCCCAACAAAGAGTATATTCTACAGCATACACACTTCTGGGAACCAGCTGAAAGGAATTCAGTGACAGATGCTATCCTAGCAATAAAGATAATGTAAGAACCTGCTTAACTTCAGCAAAGAAAAAAAAAAAAAAAAAAAAGGGGCAAGCAGAATTCACATTTGCATTCGGATGATGCTCTTCGAGGCTGGAGAGTGAAAATTCTTGCCACTTCAGATCATCTTGAAAAGGAAGCAGCATGTTGTTTTCTCATGGTGACGCACACAGAACAATGGACTGGGGTCCAGAAATAACCAAGCTACTCCCAGGCAGGTTGATATTGCCGTGTACCTCTAATTTTTTCTTACACAAGCAGACAAGGTGTTATTTCTTACCATTAGCTCCTGGTCATATTTCAGAAATGGCCATTTTCCACTCTCTCCAGGATACTTAGCCCAAGCACAGTCCTTTGACAGATTCTCAGTGAATTTCTGTGCTTGTAGTTAGCACAGTTGAGACACAGAATGAGAACACCTGGTTTCCAGAGTAGCAGCACAGTCTAGAAAGCTTCCATTTTGCAAGAAATCTGAAATATTTTCAGTTTCCTGACCATTTCAAGAGACTAAGTTTAGAAACACCCCATAGACCAGACATCACGGAATTATTCAACAATTGTCTAAAAAGCCACAGATTCCATTCCATTTGCCGAACACATTTAGTACCAACTGTTCAGCTGAAACACATTTAGTTTGTGAGGAGTTTTAAATATACCTGCTACATCATGTGTTTTCCCAACCCCTTCAAGAAGCAAAGATAAGCCCTATTGATCAGGAAGAGACCCCAAAGCTTGTACGGTGCCGATTCTTGCAGTAATAAGGAAGTCAGACAATCACAGAGAGGCAACACGAAGAGGAACAGAATGACTAGGAAAAGGCAGACAACAGAAACATATTTTTAATTTATCAACTGTAGTTTCAATTTAAAAAATTACTTCACAGCTGCTTCTTCAGTGGATATTACATTTACGTGGACCACAACTATTAAGTAGTCTGCCGCCATCAGCAACATTTACTTCTCTCATCTGTCCGAGATTAACACAACAAATTGTGTCCAAAACCCAGAACAGAAACAAAGTTGCAGAGAACTTTTCTTTTAGGGTGTAATTTGGAGAATGGATGAGTAGCTTATACTCCTTGATGAAAACATTTGCTTTGTAATACAAAGAATTTGTGTAAAAAAGAAAATAAATTAGAAAATAAATTTCACTGCAGAAGTACCTTCTCAGTACTATTTTAATAAGTGCATCTTAACTTCCCTTTGCTGCAGAATTGTTCAAAGTTAGGGGCAATAAATACACTCCAGAATAAGATACCTTCTTCCTGGATGGCATTTGATAGCGCACGTTTTTCCAGAATCTTGTATTTGGTGAACAAGATTTCTCTGAGAAGTCCCCTTTCCATTGGATAGCTCCATGTTTTTGCTTAATATATCTGATTGATTCCGGCATGCTTCTGTGGTCCTGTATTTCATCTATTTCTATAAGAATTACTTGAATCCCATCACGGATGAGAGCATTATACATTGCTAGTTGTTGTTCAGAGGTATCTTCTAACAGGCAGCAACTAGATGTTTCTGATCCCAAAACAATCATCAGTCTTCTGCTTTGCTTAAGCGTTTCATCAGCAACACTGACCACAGCTGTACGTAATGAAGGAACAATCAAAGTTTGCATTGAAACTTTTAAAATTAAGAAATATTTTACATCACTTGTAAATTGCATATATAGAGAGCAGTGGCTAGCTCAGAGGACTGGCAGGTTTAAGATCTCCCAACTGTCATTCATGATTCATGATCCACTGCATGAAATTTCTGATAAAAATTTTCTTCAGTCCCAAGCAGCAGATATCATTCAAAGAACCTCAACGATATATTAATGCTGCTGAATCCTCATTTGTTCATCACTAAAAAGAAAGTGCAGACCCTCATAACATCAGAACAGAATTTTTTGTAAGAAACTGACAAAATTGAAACTAAAAAAAAAGTCCATTGGACAAACTGACGAATTATCTATTAAAAATAAACAAATACAACTATTTTCCAAAAATAGGTGTTCTTTAATTGTATGTATCATCTTCTAACCCAAGAACAATGTGTCAAAAGAAAACCTATTAACTGTACTAATTAAAGCATACCTTCTCCTGGTAAATCATCCCTTCCTAATATAAAGAGATTATATCCACACTGTTGTTCTAAAACATCAGGGAGTATTCTATGAACAAAGGTTTCCAGACGATAGAAGCTTCTGTCTCCACTGCTCTTTGCGTACAGGACATATGCATCATAGACTTTCCCATCTAAACCAAATACAAATGTTTATATTAAAAAACTAAAAATCAGGAACACGCCTTTATTGCAAGGTTTCATTTTGGACTGTTTAAAAATGGTAAGGGGGGCTGATTCACTTATCTGACAAAATAACATCAAAGCACTAAAATGCTCTACAAATCAAAGAAAGATGATCAGCCGCAGAACCTGACCTCTTTTTCCATCATGGGGATGGATGTGCCAGCAAGAGAGCTGGAAGCAGGACCTGGGACCTGCAGGAAGGAGCCCCCAGCTCCAGAGGTGTCAGGACATTAAGAAAGTGTCCTCTTACAGGACTTTCTTCACCACGTCTCCTGAAACAAACTCAACAGCTATTATCTCCACTTCTGACTAACCATGAGAGAGGGTGGAAAATGGCAACTCTTTCTTGTAGTAATTCTGCAAGGGAAAAGCAGGTAGAAGACCAGAAGGCAGCTGAGGTTTTGAGAGTTAAAACTGCGTTATAAACAGGAATGAAGAAACCAAAACAAAATCAGAGTTAACTCACCAAGTTAAGTTTAGCTCAACAAGCTACAAAACATAATTTCTTTGCTTTATTTTTTTTTCATTAGAACTCTATTAAAGCATTCTGGGAAAACTGGATTTTTAACCAGAAGTTGAAATTACTTTTCTGTGAAAACATTTAGAACAGCCATGAGTAAGCATTAACTATCTCGATGCATTAAATCCATTTAACTTTCAAACTATGGGGAACTTCAGTCTAATTTTGAGGGCTGCCAACAAAATATCTCTAGTGTTGCACTTTTTTCAATTTTCTCACACCTGTCCAATGCATTTGTCTACACCATAGCAATAAAAACACCTAAGAAGAATCACTGAATACAGAACTAGTAGTATTTTTTCTCTTTGGCATATAACCATCATAACTGACATAATTTAGAAAGAAAGTGTTGAGTAAAAGAGAGAAGTTGAAAAAAAAAAAACAAAACAACAAACCAACCCAAAACCCAACAAAATAAATCTCTGAGAAAACGAGAGTCTGATTTTCAATATAAATATTTAGTGCATGTCTTTAAACAGATAGTTTACAGGATGTAGCTCTGCTGACACCTAGTGATCATCATCAGAGTGACCAAAAATTTACATGTAAAGAAACTACAGAAAAGCAAGAAGCAACATGCTAATTTGGGGAAAACCTGGAGTTCTTTATGACCTGTCTCACCATGACTGCCTTCAGCATTATGCACTGTTTATTGCATCGACTATGATTATACATTTTACCCACATGACTGAAAAATTACCCAAAAAAATGTCTTTACGCATATCTGAAAATTCCTCAAGGAAATTCCACATACATTCCACTAAATAATCACATCATTGCTTAGAAGTAATAGCCAGTGAAAAAAATCAACAGGCTATTTACACTAACATACCTGGTCACACTTACATACCTTCCTTACTTGCAAAGGCGCAGACAGAATTACGGTACCAAAGTACCAAGTCAATCTTGAAAATCTTGTAGATCATTAAAGTAATAAATGTTAAAATTAACAAAGAGACAATCACTCCAGTCAGCCATCTTTGTATATCCGGAACTGCACAAAAATACAGGAAGATTATTTTTTTTAAATGCTGAATTTGTCCAAATCTGATCTTTTACACAAATATAAATTCAAGTATCATATTTTTCACTTCCATCTACCTATTACTTTAATAATGATAAATACAGTACTACAGTGACTCCTCCCCTATGCACAGGTACATGCATACATACCGCAAACTGTAATCCACCTGTCTTCTAGCAACATGATATACAAGCATTTGGTATCAAAACCCCTTCTGGGGAAGTCAAGACAAACACAAGCCTCAAAAATAACAGTATTTCTTACCTCTGTGTTTTAGTATAATATAGGATGCAACCTGCCCAAAGGCATTTGAAGCCTGACAGACAAACGGTTGTTCATAATCTTCACTATTCACTTCCGAAATTATTAGCTTCACAGAATGCACAGGGCGCCCATCGTAAGAAGTTTCCTCCCTATCCAAAAGATGACAGAGATATAAAACCACAGCCCTTTCTGGAATGGCTTCATCACTAACAGCTGCAGCATGACAATGGTTGTTTCCATCTGCAAATGTCAACCACACTTGAGAATAGATAAGCAATTACATTATACGAAGGAAACCCAAACACCAGTCAGGCCTCTTATTGACATTTAGCATAGACAATGGAGAACATCAAGACCTTATCTTATCTACAGCTGTGTTTCCCCAAAGGAATATAAGGTTTCTACAGGCTGAAGTACAAAAATATACCTTACAAACCTAAGCAAACCCTTGTTACAGGCTTCCCAGGCCCTGTAAGAGTAGGTGGAGAGAGAGAAATTCCAGAGTGTGATATGACACAGAAAGAGGCCCTGGTACAAGGGCGTCATCTTGCGGTGACCTGCTCTGGGACAGGGAGGAAGGACATCAAAGGTGGTGACCTGCAGCAGACGACACCAACTCAGTGCGATTCCTGCTGCAGGGAGTGGAGTCTAAACTGCTGCTTCACCCCATGGATCTGAACAGAATTGTAAGAGCTAAAGCATCAGGCTGCACCACTAAGAAACACAGATTATCACCCCATACATTCTACAAGGACACAAAAATGCCCATTATGCTGCACATTCAGTTAGTCATGTGTATCGTGATGTGTGACTGATGTATGAACTAAACTTTTTAACCACCAGCAAAATGAGTGATACCACTACCTTGTTAACAGTAGATCTCAAATGCAAAATTAACTAAGCCACTTAGCCAAGCACTATTCTTTCATGAAAACATATTCTAGTTACCATTTAAAATGCAAAATAAAAGCTTGAAATATATCATAAAGGGTATACATAGGACCAAACGAATCACTTTCTAAACAAAAAGTTACAGTAGTTTGAACAACGTAACGAGGAATGAATGAATCAACATCACTAATGCAAATGACTAATGGTTGCAAAGACAGCCTATTAAGTGCTAGGAAGTACAAAAAAATAACACTGCTTTTATGTTATCAGTTCAGTGACTGTGTGGTTCTGCACTACGGTCCAATTGTTTATGGCATTACAATTCTTTATGACAGTACAATACATTACTTTTGTATAGTGTTTTTACTTGGTGAGCACTCAAAGAATTCTGCATTTTATTTCCCCCTTTGTTTTATGATAAGGACTTATTTCTCACAACTATATTCTTACTTTGAAGATATCATTTTAATTTCTTCATCAGTTTCTTGCTCATACATAGTGCTTGAGAATTTGCAAAAATGATCATTTTTCTTCATAGCACCACCATTAGACCAGGGCTGACAAAAAACCTGCAATTTTTAGTTCCCAACCTGTCACATCTAAAACACTTTCAGACTGTGTTCTGCTCTGATTTCAGTTGCCTTTTTAAGTTGGGTCTAATTTCTTCTCTCCTAACTCCATTTAACTTGCTTTTCACCTTCACCTTATCTCCCAGTTTCCCTTCTCATGCTTTACTCAGTCCAAGTCCATTTTCCTCCCATACCCCAACTCATCACTGGAAATCTCTCTCCCTTTTCTCCTCTTGCCCCACTAAGCTTCAGTACAAATGTCCTCAACAGTCTTCCACTAGCTCTTCAGCTGATCGCATTTACACTTCTCTAACTCAAGGCTCTGAAATCTGAAAGTCTCAATTTCTCCTGTGAAGCACAGGTTTTACCCTCTTGCGACCTTTCAGAGATGCAGATGTGAAGGGAAAGGAGAACAAAGAGGAAAGAGACAGAGACAGTCTGAAGATCACGTGCCTGGACATGCTTGATCCAATTGAAAGTGGTTTCTGCCAGGCCAGGGCCTGCTCAATAGAAACTGTATTACAATTATGACACTGTAAGTCTACAAAACACCTTTTCCCAAGGTTGGAAATTAAGACAGATTTTTACAATGACCAGAAAGTGAAGTCCACGTGCCTACTATGTTTCAAGTTTCTATTTTAAAGCAGAAAGTGAATTGGAGAAGGCAAGCATTAGAATTTTTAAAAAGAAAGCTATTTAAGCAAGTGAAAAATGTTGCTAAACATTTTAATCTCAAAGGGAGAAAGTTCCACTTTGGTTGCCAACAGTATTTTCTAATCTGAAAATATACTTACTCATAAGGACTTGCAAAAATTCTGCTCATATAAAATACATCAATATATACACCGTTGCCTGTCCAAAACACCTCATACCCATCAGCACCTGTTGTATTGCAATCCACTGTAACCTGTGAGCCTATAAAATTGTGTTACAAAGTGAAAAGTTAATTTCCATACTTTAATTAAAGTCTATACAATCCTGTTCACAGACTCGCACACAGACCAGCTAAGGATGGTCCCACACCCTTACAGAAAAGTTATTCTAACAGAGGGTCTATATACTCAGTGATCTGCAGGTTCAGAAAGAGACGGGTAGGATGGAAGAGGCTAAATCCAGAAAGAAGATGCCTCTCTCTGGGCATCACTTTCCCTGCAGATTCAAAGATGGATCTGTTCTTAGACTCTCTTCCAGAGTGATGGAAAGCAACAGATGTGACAGAGAATCACTTGGACTCTCTACACACCCTTTGCATTTGAGAGGTTTCCCTAGGACTTTGTAAGCAACATGCCTTGTCTCCTTCCCTCTCACCCCCAAACTGAGCTGGTCACTGAACTGGTTTTTGTCAAAAAACAAAACGAAGAAAGCACAGAATATGGCACTCCTTGAGTATAAATTTTCACTAGGATACAAAATCATATTTTCTTATTGAGAAAACCACTTACCTAGTTCCACTTCAATGGAGTTGTTTCTTGGATAAGATATTTCTGGGGGCTTTTTCGGTGGGCTCACTAACCAAAGGAAAGAAAGTGCTTTTCAGAAAACCTGGGGCAGTTGCAGTCTGTTCTATGCTCTGTAACCCAAGTACAACCTAAAAACCCCTGTCTTATGGATGAGGTTGTCAGCAATTTTATAATAGACATCACTCAATACCAGAAGTATCATATCTCAGCTAGTCATTACTTCTGACTTGAAGATAAACTATTCTTTGCCCCACCTCTTCCAAAATGTAGTGCCACAAATCTCCACACACTCATGGTGGACTGGCTCTTCCACAGCATAAAAATCCTGTAATATTGCATGCACAGGTGCTGAGAAGGGTATGGATAGATATCTACAGTATTACCCCTCTACACCCAGCACCCCACAGATACAAACTGTGGCCCAATACTTTTAGAGTGTAATTCATCTATTTTAGACTTTTACTATTATAAAGGGGAAATTTAATCTCTGTACTTTAGTTAAAGGCCTTGCAATTCTTCCCACAGCACTATCTATAAGGAAGTACAACACCAGTGGCCCCTTTTAAATGTTTACATTAGACTAGATATAGACCCTGGAATATGAGATTATATGAATATATATTATTATACATGAATATTACTATACGACTATGATACATATTCATATCATATATACATACATACACATGTATGCATATAGAAAACAGGGAAGCACAAAAAGATACCATTAAATAGTAATGCAATCTATTAGTAAACCTAAAAATGTCTTTCATTAGCTGGATTGTAAAATTGGTATTGGCATTTCATACCTTGATACAATACAGCCTTTTCAGTGATCCAATATCAATCTCATAATGCTGTGCTAGCAAAGGAGTTCACCTTTTA
The DNA here is from genome assembly GCA_013396915.1 of Stercorarius parasiticus. Taxonomy (NCBI): domain Eukaryota; kingdom Metazoa; phylum Chordata; class Aves; order Charadriiformes; family Stercorariidae; genus Stercorarius; species Stercorarius parasiticus. Next base: position 174,618 of record VWZL01005203.1, on the reverse strand, counting down.
CAGTTAGGCCTTCTTTTATATTTTTTTTTTCTTGTGCTGGTGGCCCCCTGACATAAATCAGGGTCTACTGAGCTAGACACATGATATCAGAGATCAACAGTTCTTGTGCTGAGAAGCTTGAAACCAAAAACAGAAGAGACAAAGGTTTGAAGGAAACAGATAGGACACACAGAGTCAAGACACTGCTACAATTTGAACTGGTTTAGTTCACTGTTCTTGCAGCAAGAGGATAATGTGAAGGAGAGAGAAGTAAGATGGGCAGGACTGAGGTACTGCAGAAAGTACTGCGCCTACCAAGCATTACAGGGCACCTGCTTAGGGACCTTGGCAGCTGACATACTGCAACTTTGAACAGGGGAACCAATCTTCAACACAGTGGCAACAACAGCCAAAAATATGTAAGCTCTCAGTCAGAATTTCTTTCCCTAGTAGCCCTGAGCATGCCTATCCACAAATTGGGTCTTTTAGTTTTAGTCATTAGAAACTTGGACAAAAACTTGGAGTCACTGTTATGAACACAAACACTGTGAAATTATCTACTTACCTTCTACAACCAGACTGACATCTCGTGAAATGTTATATTGTTTTCCATTGTAGGTATATGTTGTTTCGCATGTATAGTTTCCTTGATCGTGTACATTCACGTCGAAAATTATAAGATCCCTGTTTGAGAAGGCAAACCTTTCCCCTTCCAGCAGCTGGCAGTCCTAAACATGTGTAAAGAACATACCACTATATCTTTGCAAGGTTTTTCTCTCTTTAATGCAATCTGAACTTTCAGCGGATCACAGCATAGGATTAATACTTTGCAGAGGCTGAGGAAGAGTGAGGGGGGTGGAATGAAAAGCAAAACATACTTCATTTTGGCTCCGAGTTTTTAATTCAAAGACACTCCTGTTCATTTCCTATAGAAAACAACTTTCCACTTTAAATAAGGAAGTGAAATGCAAGTGTCAGTATTTGTAAAATTATTCATTAATGAAGATTTTTTTTTTTAATAATTAGACTTAATTTTTTAAAGTATTTAAATACTCCTGGTACTATATGGACTGCATGGGGATGAGGGAGGAATGCTGCAGAAGGCACTATGTTCTTGAAACAGAAAGAGCTTTTAAATAAGCAGGAACAATAAGAAATGGCATTTATTTAATGGAACAATACTGAGCACATAATGGATATGCCATCTATCACAAATGACATAGTAAATCTGTTTCCGCACAAAAGAAATTCAGGACAGTGTTTCGCTAGCAGGTAAAAAGATGCCACCTGGTGGATACGCGGGTCAACGTCTCCTACATCTAAACTGAATTACTACCCCGTTAATCAAAAAAACTATATACACCTTTAAAAGATAAAAAGCCTTAATCCTCTACCAATTTGTTTTAAAATAATTTTTTCCCCATGTACAATAAATCTTTAGTTTTTCTCTTAAAATTCACAAACATCAGTGATTTATATTTTAAATAATGGACAGTTATAAGACAATACAAAACACAACATTCTCACCTTATACCAACGAACAGGCTGAATATTCTTCTCATTCCTGAAAAAATCCAAGTGTGGACACACAACCTTTGCAGATGATAATGTGAATATCACCTCCTCTACAGCAAATTTTTCATTTAAGCATAAACCATCAATCCTCTCAAAAACTGTTACTTTTGTACACATTTTCCTGCAGTTTGTCAAATTCCTGCAATTAATATAATATAATTAAATTAACCTATTTGGCATATTTTCCAACTCAAAAATATATGGTATTCTTTTTGGAGAAGAAAGAGAGGATGAGAAGTTTACAGTTTCTCTAATAGATTTATTTTTGCCTACTAGGAAAAGAACACCAAAACTAGACTTACTTCCCCTGACCTAAATTTATTCTTTGTGAACACACTCTCCCTTCTTCATTAGTATTTCTCTTATCCTCAAAATTCTACTTGCTTTCTAAGAGTTATTCCCTTTGCAAGTCATTTCTGTAACAACGTAATTTTTTTTTTAACTTTCACCTTATGACACATTCATAATCTCCAGAGTCTTCTAACATTGCAGGGAGAAACCAAATTAAATTCTTCTGCTGATGAATTCTAGCCAGTTTGTCTCTAGGCACAGCTGTCTGGTTACCAACTTTATACCATGTTAAGTTGTAGTCTCCACTTTCCAAGCTCTTTTCCAGTGAACATTTAATAGCAAGAGGCTGCCCCTGAGGCACAAGACTTTGCCTCAACATCACATCATAGGCTTCACATTTCTCTAAAGGAAAGAGACAGACATTAAAGAAAACCTCAAACGCTGTGAAAGGATATGATGAACGTCTTTCTTGATTACATTTACGAAGTTCATTGGAGTTTTCACCTCCATCTGCAAATCACCTAGTAAAAATACAATTATAATCCCTTATATTTTCAGTTGAGACTACTACTCAATGATATACAGATATAGTTATGCTACTGAAATAAAATGCTGGTTTTTTAATGCAAACTTTACACTCAGTGGAATCTCTTTGCAGCAGACTGTCATTTGTGTCTTCAGATGCAAATTACTAAAGTACTTGTATTTCTCAAATCTGTTTCATGCACATACACGCAAACATGCACACACAAATTTCACATTTAATGTTTTTATTTGTTAACTTCATTTAACTGTAGTCAAAGTAGGTCTTTAAGACAGACTATACTCTCAGTACCCAAATGTCCTAAGAGGACACTGACGTTAAAGTTACTGTTGCACAAACATTAAGTTTGCTATGGAAATTTCAACTTACCCCTCATTTTATAAGCATTTAAAGAGGAATTATTACAAGTGCTTACCAATGAGCTCGTTTTCTTTCCCCCTAACCCATGGGGATTCACACAGGGGAAAAAAACATGAGATTTATTTTCTTTTGTCAATATGACAAAAAAGGCACCAGCTCTGGATACTATGGTCACATTCCTATGTCAGTATTACATTTATCTAAAATTCCTTGTTTTGTTAGAATATAAGAACAGCCACACAGAGTCATGTAATTGTCTAGCCCAAAGCCCCGTCTCTGACAACAGCCAGTTTCAAATGCGTAAGAAAAGAGAGTCGGATACAACAAGCAGAGTAATACTTCGCTTTCATCCTTCGTCTTATGTGCTGCGTGAAAAACCAGTCACTGCCTTTTACCATTTCTCTGGGTATCATGTATTTTCTTGTTATGAGAAATAGCAAAGTAAACTTTCCCTCATCTGCCTAGTCTATGGTATTTACAGTTTTATTGACCTCCATCACATCCTGCCTTAGTCATCTCTTTTCTTTACCTCTGAGTCCTCCTTCATTTAATGACTTCTCATATGGAAGCCATTCCATATCAGACAACACTGTCACTCACCTCTCTACCTTTTCTGATATAGTCTTTCTGAAATGGAATGAATGGAACTGCAGAGTTCAATTGATTCACATTCACCATGGTGTCATATAGTAGCATAATGAAGCTGTTTTCTGCTCTACTCCCTTCCCAAAAATCCCAAAAAGATGACAGAGCTAACTCTTCCAGAAAGCATCCAGGGATGTCAAAGTAGCATTTTTCCCAAGTGGTTATTAATTAACTTAATGTTCACACCACACACACACTGTATGCTTGTTTGTGCTATATGTGTATGACCCTTCCGTGCCTCTACACATCCATTCGATTTTACTTATTGACATTCTGTCACTAAACCATTCAATATCCAGACAGCCTTTTCATAGTCAGCATTAATTTTAACCACCAGGGATAATTTCCTATCATCCACAGCTCTCACCACTTCGCTATAGATCTTTTCCAAATTACTTATCAAAATACTGAATTGCTGAGATATCTATATTGGATGCCCCATAACAACTTTGATGGTTATGAAATGCTGTGGCCGCAGGAACTGATAACCGTTTTCTGCCTTTAATGCTAATACTCTGAAATAGCATAATTTTTTCACACACTTCTTGCCTCAGTTTTTCTGAAATCCACCTCCCACGTAGCAGGAAAAAATTATAAGGTACACACATACCTAAACAGACAATAGAACTCTCTGCTATTGGGGGAAGGGCAGCCAAATAATCACCTTTCCATATGATTACTTAGTTAGCCAAAAAAAAAAACACGAACTATCCAACAGATTGGTGAACTTTGCAACTTGTCCATCCATGGGCAAAAACACCCAACACCAAACCATTTCCAACCAAACTGCTTGCTAGAAACTCAAGGAATGGAAATTCATTAAGTTTTTCTTTTAACAGTCTGGCGCTGCTGCAAGATTCCAGGTGGAATGACAGGATTATGACAGCAACTCATTTGAGCCATCTGAAATGTTTTAAACATGAACTGGATTGTTGATTGACAGCTGAGGGGCAGAAACAAGCAGTTGCAACTGAGTAGCCTATCAATTTTACAAAAATCTAGATGTTATTGTCAAATGGTTGTATTTTACAATATGAAATGACACATTCTGTAAACTTTAAACTAAACTCATTTCATTAGCTTACACACCAGAGGGTCTTGCTACCATCCAGATGGAGCTCAACAGCCTGAAGAAGTGAATAGGATAGGATAGGATGGAAGGGACCTTTAAGATCATCGCATCCAACCATGAACCTAACACTGACAAAACCACCACTAAACTATGTTCCTAAGCACCACGTCCACCCACCTTTTAAATACCGCCAGGGATGGTGATTCCACCACTTCCCTGGGCAGCCTGTTCCAATGTTTGATAACCAGGGGGTTACAAGTGAGCTGACAGAAACCTCATGAAGTTCATCTGGTGAGGAATGACCCCAGGCACCAGCACATGCTGGAGACCATTCAGCTGGAAAGCAGCTCTGCAGAGAAGAACACTGGGGTCAACAAACTGACCATGAGCCATCAATGTTTCCTCATGGCAAAGAAGGCTAACGGCATCCTAGGCTTCATTAGAACCTGCAAGCAGGTCAAGGAAGGTGATCCTTCCCCTCTACTCAGCGCTGTTAGGGCCACATCTGGAGTACTGCAGCCAGTTCTGGGCTCCCCAGTACGAGAGAGAGATTGATTTACTGAAGAAAGTCCAGCACAGGGCCACAAAGACGATTAAGGGAGTGGAGCATCTCTCACACGGGGAGAGGTTGAAAGAGCAGAGACAGTTCAGCCTGGAGAAGAGGAAGCTTGGGGAGTGTGTGGGTAGACCCTGTCAATGTGTGTAAATACCTGATGGGAGGAAACAAAGAAAAGGGGGCCAAACTTTTACCAGTGTTACCCACTGACAGGACAAGAGGCAAAAAGCACAAACTGAAACATAACATTCCATCTGAACACAAGAAAACAAATTTTTTTACTGTGAGGGTGATCAAACACTGGAACAGGTTGCCCAGAGAGGTTGTGGAGTCTCCATCTGCAGAGATATTCAAAATGCAACTGGACATGGTCCTGGGCAACCTGCTCGAGCTTACACATATTATACATTTTATGGGTTCCTGCTTTTAGGACAGTTTAGAAAAAACTCACTGGCATCACATAAATTTGACTTTTACAGCCATTTTCACAGAAAATTAGTATTGTGTGAAAAAATAAGTTTCCCAACAAGACCTTCCATAGCCACCAATAAACTTACCTGCAATAATTAAATACAGCAATGCTGTTGTGATATTACACAAAAACAATGTTTTTGCTGTCATGTTTACCTGCAAAAAAGGAAAGAAAACCATCAGTTATCAGTTTCCAATATAAATATCCACAATTGAAAGTCAACATTTGCATTACACAGTTAATACAGGACACAAGAAATATAGGAATTGTCTTTGGCTTGTTTTGAGCCTGTTAACTGCCTGTTTTACCTGACAGTCGCTAATTATTATACCAGAAGAAAAAAAATGAGTGAACATTTTCTATTCAGCTTGTCAAGCACTCAGGTTTTGTTTTGGTTTTTTGTTTTTTTTTTTTTAACACCTCTAGTACAAGTCTCACCAGTTCTTGCCTTCCCAAGCTACAGTCTTAGTCTCTCTAACTGTCCCTTCGATGGAACCTGATTTCATTCTTCTGACCATCTTTTCCACCCTCTTCTGTACCTCCTCCAGTTACACTGCAGACTGAGATGGAGAGGGGAGAACAGAACTTGCATACAGTCTTTAAAATATAGGTGCACTAGACTTATAAACTAAAACAATGATATTTTTTTTTCTGGATTTCTTCATAATAATTTCATAATAATTTCTAACAATCTATTTGTTCTTTGAATACTACTGAGTATCGACCTGGTATTTCCATGGGCCTATGTAATAAAATACCAAGGTCTCATCACTGTTAAAAATCAGGTAAACCCAGTCAGCTGCTGAGCACGTGATGTTAGGATTTTGACCATGTGTTTTCATTTAAAATTTTCTTTACATTTATCTACAAGAAATTTCTTCTGCTATTATTACCCAGTCATTGACTATCATGACATCCTTCGGCCACTCTTTGCAATTAACCCCTCCACATTCTAGCCTGAATAGCTTTGTATTGTTGGCAAATTCTGCCACTGTAACATTTTTCCCTCTGTACGGATCATTAAAAATATATGCCAAGCAGAAGACAGTTGTTTGGGATTCCACTAGTGATCTTCCTCCATTTGAAAAACTGAGCATTTATTTTTTACCTACTCATTTATAAATGTGAGAATAAATACACTGTGGCAGTCTGGCTTCATTGACAGCCTCTGATGAATGCTTTTTGAAAATTAAGGCACATTGTATCAACCATGTCTCCTGTATCCAATGCGTTTGTGTACATGTGTACAATTCTAACACACTTCTAGGATTTGTGAGCCATGACTTCCCTTTAGAAAAGTTACTGTTGACTTCTTCCCTACATAGTTTATCTTCATTTCCATTGGTTCCATCCTATAAAGCAGTTCCTACCCAGCTGCCTGCTACACGTACCAGACTCACTGGTCTCTACTTTCCTCACTCTCTTTTGATCACTTGAGGAGGATAAAGAAAACATTTACCATTTTCTGATCTTTTGGTCCGAAAGCTGCTTTAAATGAGACACTTACAATAAGAGAACACCGGAGTGAGTATTAGCCATTCATGGTGCTTTGTTACGGATAAATTTGTTCTATAACTGCCTTTTACTGACTTTTCAATTTGAGACAGATCCTTCCACAGAAGATTATCCATAAGAAAAGGTACTGTCACTGAAATCCATGCTGTTCTAAGATGAACACAAATGCAAAAAATTCCTTCCCCCCGCTGTGTTCGTATCTTCCCATAGCCCATCCCATAGGGGGTTTTTAATACCTAAATGATCTATTGGCTCTCAGGACTCTTTGGTAGGCTTCTTATCCCCAATGTGTTTGGAGAGGGATCTATTAGTTGCATGCCTCTGACAAATGGTTCCTTAACTTGGCCTGCCTTACTGCTTTTTTTTCTATTCATCCTGCCACAGTTTTTACAGCATTGTGAAAGGACAAATGCAATTAATCAAACTGAACAATGAGCAGGAGAACCTCAGCCTGTTGGGAAGAATCTTTAGGTGATCACTGATTTCTACAACAGTCAAAGATGACACTTCTGGCTGCTGTGTTTTACTTTATCAAACTGACTCGGAAGTGTGCCATCTATTGAGTCACCCACACTGTTTCTTGCAGTGACTGCTTATTTCTTCTTCCCCTTCTCTTCTCTCCTCCCTCATTGCAAATTTCTGCTCAAATTACCAGGCAAGTCTTCTCTTGCCTAGCTGTAAGAAGAAATGAGTCCCTGCAAGAATGTTAAGCATAAAAGAAATACACAAAACTTTAACATCACTGGAAAGGGTTTATGCATGTTTCTACAAAAACTCCAACTTTCTTCACTATTGTGATGGGTGTTAACTCTTAAAATCTCTAGTTTTCAATTTTAAAGAAGACAAAAATATTATAATGAAATAATTTAAAGAGAAAACAGGACTGAATAGACTCCTTTTATGACTAGGTATTTTCTTTATGACTTTTCTGAATTGCTGTTTTTTCATAAACTCTGTTTCATTACAGCGTTACCTCACTCTAGCGTTGTCTCATATGTGCTCTTTTAAGCAGCTTTTTGCCCCAGCAGTAGATGCAGCACTAGTAGTTTGCCATATTCTGAAGGAAACTCTTCCAGAATCCTGCGTCTCTATAAATTCAATGTTCTTTCTATTTAAATTTATAACTCGCCCTTTTGACAACATGGAAGAGTTGCAAATATATATATAGCCCTGTGTAAAACCAGACACATGAACTGCTCTGAGAAGACTCCTCCTTATCTCTGACTTTTCACAATGAAAACATTTCCATTTCTGTGGAAAGTATACCTAACAGCAAAATCAGGCTCTGCTCTGTGCACGCATTCACTTAATTCATGATGAAAATAACAAACATATGACTGCAGAGTCAAGTGCAAATGTTTTTCCTACCACATTCCACCATGATAAACAGATAAATTTCTCCCTTTTCCCAGCCATTCTGTCTGCATCTTGAGTCTGCAATTGACCTCTGGAGCTTTACCACTCAGGACAGAATTCAGATAAGAGTTATTTTTCCCAAGTTTTCCAGAGGGGAAAAAATTCCATGTATCTAAGACCGTATCTGTAAAGTTTCACCCTGAAAAGAAATATTTGTATGAATTTAAAATAAAATTAAAAAAAAAAAAGACTATGGCAAATATCTGAAAGAGGTCTTCACTGATACACACACCTGAATTACAGTTACAGCATCCCTGATAGCACATAGTAAAGCATAATTCTCATCAAAATCTGTGATTAAATTGGTACAACCACCTTTTCCTCTGCTCTTTAGTTCTTTCAAAGTTGATCTACTCAATTTAAAAAAAAAACCAACTAGTCTCATGAGAACTTTGAAGACTCACGTCGTTCGGTAATTTTTGCACGCTCATGGCACTTTTTCTTAGAATGACTTATTCAAAAACATGGACATATTACAACATGCAACAGTCCTGTTCTCAGAATTGAGTAACAAGAAGTCAGAATATCACACCATTTCTTTTACGTAAACCCATGAACATTTTAAATCAAAAATATACAGATATACACATTACCTTAAATGCTTCTATGAACTGCAAGAGAGCTTAACCAAGTGTCTCACTGCTGATCTGTGAAAAATAAAAACAACAAATAGGTATATTCCTTCGCTGTTGAGGCATACCTCACTGGTGCTGAAGAGCCGGGTTAGACACCCCCCCCCATCGGGCTGTAGTCACAGCGCTGCGACGATCTCGATTTTCTGTGAATCGCCGACATCCCCTCACCAGGTGTGGCAGGAAACCAGTTTTCAATATTCTCCATTTAAATTCTCACCTTATCCTAGAAACATTCATACGAAAGGGGCTGCAGCTGCTCAGGGGTGCCTGCCCGCCCGGGGCAGAGGGGAGCTCACGTAGGGCGAGCCGAGCCGAGCCGAGCCGAGCCGTGCCGGTCGCCCGCCCGCCCTCCCGCTGTTCCCTGGCGGCTCGCCAGACCCANCAGACCCAGGGGGCCACCAATTACTTTCCAAAAAAAGGCGGACTCACACTTTCTCTGAGAAACACCGCCGGCATTGCCACGGAGGCCGCCCCTAACCTCGCCGGCAGCCCCTGCTGCGGGGGAAGCCCCGCCGCCACCTCCCTTACCGCCGAGGGCAGGCGGGTTCCCTCAGGACGGGCCGGCCCCCAGGGGAATCCCCGCTGCTGCTGCTTACCTGCTGCCGGCCCGGCCAGGCGACGGCGGACTAAGGCCGGGGGGAGCCCACGCTGCCGTCTCCTAGCAAGCCCGGGCGGTCCGTCAACCGGCTGCCGGCCCTCGCTGACCCTCGCCCGGGCAGGTCTCCTGCCGGCNGGGGCCTCTCCCTCCCCGGACTGCCGCTTCGCAACCCCGAGTGGTCTCGCGTCTGGGTTGGGTTGGGTTGGGTTGGGTTGGGCCGGGCCGGGCCGGGCCGGGCCGGGCCGCCCTCCCCTCAGCTCCCTGCAGGGCGGAGGTGTCCTGGCACAGGCAGGTGGTGCTGATTGATTAAACCCAGGCGGTGAAAAATAAGAAGTTTGGGCAAGAGCTACTCTGTTGGAAGAGGTAAGCGACGTGGCCGCCTCACCTCAACCACCGCCCGAGCCCGCCATCCCCCCCCCGGCCCTTGGGGCAGGGTTCGGCCTCCGCCCCAGGGCAGGCGATGGGGGAGCCGGCAGGAAATCCTGCCGGTAAGGATTGCGAGATTTGGGGTGACTGACCTGTTTTGGGGTTGTTTTTTTTCGTAGTATGGGCAGCTGCAAATGTCCCTAGTTGAAGGGACCTTGTCACTGGCAGTGAAAGATCCCTCCAGGACTATGGAGGCTGTTGGCAGGAGCGGCTCAGGGACATCAGCTGTTTTATTTGCTTCTTCAATAGCCTACTTCGGCAGCTTGGTCTGAGTTTCCCAGACTGCCATATGTCACTGAGATATTTGGCTCTGAAGCTTGAACATGCAGGTTTAATCCCATTTAGCCTTGTCATGGTTTAACCCCAGGCAGCAAGTAGGACCACACAGCCGCTCGCTCACTCTCCCAATTCGGATGGGAAGAGAATCAGAAGAGTAAAAGTGAGGAAGAACTCATGGGCTGAGATAAAGACAGTTTAATCAGTAGAGCAAAAGCTGCACGCACAAGAAAAGCAAAACAAAGAACTCATTCCCTGCTTCCCATGGGCAGGCAGGTGTTCAGCCATCTCTAGGAAAGCAGGACTCCATCACGTGTAACGGTTACTTAGGAAGACGAACGCCAGAACTTTGAACATCACCCCCCTTCCTTCTTCTTCCCCAACCTTTATATACTGAGCGTGACATCATATGGCATGGAATACCCCTTTGGTCACTTGGGATCAGCTGTCCTGGCTGTGTCTCCTCCCAACTTCTTGTGCACCCCCCGCCTGCTCGCGGGTGGGGTGGGGTGGGGTGGGGTGAGGGGCAGAAAAGTACTTAGCAACAACCAAAACCACAAGTGCACTATCAACACTATTTCTCATCTCAAATCCAAAACATAGCACTACACCAGCTGCTAGCAAGAAATTTAACTCCATCCCAGCTGAAACTGTGACAAGCCCCTAAGTTTGTACTTACAAACTTAACAACTATTAAGTAACCCTGGCATTTTTTAAAGGTTACTTAGATTGTGGCTGTTCTGGGAACAGTATGTTCACTATATTCTGGTCTTTCTTAGTTCTCTGTTGCACTCACGTCACAGCTGGAGTCAGAGTTCTTCAAAGTAGAAATTCTTCAAATGTAGCATGGTAAACACATGTTGAACACAGAATCGTATGTAGGCATTTTTAAGGCTGCGTTGTCACCTATACTTTGACTAACTACTGAAATAGATAATAAGGTAGAGGAAAGCTCTTTCTTAGGTTCCTCCCAAAGTAGGCAGCAATCATGGACCTTTTAGAATTATCAAGGTAGGTGTTCTCATTATTGTTAAAAATACATCATAAACAGATTATTAATCAAATTACAAATATTCTGCAAAAACTGGGGAGAATAATCCAGACATGTCCTGCTCCTTCCACCCGGATTTTTCATTCTACTTCTGGTACTTCTTTCATTCCACTTTCTGGTACTATTGCATTTACCAAACGGAAACATGTTCAACCATCCTGCCCACCATGTGGTAGCCACAGATAAACAAAGATGAGAGATTACGCCCTGCTATGTCTGCATATATTGGCCTCTATCAATGCAAGGTATATAGTGCTGGCTGGAGGCATGTTGTAACAGCTCCAGACGTTATGCTGTTGGGAGGAACACAGAGAATTAATTCATTCCTGGCTCAGCGAAGACAGCAGCATTTATGCAGTCAGCTAGTCTCTCTTCAGTCAGCAGTTATATCCAAATTTCGTTTTTGGAAATGTTTCTTATGAACTTACTGCATTAGGTCAAATAATTTTTATGCAAGATTTCTAGTTTCTGTATTGTTATTTTGCACCACCACCAAACATCTCTGAATTAAATCTATCATAAAGGCAAGCGAGGTGTTCCCTAATCTACTCTATTACACTTTTCTAGAAGCACTTATTTTTTAAAAAATTCATTTTTTAAGAATTCTTTCTGAGACATATACACTAGAGGTTCTGCTGTATGCAGGGTGGTTAGTTTTTTTTTCTCCTGTTTTCATTATAATACTACTAATAGTGAAAAAATGTTTCTGTTAAAAAGGTTTCCAGTATAAAAGATGTTACAACATTACCGTAATGAATAGGTAAAATTAGAACTATTCAGACATTCAACTATTCAGTGATTGATGCGAATCAGAATTTAGAAAAAACATACTATAGGAAAGCTGAAGGAATATCAAGTGAAATGTCTGAATTTCATGCGACAGCAAAATATACAGAACATGGCAGTCACAAGAAAAAAATCTCAGGGAAGAGCAGAGAAGTGGGTTGTCCGAGGAAAGTAGCCATTGACACAAGTCTGCATGAACATTTGATGTGGTCACCAGGAACACTTCAAAGCAGACCAAGAACCACCAGCTCCGGCAATGAGGGTGATGCTAAACAAGGAGTTATCCAAACATCCTCCTCATCAGGTATGTGGAATGGAATTTACCTTTTTTTTTTTTTTAAATCTACACAAACATTCAGACAAAAGTATTTTGTCTCATAAAGCTCTAAGATAGAATGATCTGTTGTAATAAGCGCAGGGAGGTCTCTAATACAACTTATCAGTGCCATCTTTGAAAATGGGTTGCAACAGAGCAATGATCGTGAGGTGGATTATCTTTCTGCAGCTCAGGAGGTGTTCAAAAAAGCCTTCTTGTGTGCAAATGAAGAGACTGGACTTTGGGACAGCATTTGGTATGTTGCATTTTTCCAAAATGTATTTGCTGAATCAGATGTCACTGTGAAGTCCTTTTTCCATCAGATGATGGCATGCATCTGCTTTATTTATTTGATAAACATTATATAACCAATGAAGGCAGAATGTTACCTGCAATAAATAATTCAGTTCTTTTGAGTTACACATAGAAGGATGTCAGAGGGAGAGTATTCACTTAGGTAGGGATGGGATGGAGGTTGCCTGGGATGAATTCAGACCATTGCCTTTCATTACCACAAACCTCTTGTTTTTCTACATCCTCCTGTAGTTTTGTTCCAGCTTTCAACATCACTTGTCTTCCACAATTTCTAATATTAACAACTTTCCCTTTTCACATGTATTCATCTGCTTTGAGTGTATACATGTGGCTGCCTTAGCAGTTTTTTTTGGATTAGGAGAGCGCAGATCTCACTCTCAACCCCGCCCCCCACACTTTGTATCATCAAACAGTCATAGAATCATAGAATGGTTTGGGTTGGAAGGGACCTTAAAGATCATCTAGTTCCAACCCCCTGCCATGGGCAGGGACACCTCCTACTAGACCAGGCTGCTCAAAGCCCCATCCAACCTGGCCTTGAACACTTCCAGGGATGGGGCATCCACCACTGCTCTGGGCAATCTGTTCCAGTGTCTCACCACCCTCACAGTAAAGAATTTCTTCCCAACATCTAATCTAAATCTCCCCTCTTTTGGTTTAATACCATTACCCCTCGTCCTATCGCTCCATTCCTTCATAAAGAGTCCCTCCCCATCTCTCCTGTAGGCCCCCTTTAGGTACTGGAAGGCTGCTATAACATCTCCTCAGAGCCTTCTCTTCTCCAGGCTGAATAGCCCCAACTCTCTCAGCCTGTCTTCGTAGGAGAGGTGCTCCAGCCCTCTGATGATCTTCGTGGCCCTCCTCTGGATCCGTTCCAACATATCAATGTCTTTCTTATGTTGGGGACTCCAAAGCTGGATGCAGTACTCCAGGTGAAGTCTTACAAGAGCGGAATAGAGGGTTAGAATCACCTCCCTTGACCTGCTGGCCACTCTTCTTTTGATGCAGCCCAGGATGCTGATCGAAGATGTCCTGGAGCCCATGGAACAGATTCCTTTCGGATGACGCAAAACTTGAAGATGAGCTCCAACTACTTGGACGTGCTACCAGACAGCAGCTAGTCTGAAATAAAGTCTCTTGAAACATGCATTGTGTGGACACCAGGTCCTCCACCCGAACTGATTTAACTTGCAAAAATCAGGGCAACGTTTGCCCTGATTTTTTTTAGGACAAGTGACAATGTAAGTAATTTGTAAGTAATTGCTACTTTTGTAAAGGAAATTATAGTATTCAGTAATCTTGGGGTTTACCTGCTCCTGGTAAATCATCTCTTCTACGTGAAAAGAGACTATAGTCACACTGTGTCTCTAAGACATCCGGAAGTATATTTGGGGCAAAACTATGTGGTTTGTAGCCACAATCTTATACTTTGGTTTTGTCTGCGATAGGTATTCATCGTATATCTCTTTCGTCTGAAACTGAACAGGGCAAATAAAAACCTAACAGAATTTTAAAGCCCTTTGTGTATATTTTTCTGCCGTTTCTGCTTAAAGCTATGTTGCACAAGACAGCTTTGATGAAGACATTAAGAATATTGTTGTACGTACAAAACTTTTAAAACTGGAAGAAAATATAAAGAAATGTAATTGCAGGTAATTATTTAGATGCAGTTAAAGCTACATAAAAGAGTCTGTTTTGATACTTGTCATCCCAAACCAGAATACTGGGAATGTCAAGGCCATCTAAATGTGCTTGCAGTGCTGAGAATGTGTAATTCCATTTTACCGATCAATCCCACCTTTGGTTTTAACACTGAGCAACAAGCTTAGCATTTACATCTTGCAGACATCCATCTTACAAGAATTTCTCTGGACTTGTAAGTGTGGTAATCAAACATCTTGCAGTTACAAATTATTCACCAGTAGAGCACAGGAAGTAATTTGTAACTCTAACAGGTTTCTAGTAGAAAAGCTAGGCACACTTTTTATGGCAAAATCTATGATTCATTGGTTTTCATGCTTCCAAAAAATTTACTGTCTCCTACTTTACCTGCAGGTTGAAAGGCTTGAAATTCAGCTGGGAGAATCTAGAGAAATGGGACATGGAACTGACTGGTAAACAAAGATCTGTTTTCAAGGTCATAACCACAAGCACTGGCAAAAGTCGGATGGAGTTCAGTTTCACAAGGTAAATTGAAACATTTAATAAAATATTCTTTAGCTATAAAAATGGCCAATGAAATCAGAATTCAGTGCAATCAGAATGAGCAAAAGAATTATATGTGGCCACAAAGCCACCTTAATGCTCTCATCTCCTTTGAGAAAGGTATTGGCAACTATGGGAGGAGAAGGCAGCAAGGCTAATAGAAATAAAGATATGATCCAGGAAATTGTGATAACTAAGATAAAAGAAAAATTCTCAAGTTTTCTGCATATTTATTTCAGGAAGGCCAAGCAGTTTCTATCCTAAATTCCAGAGTAACTGGTGTATGAAGTTGCAGGTCCAGTAGTGAGTCACCTTGAAGCATAGCAAGAGCGACTGCAAGAGGTAATATCTTTCTTTGGGCGTCTAAAATAGTTGGAGGAACAGACAAGCTTTTCTGCAGAAATAAACATTCTACATTATTTTTTAAAATATTATATATTATACAATTGGAGAACAGAAAATCTTCTATTGAGGAAGAAATATTAAGAAACAATCAAACTGTAAGCTGCAGGGTATGCAAAATCTTTTGATTCAGAAAGGTTAAAATGGGAGTGGAAAATTGGAAATGGAAAATACAAAAGTAATGTTGCAGTGTTCAGTTACATCACATTAGTCTGTTGTTTTGTTTCAGTATCCTTATCGCCTTCATCTTGGAAACCAATTATCATGGTACAGCGGAGAAAGCTGATTTATATCACAAAACCAGAATTGCAAGGCTGACTGGGAAGCCAGCTAGTGAAAGATGACAGCAGATGCTTGAAAAAGGAAGAGGCAAGGTGTGGCAGTAGTTACTGTCATGGAGGGAACTCCCAGGGCATCAGCCTCTGCCTTCATATCAATGTTTTCATCAGTCCTGTCAGCAGAAAAAAATTGAAGTTTTCCTATTAATTTACCAATGTCACAACAGTTAGAAGTATGTGACCCAGAGGCCTGGCTCATAACGATGCTTATTCGTGTGCTCTTCATGCTCTCAGAAATTACACCACTCTTTTTTTTTTAACACGAAAATAACGGCTTGCCATCCAGAATCACAGACTAAGGAGAAGAATTGGATCTCAAGATTCCCATGACTAACCAGTATGTTATATCTATTAAAAAAAACATAATAATTAGCAAATGCTAGTTATTAAATCAGGTGAACTATTTCCAGTAGAGTTAGAGAAGTACCAAGGGCAGTGCACCAATGTAAGTGTTCATTATAGATCCCAGTGAGAAAGGTGCTCAGACTCCATGGGTTATTGGTTAAAACTCAGTTTATTGGAGATAACCTGAGAAGGTAAAAGGAGCTAGCACAGATAATCTTATGTTTCTTCAGGTGCTGGGAACTTGGAGCTGTGCAGCGTGGGGCAGAGCTCTAGTCAGGGTGTGGCATACCACATAAATCCTGTCTGTGGGGAGATTTGCCAGCACTGAAGCTTTTGGAAGTTTTATGAGGTGTCCTTAGAAGTAGACAACTCTATTCATTATCTCTACTGCCAAGCAAAGGACGCTGTACGAAAACAGGCTGTTTCTCTGCAAGGTAAGCTGAGACATGTGGGTGGAGTCACCAGCAGGTGCCAAGTGGGAGCTGCCTACAGGCTTCTCCATTAGGGTGAGCTGTCTCTGGTTGTCCTGCACCCACCTGGTACATGTCAGCACAGCTCAGGCTTGCATCTACTCACATCAGCTCTCACGTGGATCACTAAGTCCTCTGTACACATCCATCTTCTTTTTAGGACCCCGAAAACACTATTCAGGGTACCAGCCCAACTTCAGCTGAAATGTTGTGCACTGTCCTGGTCAACATGTTAACAAATTTGAAGACGCTTCTCATGGAAGACTACTAGTTTATTAGGGGAAATGAGAAGCTTACCTTTCAGGAAGGATTAAGTTAGTTTGGCTTGTCTAGGTTAAATTGAGGACAGACTACAACTGCTGTCTATAAATAATACATCCAGTAGATGCCAATGAAGGAGAAGAATATGTCTCAACTGTCAATTAATACATTAAAGCTACAAATTTACAAGTTTCTAAGAATCAGATCAAATGAGATTCTTGAACAGCAATAATGGAAATGAGAAACCTAACTACTTCGTTAGGATTAAGCATGATAAATCACAAAGAGAAAATATAACTGAAAAACTGAGATGGGAATGAACTAGCCAAAGGGCAGAGGAAGCCCCTTCCCATCTTATGTTTCCCAAGTTCAGACCTTCTAGTTGCTATATATACATTGCACAGGAACACACAACCAAGTTCTTGGTCACAGATAGGGAAAAAAGTGCATTTGTAATTACATACACATGACAGTCACTGGCAGAAAGTTGTGTCTACAGGGCTTGAGATGAAGCCCTCTTAAAAACTGGAGGGCAGAGCCGGGGGGTGTTACAATTTAGCTGGTGAAGAGATAACACAGGGAAGTCCAACAAAATTCTGCCATGAGGTCATCTCCTGCAAGTCTTCACAATTGCTTACTTTGTTAAAAAGTTCTCAGCAGTCCTAGGGATACATACTGCACTTTATCTGTGTGATATTATGCAAGCATTACCCCTTTCTGCAGGCAAAGATGACAGCAGTTTTAACGCCAAGGCACGACATCAGTCTTTAAAAATGTATAGAGTAATACTTCCGTCTTGCAACAGTTAAAAGTGCCAGTGCAAGGAGTCCCACAAGCAAGCAACCACAAGAATTTTGAGCTAAAGCAGCAAAGGAAAAGAAGGACATAACGAAAGCGTTGCATTGGAACTTTCAAGCAAATGCAAGACACAGAAATGTAGGTCTCCTTAATTTGCCTAAAGGGATTTCTCTGGGCAATTCATAGAGTCAAGTCTCCCACTTGTGGTAGGATTTTTTATTATTTAAAACTAGTCAAGCAATTATTCCAGCTTCTTGGTAAGAACTTCACTATAGGTCATTAAAGCATGTGAGTTTCTTCAGTAGAAGCAAAGGAACAGAGCGTTTCAGTTCACTTACTGGTAAAAAAAGTCTTAGGAGCAAGTGCTTGGTACAACTTCAATGCTTTCTTTCTATACTTACTCTGAATGCATGACTTAAATTATTCTGGTTTTAATTACTATTCCTTCTAGAGGTTCAGTTGTCCAAGCCTCCACATTAATTGTTCTCAGTTACACAGTGGAATAAGGGGTAACTTTGTTGTTCCTAACTAGGGATGTGTTCACTATTTTAATAACAGTCATTTTAAAGCAATGTATGCTGCAACATGGCCAGTATGGCACACAAAGTAGTGGTTGTAGCCTTCTATGTGCACTTCTGTGGTATTGAGCTTCACTGCAGAGAAGCATCATCCATCAAGAAAAGAATCTTGTTGATAAAAAGGAAAACAAAGAGGTTGATGCTAAGAAAATGGCTCTGTTTTGAGAGCACAGTGGGGAAGACATGTTTTATCATCTCAAGTACTTGAAAATCACTCAAATCTCTTCACAACACACAGAGAACAAAGATTATGAATATTAAATATTTCTATTAGATTGGTATACCTATAAGTAATTAACCATGAACAGAGCTTTTTATGGCCAGGTACTCCATAGCTGCACACAGCCACTGTCTCAGATTTCATTCAAAATAGACAAAAGTCTCACATTGTCATACTCCAATGATGAAAGAGACTGAGAAACTGGCTTGTACAACATTAACAGCTCTTGGGATTTCACCACATGGCCAGCTCTTAAAAATTTCATCTCTCTCTCAAAGACAACCACATGTATCCAAATTTTCCTTTTTTTAAAAAAGTTGTAAAATATATATAAGCTGAGTGGACAACTGATGCTCACTAACCTGATACCAATGCTGTTCTGCCTGCCCAATGGCACACAGGAGTTGTGCCTGCAGGTATTAGACCAAATCCTGATGTGAAGAGGGCTATCAGACTGCTAAAGTCTAACCAGAGTGTGTGGGAAGCGGAGTGAGACGGGTAATGGTAAAGCAGACAGATAATGTACAGAGGTCACATCCTCTTTTTGACAAAATGCCCTCTTATAAAGCCATACCTTCTGAAGTATGATGTTAGCTTTCTGCTGGAGTCTTCTATAAATCAGTGAGACAGTGTTTCTCCAATTCAAACACTGTGAAACAAAGACAAAAGTGAAACCAAAAATATTTTTATTCAGAAACAGATGATAACTACATACAAATACAGTTACAAATCTTCATCTCCGACTCTCCTTTATACAAAAAACTGACTAGTGTATTATTGACTTTCTAGGGTACAGCAAGTAAATTATCTTTGAAGCTTGATAGATTGCAATCTATAATGATACTATACTCTAAAAAACACCATTAGAGTGTGGCCTTAAACATTATTTAATTTTGCATAGCCTGAGCCATTCAAGTGATAGGAAACAGCACGAAGTTGGAGAGGAATTTGATAGAACAAAGGAACCGTTTTTTAGAAATATGGGGCTTTTCTAGCTCCCTTGTCAGACTATGTTTGCTTTTCAAGACCCCAGTCCTGCAAATTGTTCTCCTGTTTAACATAGTCAGAAAGCCTCTTTTGGCAGCTAAGCCAGAAGCAACGGCATTTATGTAGTTAAGTATTAAAGGGACACTGAGAAAGCCCAACACTCTCTAATCTGAACTTTTGCAATCCTTTAATCCTGTATGACTAACCCAGGGTTTCTGTGCACAAACAGGAGTGAGTGTTCTAGTATATGTAGCTCCTGTTGAGGGCTGGCCAAAGTAATATGTAACACACATAACCTGGATTACTTGCATGAGTAAATTCTCAAGCTCAGCATCTAATACATTTGGGCTGTTTAAAATCACTACCTTTGTTTCTGTTTAGTATCTACACAGGTAGCTTCTCCAGTTCTTGAGTTAATGCACAATTAAGCCCATTTAACATGTTAGAGTATTAAGGCCGGCCTATAAATGGGATTTGTAAAGGGGAAGATATCTTTGAGATAATACACCAATGTGTGTTCACGTTTTTAAATATTTTTAAAATTACTTTTTAAAAGCTAAAAAATCACAGGTACTCCTTTTCTGTGTGTAAAGAGAGGGTGGATGAAACTAGATCTCCTGGGTCCTAGACAAGTGCCATACCCAGCCGACTGCACAGCACAGCAGTCATTTGTATTTGTATTTTGATGAACACCTGCCTGATGATGGGAAGTAGCGAATGAATTCCTTGGTTTGCTTTCCTTGTGTGCGCAGCTTTTGCTTTACTTATTAAACCATCTTTATCTCAACCCAGGGGTTTTTCCTCATTTTGACTCTTCTGATTCTCTTCCCCATGCCAACCGGTGGAGTGGGTGAGTGGCTGTGTGGTCCTAGCTGCTGGCTGGGGTTAAACCACTGCATATGCACAGGCAGGGCATTATCTCTGGGATCCTCTGCAGAAATCTTTTTGCATATTCCCCATCAGGTGGGTGTCTCTGATATTTACCCCTTATGCTCCTCACTCTGAGTTTCCCAAAGTTCCACGGAGGCAAAACTTATAAATCACTGTTGCTGCGTAGGAGGCCTACACAAACTCCTTATCTTTGTATGTATATCACAAGATACATAATCAAAGGAACCTTTTTTTATCTGTGAGCACAAATGGAAATACAAGAACTTGGGGCAAGTATGGAAAAGGTTTTCTAATATCAGCAAGTCTAAAAAATAACAATAAATGCATCAAGCACATCAATGACATAAATTTAACTTCTTATGACCTGCAGATGGAAGAGGTAAGTTTAATTCCAATCATATGGGTTTTTTGGAAAAAAAGGAGCTCATTTTCTTCCGGAAGGGGTGAGGGGTTTCTAAGAATAAATAAAATAGAAAGAAACTAGCCACAAATACAAAATGTTACCTGAAAAAAAAGCACTAGCCTAAACAAGTGGGATAGCACTAGCCTAGAAATATCACTAATAGCTGATAGACTAACATTCTGTTTTGCTAATGAACTGCAAAAAAGCAGGTCTGCATTTGAATTCTTGTTCTTTGCACTTGGTATAACCTTTTTTTTTTTTTTAAAGTTCTTTTCTACTTGTTTGGGCTGCTATGTTTGAATGTAGCATTGACCAAAAAAGATGACCACGAGATCTAACAAAAGTATTATGGATTAGGGAAGAAGAGGAGAAAGCATTGTTATGTGACTAGTAATACCTGAACAATATTATTTTAGATTAAAATAAAGCTTTCTTGTGAGATACCTATCCTATATAGCAGACTTCAAATTATTCAGTTAATAAAAAAAGGAAAACTAAAAAATAACCTTTTGGCTGGTTAGTACCTCACCTGTTCATCAGTTCATCATCTAAACCCAGCTACCGCCTTTCCATTATTTCCTTTTTAAGTCAGAAACAAGCAAGCACCTTTACCATCACCCTTGACTGAATAATCATCTGTTTTTAGGACCAGCATGGACGGATACAGCTTCCAGATTCCTGTGACTCCCTGTTGCCTTTTTCGAATGCACATAAATAATCCAACTGAAAACATTAGCGCTTTCTGTAACATTAAGGAGGACTTTTGCAAACAGCTGGTTTCTGTTAGTAATTGTTCAAGATTTGTAGTCATAGCAGTGGTTTGTTGGAAAAAATCCACAACAATATTTATGCTGGTAGCCTAGGCAGGACAGAGATTTCTTAGTCAAGGAGCAACGCCCAGGTCTCCTGGGTGAATAAAGCAATAGTTGAGTCTGAAAAGAAGGACTGAAAAGAGAAGGACCAGCAGCTGACAGGATGGGTCTTTGCTGCTTATTCCCTTGGGGTCAGCACAAAATAGAGGCTGGCAGCTTTAACTCGATCTTAATCAAGTGTCTGCACTGGAACTTCTCATAATATTTCAGCTTCTAGAAGCACTGACCATTTGTCACCTGGACGCATACTGGGGCTGTGTTGGAGACCTGGTCAGAGCGTGCTCATGTCTGCCTTCTGGTTGCAGACTTGGTTTTCTTCCAGGGAAAGCCAAAGAGCTGGTTTGAATCCACACGATATCCTGGTGTGGGATCAGGATACAGATGTGGTGTGCACCCAGGCTCAACAGCACTGAAGAACTTACACGTCCTGTAATACAGCTACAGCCATGGAGAGCTCTCAAAGGTTTTGTTTATGCTTCGGCTTGTCCCCAGAAGATTTACCTGCCTGGACTTGCATTTCTTCCACTCCCAGGGCAAGGAAGGTGCTATACCATGCTCGGAAGGTGTCCAAACTGCCCACGTTCCCGCTCCACAGCCTGATCAACTGCCACATACTGTGACCTGCTTGTTACTCAGTACACTTGCCTTCCAAGAACTTACGAGTGTTGACAGAACTTCCAGGCCAGTGATATTCACCTCAAATTTTCACTCTCCACTCATAACCAACATCATTTGACTAGGAAAGCATATCTGCTGACAAACACCAAATAAAGAGTAACTGGGTAATGGCTGGGTTCCTGGGCTCTGAATTTGAAAATGAATATGCTTCTAAGAATACAAAACACAAATCTATTAACAGATTGTTAATATTTCTATTATAACTTCATCTTTTAGAAAGGATTACTATAATTGAAGGAAACCGTTTTCTTGCGTGTTTCAATTCAACATTCCCCATACAGACAATCATCACGTCAAGCTTTTGGATTTAGATAAAGAAATGATAGAAAATCCCCAGAATCGCACCACTTTGTCACACAAAAGACTGAAAACTAGACTGACAAATAACGTTTACATAAATGTTACATTGTTTTCCCAAGCAATTATATGTGATTTTGAATAAGTCATTCCCTCCACTCCTTTTACAGTCGTATCAGTTAGTATAAGATCCTCTCTCAATCTAAGAAACCTTTTGTCTTTAAGCAGATTACATTCCTAGATGCAATAACAATTAATTATTAAAACATGGACAGATAATACAAATAAAGAACTTAATTCAAAATCTATAATAGTCTTTCTCAAGAATGCAGAAAGCAATTTTGCTGGTAAAAATAGAATTCCTTTCACGTGAAGACATCTCTGAAAACTTTGTTGTTTATTTTCCACTTTGCGTGTCATAGATAACTGCTGGTTTTCCCTACAATGTGCCGACAAGCCTGCTACAAACTCTGCAAAGCCAGAGCAGTCCATCAAGACAGGGCATGCAGGAAAGGGTACTGGGGCTCAGTGATGTGATCCAGGTGCCCTGAGCAGCGTTCACTTCTAGAGCTATTCTAGCCAGGTGAACTATCACTTTATCATCCACATTTCATAGAACAGAATCATAGAATCGTCTAGGTTGGAAGGGACCTTTCAGATCCAAGCCCAACCATCAACCTAACACTGCCAAAACCACCACTAAGCCACGTCCCATAGCACCACATCTACACGTCTTTTAAATACCTCCAGGGATGGTGATTCCAGCACGTCCCTGGGCAGCCTGTTCCAATGCTAGACAACCCTTTCAGTGAAGAAAGTTTTNATCACTTCCCTAGTCCTACTCACCAGACTCTTCCTGATTCAGGCCAGGATGCTGTTGGCCTTCTTGGCCACCTGGGCACACTGCTGGCTCATATTCAGCTGGCAGTCGACCAACACCCCCAGGTCCTTTTCTGCCAGGCAGCTTTCCAGCCACTCTTCCCCAAGCCTGTCGTGCTGCATGGGGTTGTTGTGACCCAAGTGCAGGACCCAGCACTTGGCCTTGTTGAACCTCATACCATTGGTCTCAGCCCATTGATCCAGCCTGTCCAGGCTGGATATTCTGTGGATAAATGTACATAAAATTAAGATGTCCTTTTAAAATGTAATTTAGAAAGTTAAGGGAAAATAGCTGAGCATACCTAAACAACCAGAAATACAAAAGCTTGATATACAAAGTCCCCTCTTAGATAAACAACATCTTTGCCTTTTACAGCGAGATGCATTTACTGTTTAAGCTGAAGCTGAAAAGAAAATGGCTTTAGTTTCAATTTAATCACAAAGCATTTAAGTAATTAAAAATATTTTAGTTACACTACTGCTTATTAAAAAGATCATATCGTTATCCATTTCCCCTTCTGTCCTCTTTTTGAGTTCTAAACATTATAAAATAAATCCCATACTTAAAAATTAAGTAGGGGCAGTCATAGTAATGTCTTACATCCTATATCAGTAAATGGGCAAAGTATTCTTTCTCATCTCTGAAACACCACTTACAAGGACGCACAATATTCAGGCTTGTCAGTGTTGGTATCACTTGATCATAATAAAATCCATTATGACGACAGAAGCCAGCATTATTCTTAAGGACTAAGACATTTAAACACAGTTTGTTACAGCTTGTCATGTAATGAAAATAAAACCCTTGAGTAAGCATTCTGGTGCGTCACATTTATAATATTTCATCCTTGTTTCCTAAATAGTATCTTGTCATTGACGTCTAACGAAATCAGTGCACAAGGCTAGGGAAGTAGCATTGGATTCAAAAGCGAATTCCCTGCTGTCTGATGTACCAACACAAGACAAGCAATCTCATAAAATGAATAGTTACTATTCCTGCCATCCTCCACTCCCTCTCACATCTTCATTTTTCTGGTTTCGCTACATATTTTTGTTTCTATCATGTAAGAAACTTCAGACAAAAGAAGAAAAACAGGATCAGGTATAACTTGGGACAAACCACTCATACCCACTGAAAAAACTGAATCCTGCAATGAAACCACTCTGCAGGGCAGGCAGGCAGGCGCAGCGGTAGTGCAGCACTCTCCTTTGCACTGCTCCGCATCCATGCACCGGAGCCACTGCGCAGGACTCGAGCTGGCAGGTGACAAGGACAAGCTGGCCAGGTTGCTTGTCCGTCAGTCGGAGCCTACAGTCCCCTGCATCAGTAGAAAAATGGTCTTTATATCAGGGTTATCTTCTCTGGGCTGCTGCTGACTGGAAGGTATTTTGGATAAGTCTGCTAGTCATCCATCACATTCATTTGAAGCTTAACATGTAAGTCTATCAAATGGCAGACTCCAGAGAGTGGCAGGGCGCCCAGGCTCCCAGAGAATCTCCAGGA
This sequence comes from Stercorarius parasiticus, assembly GCA_013396915.1. Classification (NCBI taxonomy): domain Eukaryota; kingdom Metazoa; phylum Chordata; class Aves; order Charadriiformes; family Stercorariidae; genus Stercorarius; species Stercorarius parasiticus. The sequence continues at coordinate 149,662 of VWZL01005203.1, read as the reverse complement.
AGCTGCATGCTCTCAAAATGGGACACAAACCTCCTGTATGCAGTTAAATGCTCATAACAGAGTCATCACCTTCTTCCTGGCTTTCTAAAAAAGCAGGAGAACAATAGCGAACTTGCCAGGAATGAAATCACCTTTAATTTAAAAAGCTTTGCTGGAACCGTAACTTTGCTCAAACATTTCTCACCATAGAGCTAGCTTAATTCTTGAGGTAATTAGAGATGCCGATCTCTGATGGGTACCAGCCGCAGCAAAATTAACCTTGTAAAAATCAGAACAGTGTTCTCGAAAAGAAGCACAAAAGTGTTCCTGAATTACCACTAAAAAATCCATTTGGGTTTTGGGTAGAGTTCCTTTTGTTGTTTTTTGGGTTTGTTTTTTTTTTATGTGTGTGTTTGTTTTGTTTTCTTGCATTTAGGAACAAAATCCAAATCAGAGGGAACAAGACATTCCGTCCTGTGTGACACTTGCTCAGGTTCCTCAGTCTGCACCTGCAAGAACAAACCAAAGCAGCTTCTCACAGGGATGTGCTCTGGACTGGCTCCCTCTCATCACAGGCATTTGGCTTCTACTTCTGTACCAAGTCAAGCTGAAGTCCATTCGATACGGAGAACCTTAACTACCTAACTGTCAGGATGCCACATGGGCTGGCAGCTCCTCCCCAGCCAGGGTTCGTCCTGGTGTCCCCAGCAAGGACACAGGGTGGGCTAAAATGGGCCTCCTGGGTCCAAGGTGCAGTTGATGAGGGCCACTAAGGCTCATTAGTGCCCTTGGGGCCCTGATGTTTATAGACAATCAGTAAGAAGAGACTGCCCGTTCTCTGCAAATGCTAAACATGAAACATACAATGCCTTGTTCAAATCACCTCTCTCTGTATTTTTAGAGAGTTCATGGGAACAAAACCAAACAAGAACTTTAAAAAGAGCAAGCGGAAAACTACAGAAAAAAAGTATGTAGGTGCTGAAGAATACCTTTAATACTCTTGCAAAGCAAACATTCACAGAATCACAGAATGGTTCAGGTTGGAAGGGACCTTAAAGATCATCTAGTTCCAACCCCCCTGCCATGGGCAGGGACACCTCCCACTAGACCAGGCTGCTCAAAGCCCCATCCAGCCTGGCCTTGAACACCTCCATTCAAACAACGAATGCACACAACCTAAAACATAATAAACAAAACTTGTAAATTTTACATCATAAGCATCATAACCTCTTTTTAAAATCCTATTCCTGAGTTCATTTTACATGCAGAAAATGGACTGATTCTCTGCATGCCTGCTTTAGTGTCCTCCTGAAGCCAAGGGTTCTTTTTTTCACCCCTCTTTCTTTCTCTTGCTTCATCCAGGGCCTTAGGGTTTGGTTAACTTGCTTCCCTTTACATTCTTTACCAGTGAAGACATCCAAGAACTAAGTTAGCTTCACTTGCCTCACACGGAGATCTTCTTTATTCTCCTTACTGAATGGAAAGCTTTTCTTACAATGGCTTTGAGGAGGATAGGGCTAAACTAATGTGGAAGACTTGAACAGCTCGCATGGCAGGGCTTTGTCACAGTACTGGCCACATTCCTACCGTTCCTCTAGTCCAGGCAGGAAACCTGCTGGTCAGGCTGGCTTCAGCTCTCGCAGTAAACCATGCTGAGTCCAGCTAACAGGGAACAGTGATTTTCTCCAGCTTGACTCTTCCCACCGCGCTCTCTTAATCTCTGAGTACACAGAATTAGCTCAAAGATGCTGTATATTGGAAGAGGTGGGGAAGGAAGAGCACCTTAGCAGAAGCAAATCATCCACCACCTCCATGGAAGCGATGCCTATAGTGATCCCCTTCCTAAAGGGAAGCAACAAATGCATAGGACCTTCAAACACATGCTAATTTACAGCCTGAACCCTCGCCTGGGTTTTAGATAGGTGTATAGCATAGATTAAGCCTGTAAATAAGCAAAAGCATTATCAGTACAGGTCTTAAAAATACTCCATTTGGAAAATTTCACATGAAAATGCTGACACAGTCTAAATATAGAATTAGACTTATTGCTGCTGGTTATACAGAAGTTAACTAAAGTTCTTGGATTCTGAGAAACAACTACTGTGAGAGTTACACAGGTATATAAAAATTCATTTCAGAAGAACTCCTCTAATGGCTTTCTTATCTGCTTATCTACCTTGCATGAAAAAGCAAGCCCAGGATTAATCTAGCAAATAAACAGAGCTGGCATTACTTGTACTACAAAAAGGGTCAGAAATGGCATTTAGTAACAGCTTTCAAGAAGTTCAAACCAACCATAATGCAAAAGGTATTGGCCAAATTTTAAAATCCTACTTCTATAAACCCCTTTTATCTATTAGGACTGAAAATTACTCTGTAAAACCTATGCTAAGTACAATTAGCCCCTCTGAAATCAACATGAGGTCTTGTGCAAGACCAGTCCCTACAGCCCCGCTGCCAAAGCTGTGCCTTTCCTGGAGCAGATCAGAGAGTCAGGGCTTGCCCAAGGAGACAACACAGACAGCTGCCTCTCTGGTACTGCTTAGAAGCCCTTCACATTTCCTCCATCTGAGGTCTCCTGCATTTCCCCCAGCTCTTGAGGAGCTGCAGCAGAAGGCTGCTGAATGGGACACTGCTGGGGACCGTGTTGGTCCCAGGGAGCAAGGCAGCAGCCTTGGGGCTACTTCAGCTTCACCTCACTGCAAGGAGAGCACAGAACAGAGCAGAGCCAAGCTCACAGCTTCCATTTGCCCCAGCAGGGCCAGGTGGTTAGTGCTGATGTTGTGCCAAAACCGGATTAACACAATGATTAATGAGACCCTTTCCCCACACGCCTTCATCAGCCTGAATGAAGATCTAATATATGAAATGTCCTGTTTAAGACATTTCAAGTCAAGACCGTTGCTTGTCGTTGGGTCATTCTCAGCACGCTTTAGTGGAGGAATGAGGGGAAAAAAAAACTGCAGTGCTGTAAGAAAAAAAAAATATGTAGTGCCTTTATTTAATTAAAAAATGGATCTTTCTTCAAAGTGCCTTTACATAACACGTGTGAAAACTTTAGCATCATTTGTATAAATATATCAAAAGGAACAAATATTTTTTTACAAAACAGTATTTTGGCTCAGTAAAATAACTTTCTTATCCCTAAAGGTAGGGATAACAAGTAGCAGTTTTTCATTCAATCTATTCCAGTCAGCAAAAATAATTCAGGAGGCCCGAGGTCGCTGGAACTCTGTTGGCTGGCCTGCATACTGCGAGCTGTCAAGGTGGAAGCACAAAGTCAGTATTGTACCCGAGTCCTCAGAGTACAAATACCATACTTCCAGTGTTTAGTCTTCACATTTGATATAGGGATCTTCTTACAGAAGAGTTCTGTGACCAAACTGTACAGCTTCTGTCCTACTAAAATCTTCTATCGATGTGAACCGTCACAATTAACCTTGCTCAGATGGATCTTAGTAACTTCAGATGGATCTCATGGCTCTTTTACCCTACAACAGGTTGTCACTGAACACACACCATATTTAAAAGCAGACCGTGTGCAACAGCTGGCACTTCATGACCAGAACCGATCCTTCCTTGACACTTCTGCCTTGAGTAAAACACAGAATGAGAACAGAATATAAACATGAGCATTGGTCTGTACATACATGACATTCCTCAATAAAACACTCGAGTACCGTAACAGTTTGAAACAGTCTGGTATTTCAAATGCACTTTTTTCCTTCTTATCCTGACATGAAGAGATTCTTATTCTGTTCTGGCCACACACACATTCAACCCACAAATCTCAGAAGGCACTGTCTCTCAGAAGCAGAGTTTCAAGTTTCCAGCATACACGGAGGTAACCAAAGCACTTTAGGTGGGAGAGGAACCTATTTCCACTGGTTTTGCCTTTTATCAGGCAGAACGTGAGGGTCACACCACCCCATGTTCACTGGGCAGTTCTTCCGTCGGACTGCACTTCACTCTATCAGTTTTGTTTGATTGAGGACAGAGGCATAAGAAGATAAATGCTTGAGCCACGAAAGAAGAAAAAGCCAACACTGCAGTGTCAAAATGAGTACATGAATTCTGAAGGATGCAGAACATGATTTTTTTCAGATGAACAAGTGGAGATACCAAAGGACCAACTCAAAGGGAAAATTTCTGCGTAACACTATATTAGCAACAGCCTTCAAGGACAGCTTGGAAAGCGATAAGAGTTTGACCCAAGAGTAAGTTGCTTGTTCCAAGGTAAGGGAGCTGCATGGGAAAAGATAGACTGGAGTTTGAATGGGAGGAAAGCAAAAGGTGCTGCAAGAGAGAAGCTGATAGGACACACACAGGAATTCAGAGTTGCAAGCAGCAGTTAAAGGCAGTAACAGCCAAATCCTGAAGTTTCCATATACAACCATATAAAACGTAACTTTCAAGGACAGACTGAAAAGCACAGGTAATTTGGCTCTCACATCTCCTGCTCCTATGAAATTCATAGCTATAAACATGGCACGAAACAGATCTGATAATTTAAAAAAAAAAAAAAATCAATCAAATCAAGTCTCTCCCCTGAAAAAAAGAACTGATCATTACAAACTACATCACTGGCTACACACAAGCCAAACATAACTTCAGAGTTAACAACTGTGGCATACATAATATTGTTAACAAATTTTTAAAAAAATAAAAAGAAAGATAAAGGATTCAACATCCACGGTAAGTTTTAACAACTTCCTTTCCCAAACAGCTGTTTAGAAGCTGTGACTCCAGCCTCAATTCATCCAGCCCCAGCCAAATCCAGTACACAGTCACCTGAGATTCCTTACATCATCAGGCCAGAGGGAAAGGAGAAAAGCAAGCAGCTGCAGGGGGTAACACAGGGCATCCCTCTCTCTCACTTTAAGGAGTACTGGGCAATAAAGCTGTTTTAGCTCTATTTTCTAAACACATCTGGAGCCAAAAAGCAGGATTGTCCTACTCCTTTTCTTCTCCCATTGCACTCTGGACCCTCTGGGAACCACTCACTAATCTGGGAGAAAACTATCCCAAGGAAATGAACAATTTCTGCCACATTAGCCTGTTCAGCCAGCTTCAGCTTTTGGAGCTGCCAAATGCTAGAGACAGCACCCTGGCTGGGAACAGGAGGGAAGAGCTGATCTCCTTCAGCAACAGTGGCCCACAAGAAGCGTGTGCCCTGACACCTCTTGATCTGGTCCTTAAGGTAAGGCAGATGAAGCCAACCATCCTGTATTCTCCATGAGAGAGTCTGTGTCAGTAGCTAATTGTTCCACTTGGGTAAAATAAGAACTAATATATTAAGCCACTTAACTAGAAAATAATTTTTTGACTCAGTACGGCATTACAATGGTATTTTTACAATGTCTGCATGGGGCAAGTGACTAAAAATAGTACAGTTCTTTAAAATGTAAAAAAGATCAGTGAAAAGTATTTATGCTTTGTCAGGTTCAACAGCACTTTTAGGGGGCTGGAATTGTCTTTCTCTTGGACGATAACACAGTGATTCAGTAACACAGAGGGATTTATCTTTCAGCAAACTGAACAAGGCAAATAACAAACTTGTAACAAAGAAGTTTTGTGTCATTTCATTAAAAAAATTGAAACAAAAACATTTACTGGCATCAACCATGTCCGTTACATAATATCACAATTATAATTAATATAGTTCCCTTCATATTCAACCTTTAATTGCAAAAAGGAAAGTTTTCTGGTTTTTTTTGATAGTTTTTTCCCCCTTCCATTTTTAATACCAGAAGAATTCCACCAAATCACAGTGCAATTCTTGGAAAAGGCCTCATATGCTTCCAACGTGGTTTCCATGTCATCACTGTGCTACTGGCAATATTTCAAGGTGTTCTGTTGATCTGGCCAGAAGACAAAATGATTCACATCTGTAGATGAAGTTGTAGTACCTTCAGTCCAGAAAATTTGGATAAGATTGTCTGCACAAAACAGATACTTGTGACCTTCAATCAATCCATCACCAGCTATGTGAACTGAATTAGTCATTAAGTGATATTTTGCTTTTGTTATTTAGGGAGAATTAGTCTTTTGGTAACAAATGCAATTGTGACGAAGATCCATTTTTCCTGGATGGCATGTGGTAGCGCACTTTCTTCCAGAATCTAGTACGTGCTGAGTGAGACCTTTCCGAGAAGTCCCCTTTCCATCGGATAGCCCCATGCTTTTGCTTAATATATTTAATGGATTCTGGCATGGTTGCATAATCTTGTATTTTTTCAAGTTCAATGAGAATTACTTTAATGCCATCTCGGATAAGAGCATTATACATTGCTAGATGCTTTTCAGACACATCTTCTAGAACACTGTAACAGGAGGGTTCTGGTACTAAAACAATTATCACTCTTCTACTTTGACGGATTTTTTCATCAGCAATGCTGATCACAGCTGTAGAGAAAAAGGTTGTGCAAAATTAAGGCTGTATGTTTCTATTTTTTGTTACCAACAGGGTCCCTTCCAACCTAGACCATTCAACGATTCTATGTTGCAGCCTGGTTCATTCCCTGTTTGATACTTGAGCCAACACACTTTACTTCACAAATAGGGACAGAGTAAGAGCATGCCAACAGTGACATTTGGTTAGTCATCAAGGAGAGATCTGGCCAATGCAACACAATCTGATGCCATCAGATTGCTTGTCTATATTCTTGTTTTGCATAATGAGAGAAGAGCTACCAACTATCTACTACTTATCTTGCTAATGCCATTTTATTACCATCATAAGTGCAACTGCAAAAAAAAACAAGTTCCAAAACCACAGGCCTAGATAAAACTATGACCTTTTTCCTTAACTAACTTGTTCTGATATGCTTAACTGGTTTTTGTTACATGTAAGTGGAAGAGAAAACAAAGAATCCTCCCTTCAACAGCATTCCAGACAATCAGTTCTGAAACAGCAAAATATGGTAAATACCACACAAAACCCATATGGGTTAATCCTGAGAACCGACTATCGCATTTTTTCAAGCTGGAAAAATAAAGCAGAACTTTATATTCTACTTCTCAGGGAACCTTTCCTTCTCAAACCATTACCAAAAGCCTTCAGATATAAAAAAGTGATCCACGAAGCACCTCATGTAGGTTTGTTCACACCCAATTTTTTTTTAAACAGGGACTTCTATTAAAGGCCTGCTCTGCAAATTTATTCATTCTCAGTATTATGTTTTTAAAGTCATAAAACTAGGAAAGATTCAGATGATTTTCATCATTTTATCTCACATAAGCAGTCAGTGGGACAGACTTTGCAATTTTCAGCATCAAATGCTAGAAATTTAAATTTAATATGCATTTGCACACAGAGGAAACCTCCAGAAGAATTTTAAAGCCTTGCAAGGAAGGCAACGCTTTTGTAAGAACATTCACTAGGGAGAAGTAGTCTTTGATACAGCCGATCGTTCCTGGTAACTTGCTGTTCCTTTGTATTCTTTTTCGTCTACCTGAACTGTCTAAGCATCCATTATACCCTTTATTGCATACTGCTGGTTTGACAGCAATTCTCAGAGCAAACAAAAATGAAACGGTAGAGAGGTCATTCTGTCAAATTGCACCTCAAAGCAACAGGCTCTTTTCACACCACTCATGAGACCTACTTTTCCACGTTTCCTGCCATTAGTCATCATTCACAACCACAATTTCAACTCCTTTTCCCCTCAGCATCCTTCCATCTCCAGATGCCTGGGCTAGCCAGACACTGAAAAAACCTGGAAGAGCTAAACAATGACAAGGGAAAGGCTGAGATAAACAGACTTCATGGGAACACCCAGTGCTCTATTTCTCATTCTCCATCAGAGAGAATAAGAAAATCATAGCTCATTCAACGGTAGGAGACATTTAGAATCACTGATTGATTGGCTGTTTCTGAGTTGCATTTAGAATCATAGAATGGTTTGGGTTGGAAGGGACCTTAAAGATCATCTAGTTCCAGCTCCGCTGCCATAGGCAGGGACACCTCCCACTAGACCAGGCTGCTCAAAGCCCCATCCAGCCTGGCCTTGAACACCTCCAGAGATGGGACATCCAAAATTTCTCTGGGCGGCCTGTTCCAGTGTCTCACCACCCTCACAGTAAAGAATTTCTTCCCAATATCTAATCTAAATTTCCCCTCTTACAGTTTAAAACTGTTACCCCTCGTCCTATTGCTCCACTCCCTGATAAAGAGTCCCTCCCTCATTTGCAGCTGCCAATGAGAAAACTTGAGTGTAATTTTTCTTCAGATAGCTTACCTTCTCCTGGTAAATCATCCCTCCCAAATATGAAGAGGTTATATCCACACTGTCTTTCTAAGACCTCCGGCAATATCTTCAGGGCAAAAATATCTGATGAATACAAGCAGCTCTCTCTGTTCTTTGGATACAGAACGTAAGCATCATAGATCTTCCCATCTGAAACTAAGGAGAGAGCAATAGGAGTAATATAAAAATGCATTCTAAAGATACAAAAGCAAGCAAGCAAACAAAAAAATCTCTAACCTCTGTTTTTGCCCACTTGAATCATTGTTTTAGGTCCTAATCTTGCTATTATCTAAGCATGTATAATTATACTAAGCCTGAAATATTTCAGGAACCAAGCCTTCTAGAATTCAGTATGCCAGATCTGAATAGGCAAAAGAGACCTGCAAAATTAAGTAGGTTTGAATATTCTTTTTTGAACTCTAAATAAATAAATGTTATCATTGAATTATTTGGAAAACAGCAGTTCCAGTAGTACAACTGAATACTTAAAATGCCAGCTGCCATATAATTCATAGATCATTTTTATAACCTAGAGTTTCAAAACACAGCACCTACTTAGACATGAAAACAAAAAGAAAGTATTTGGCAAATTTCAAGGTCTGAATTGTGTTAGATTTTTTGGAACAAATTATTCGGAAAGACCAAATTTAAAAGACTTCAAAGAAACCTAACAGAACCTCAATACCTCTATAAGATATTTTCTGTTTCTCTAGCCATGTACCTCCTCCCAGATGTTTGGAAGTGACCTGAATTTAATCATATTCTCATAGTCAGCACCACTACCAACATTTTTCTGAATGCCAGGAATTTACAGGGAGTAAAAAAGAATCAGAAGTGCCTTCAAATTGAAAACAAAAGAAAATTAAATTTGTCCTGGTTCGTCTATGGAAAATAAAAAACACCCAACAATTCCACTGTATTACTGCTTTCTGCAAAAGCAGTAATTAAAAGAAATCTGAACAATTGCTGTCAGAAAAGCACTCAAACCACTGAAGCGGGTCTTCAGGGACAGGAATGATAGTACTGGATTCCTGGAAATTGCCGATTCCCCTGCAGATGCTTTTGTTATCTGAACTAATTCTAAACATCCTAAAAACATGTTATCCTTTCAAAAATCCCAAGGAAGACCAATCACACTCCATGAGGTTAACCCATTGCTTTGTGAGGGAAGGTGGAGGCTCATTACAACACACAGCACTGTTACACAAACGTACCTTTTTTACCCAGGAAAGGACGGCAGGAGTCCCGATACCAAAGCACAATATCAATTTTGAACATCTTGTAGATAAAGAGAGTAAAAAATACTAAAAATACCAAAGAAACTCCTCCTCCAATTAAGTAACCCTGAATGTTCCGAGCTGCAGTAGAGTGGAACGAGAAGGGAGAAAACAAACAAACGATCCAGTTACACACTAGAACCACAAAAAGACAAGAGACATTCAAAACTGTTTAGTCATTAAAATATTAAATAAAAAAAAAGGAATTCATGAATAGGATTGAAAGTTCCTTGTGTATACTTTCTGCAAATACTATTATTTGACAAGCCTATTTTTATCTTTCAGGGAAAAGGTACCTTCACAATGTGACAAACGAGGCTACTCTTCAGCTGAAACACCAAAATATTGATATATACCCAGTGCAGCAGTAGAGTGAAAATTCTTGTATAAAATTTTATCAGTTAGCAAGTAAGAAAGTCAGAGGTGGGGAGGTGATTTCCTGACCATGTGATTCTCCCCAGACCAACCAGCTTTCCATTGTCTCTATCCTCTTTGAAAATTTGTCATTGTACCTGCTAATTTGTTGTCCTTAATAGATTTGCTGTCCTTAAAACAAACACTCTCCACAAACTGCATTTTTTAGTTCATGCATATTAAAGCTTTTCTGAGGTTAAACCCTACCCTGACAATCTTTATGTAGAACTTATAGCTATGTAACAAGCTAGAGCTCAGACCCACTTTCAGTCAATTATTTGTTTACAATGTGGCCAGTTAAAGGTAAGTTTGAGAATAAGATTTGTCAGAGGACTGGCTTGCAGTTGACAAAGTCAGCTCAATACAAGCTCAATAGACCACAGGCTCTTCTGCAGCTAAATTAAAAAAAAAAAAAAAAAAAAGGGCACTTACACTATCTGGTGATTTGCTTTTCTGTGTATCTGGTTTTAAATAAAAACAACAAATTTCTTCAGCCTTGCATTTGATTTTTTAAAGCTCACTTTACCTTTAGGATCACCGACTAAAAAGAAAATTTAATGCTAGCCAGCAATAGGTCAAGCTTATCCTTGTCTCTGAGCAGACGACTGGAGTTTCCAGTAACTGGCAGGATGCTCCCAGTCAACATGCATGAGCCTATCTATAAGGTGGTAACACATCACATGCATCAGTAATGGAAAGTCCATAACTCTTCCAAGCAATCTATTTAATTATTTCACTACCATCACTGTTAGAGTTTCTCCTACTACATAAATAGATTTATTTTTTTCTTTCTCCTGGCAATCTGAGCCCATTACTTGTTACTGAAGGACAGGGCAACCAGGTCCACATTACATTCATGTCCTTTTGACAGTCTGTTCCACACTTAGTTATGTCTTTCCCCCGGCTCTTCTAGAGAATTGCCCATTTTCACTGCTCTTCTAGACACACAATCTCCTCTGAACTGCAGGCTTCTTTAAGTGTGCAAAATGAAGCACAGTATTCCACTGAGGTCTCATACTTGCTTCAAATAAATTGGAATCTTTCATTAATGTTTCCTAAAACACCTAATTTGCTTTGTCTTCTCTCATTCAAAGTCCTATTTTCTTTAATTTTGCTAAGAATACAATAAAAAAACTCGCTAAGAAAGGTATTGAGCTGCATTGCCTACTTTGCACAATGGTACATCATGCAGTTTTAGCTCTAAGTAGGGCGTCGTCAAACTAACCTAGAAGTAAGCATCATGGATAACCACATTATCAAGATGAGATCTCCTACCTGGGCGTTCCAATTTGATGTAGGCTGTAAACTGTTGAGTACCATATATGAAGTGACAGAAAAAACGATGAGCATAATCCTTTACTTTCACTTTTGAAATGTTAAATTTTGTTCCAGACACAGCAAGTCCATGAGGCATCCTCTCTCTATCATTAAAAAAGGGTAAAAAGGAAACATCTGTCAAGAAACTGAAATATCAGCGCTTAATATAGGACAGATTCAGCTATCCACAAATACAAGAACATGCATTTTTTACCTCTATAAACCTAAGAAGTCAGTGAAGAACAGTAAATATCATCCCTATAACAAACAGCTTCATGACCAGGGGCATTTTCGATTTGGTTGTTGGGGTTTTTGTGCTGAGTGGGGATAGAGTGCACCACTAGCAGTTTTGCAGATGATAAAAAACACAAAGGAATGGCTGATACATCAGCGGGTCGCGCTGCCATCCAGAGGAACCCTGGCAGGCTGGAGATATGGGCTGACAGGACCTCATGAAGTTCAAAGCAAAATGCAAACCCTGCACCTGAGGCGGAATAACCAGTCCCCAGGCATCCTGGACTGCATTAAGAAGAGCATTGCCAGCACGTTGAGGGAGACGATCCTTCTCCTCTACTCAGCACTGGTGAGGTCATACCTGGAGTAGTGGGGCCATTTCTGGCCTACCCAGTACAAGAGATGTAGGAATTTATTGGAGCAAGTCCAGTGCAGGGCAGTGAAAACAATAAAGGGAGTGGAGCATGTGTCATACAAGAGAGCAGGGACTGTTCAGTCTGGAGAAGAGAAGACTTAGGGGCAGGGGGTGGATCTTATCAATGTGTGTAAATACCTGAGGGAGGGACTGGAGAAGAGGGAGCCAGGCTCCTTTCAGTAGTGCCCACTGACAGGACAAGAGGCAATGAGCACAAATTGAAACACCTTCCCATCTGAAATTCCATCTGAACACTTTTTTACTGTCAGGATGGTCAAACACTGGAGAAGTTGTGAAGTCTCCACCTGTGGAGATATTCAAAACCCAACTGGACACAGCCCTGAGCAACCTGATCTATCTGACCCTGCTTGAGCAGGGGGGCTGGACTAGACAATCTCAAGAGGTCCCTTGCAATCTAAACGATTCTGTGAATGAAAGACTATTCAAACCAGTAATAACTAGTAATAAAAACATCAAGAAAAAAATCATCCTCCAGGATTCTTTACACTGATGATGAAGCAGAGACCTTTCTAAGCATACTAGCAGACTTCCCTTGGCCCACATTGTCCACTGTCAATGGTGCTAACAAACTTGGCAAATAATGACGAACAAAATTCAAAAAAACTGGGTGACCTGCTGTCAAATTACAGGAAACATGGTGATACTGCCTTTATGTCTGGTATCTATTGCCATAAGAAGCTTGGAGCTATAATACGCTATCCTGATCTAAGGTAGATTTAAAAGTATAAGGGGGGGGGGGGGCGCAGTAGGAAGGCACCTACAAAGTGGGTACCTACTGGCATCCTACTCTATATACCACAGTGACGTCACCTTATGTACTCAAGGAGGAAAACTCATTTTGTAGAACATCCTGAGGAACTGGTTTCTATTACATAAATAATTGCCAGCAACTTCTGTCATGGGATGCCAATACAAACCTCACCATTTTGCAACACGTTCAGATTTGTTCATGTCAGTTTTAACTTTCCTCTCAGAAGAGGAAAAAGTTACCTTCTAGTTACCTTCAAGTTGGCCCTGCTTACAGTGTGGTTTGCTATTAGCACATGCTCCACAAATTTAATTGCTGAGAAATTGCTACTATTTTTTAAAATAAAACATTATTATTGCAGTTAGATTCATTTCTCTGATACTGGCTAACTTGCTTTGAACTATTAATCCTAATTAGAACTTGCACACGATGTATTTAGCACAACTCCATCTCTGGCATGGGAAAATTATCAGGTAGGGTAGCGATTAAAAACAGAGCTCACTTCCAAGCAAGCAAAAAATCTTACCACAGAATTGCTTTGAGTTAAACATATTAAATGTTTTTCAGGAAGATGCGCTTAATAACAACACCAAGCTGGTTTCAGAAGAAGCTGCAGTTATTGTAACTTCAATCATAGCTACACAGTGTCTTAACTGTGTGTCTTACATATGTGCCTTAACTGAAAGAAACTTCATGCCCTAAAGAATAAGGTCTTAGTTGTGCCTTAGAGACCATAAGCTGGGGCCCTAATACTTACAGACAAACAATCAAGTATACAGATCTATAATGAAAGTAACGATTCCCCCTAAAGGAACCTGGGGACAAAGCAGAACTAGGATTCCTCACGGAGGACAGATACAGATGAATGACAAAGATAATTTAACAGCAGTGATTCATACAATGAGAAACAATGTACATCCACCACACTCTGCTACAGCATAGACCAGTCACTGAGTAACAAAGGTCCTTCTCTCTCAAAAGAACTGCTGGTGTTATCAGCTTAAATTTTGTTTAATTTTCCTGAACATTAAAAAAACCCTACATGTCCTGCAACAAGAGCTTCTGCTTTGTGTTCTTGAGGATTAGCAGCTGTGTCTGTACTTAGAAAAGGACCAACTTCACAAATAAACATAAGGTGGGTGATTTTTTGGTTTTGGAACAATCTAGCCTTCCCATATTAATGACAGTGGGCAGGCTTTAATCTATTAGCAAAAAAGATAAGAACACATACACAAATAAGCCTTACAAAATTATGTTTCACAACAGCGTTACAAAAACCTATATATCATTGCTTCATTATGTCAGATACATCAATATTTATAATAAAATGTTTGGGTTTTTTTTTAAACCAAATAATAAGAATATAATTTACTTGACACAGACTTCTAATCAGTCTTTCAATGACTACTGACATTTGACTAGTAGTTAACTTTATGGTGCAACCACTGCAAATTACTGCAGATTACTTCACCTACAAATGCACTTACAATTCCATGCATAAGGGTACTTACTCATAAAACTGTTCCATGTAGGTGCTATCAAAGCTATCAACATCCTCATCATTAACTTGCCAGAATGGAATCAAGCCATTTATGCCACTCGAAATGTTACATTCCATAACTACATGAGAGCCTACAAAAAAAAAAAATTAAATACGGCATTTGAAGGTCTTGTAACAGAAGCAGGATCAAGTGATTGGGGATCGGCCGGAAAAAGAAGCAATATCGAAAAATCCACTTACCTTATGAAAAGCAGGATCCTTAAAACTCATCCATTTGTAATCCATACTTGGGTGTCTCTAATCTGGATATAAATTCCACCCTAAATGTAGGTGTCTAAATTTTCACATCTACATGTAAGCTAGATGTCTAAGCTAGTAACAGAGTTCAGCTCTGCTGAAGTCCACTCACATTAAAGTAGACACCTGGAACTTCTCAACTGAATGGCCCTCCAGATTCCACTGAGTCCACTGACAGATCTCTAGGGCTCAAATCAATTGCATGTACACAATACGATGACATCTGAGATGCTCTCCAGCATCCAAGGCATCTGTACGGAGCCAGCAGATAGGATTCCAGATCTTCACGAAACCTGCACTGCTAGAGACCACCCAAAACAGCACTACACATCTATGTGCAGGCAACTGAATTGAGCCCCTGTTGATAATGGCATGAAATAAGTACCCTAGCTCATATGCAGACAGCCATGTGTAGACAACTACACCCTAGAGCTGAATCTCATTCTTAGTGACCACGCATAATTACCAGAAAAGAGGAGGCCACTGAGCCATTTCAGGGTATTTCCAACAGAATTAAATAACTATCTAATGACTGCAGGACTGTAAGTCCATAAAGTAATACTGTTTGTATCAGATCCTGAATATTCCCATTGTTTAAAACAAAGCCTTACGTGCTTTGGAGGAATATAATTTCTGTTAAAGCTCATTCACTATTCTGGTCAAAACCCACTGATCCTCACCAGAACCTGGCAAATTCACAATGAGATATCTTTCACAAATTGTTGAGATCAAAAAAAAAAAAA